>CM046474.1:9853103-10212382 GCA_025506415.1 Flaveria robusta
GTTTTGTGTACTTTGTGCTGATGCACAAACATAGTGTTGATCCACTCCACTTTGGTTAACAAATTTGGTCAATGATGATGACATATTAGCATAGCATCCACATGCATTTGTGTTTTTGTAGCAGGTACAACTCAACCAAAACCACCACTAAATCTGGAGGATTGGTGACATTAGTGGTTGGTTTCTGCACATGATCCACCTCTATATATATCTCCTCACTTTCATGCAATCAGATCACAAAAACCTGCACATCAATGGCTTCTTTCAAATTATATATGCTAATCTCACACTACTAGCTCTACTCTCATTCTCCACTTTCTGTTAGGTTACCCAGGCTTCAATTTTGGGTGGGGTCATGGTGGTGGTACTGGTGGTGGCGGTGGTGGTGGTGGTGTTGGTGTAGGAGGTGGTGTTTAGCCGCCCTATTGGCGGTCTAAGGTCTTTTGGACTGTCTCCAGGCTTCTACAGTCAGTCATGCCCTCAAGCTAACACATTGTCATGGTCGGTCCTCACTAACGCGATCTCCAAGGACCCGAGAATGGCTGCTTCTTTGCTGAGGCTTCATTCATGACTTTTTGTTCAGGTTAACTATTTTTGTTACTTTTTAAATATCTTTCAACGTGATAGATTTTGTAAAGATTTATGATGTTTCAGGATGTGATGCATCTGTGTTGTTGATGATCATCCAGCATTTGTTAGTGAAAAGAAATCAGTCCCCTAACAAGAACTCTCTTCGCGGATTCGAAGTTATTGATGAGATCAAGGCTAAACTCGAACAAGCTTGTCCCGAGACAGTTTCTTGTGCTGACATTCTTGCCCTTGCTGCCCCGGCTCCACTGTCCTAGTAAGCACTCAAGAACATATTTTTAGTTGACTATAATACCCTTTTTGTTACAAGAATTAACGAACACAAACCCGTCAAAATACAACAGAGTGGTGGACCAAACTGGGAGTTACCATTAGGAAGACGAGACTCGAAGAAAGCTAGTCTCAGCGCGGTCGAATAACACATTCCTCCACCATTCGACGATTCAAAATCTTTTAACATCTTTTCGACGCCAAGGTCTTAATGAAGTTGATCTAGTTTCACTTTCTGGTTAGTTCTATATTGAATAATAAATACTGCTACAAAACAGAGCAACAGATAATGATTTTTTGTCTTTCTTTCTCCTTTTTTTTTTTTTTTTTTTTTTTTTTTTTTGGTAGGGCTCATACGTTAGGAATGGCAAGATGCACGACGTTTAAGCAACGACTATACAATCAAACGGAAACAACCACCCGATTCAACTCTAGAAAGAAGCTTCTACCATGACTTAAAGCAGTATGCCGAAAATGGCGGTGACAACAACATTTCACCATTAGATCTCTCATCACCCGTAACATTCGACAACACGTATTACAGCTCATTATGTCGGGAAAAGGTCTTCTTACTTCAGACCAAGTGCTTTTGTCTGGAAAGCTTGGAAAACCTATGCAGTTGGTTAAGGATTTTGCTGATGATCGCGCCCTTTTCTTTAACCATTTCGCGCGATCCATGGTTAAAATGGGAAATATCCGGACGATTACCGGTAACAGGGTGAAGTAAGGAAGAACTGCAGGAGGGTTAATTAATGATATATAGTTCTTGTGTGTGTTTATGATCAAAAATCTGTTGGGCTATTGTTGAAGTAGTATGTAATCTGTTAACTTGTTGAAATATGAATGATTTTATGAGTTATTAAGTCAAAACACATGATCAATTGAGTAATCAAGAACTTTTATCTTTCAAGTTCAATTGACCAACTTTCTAACTTTCAAGTTATGTAGATTTAGAGAAAATATGAGGTGAACAAGCAAAATATATCTTATAGTGGTACTACAAGAATCTTGAACGGACCAATAAAACGTGAAGATACTGTGAACACCATGACAAGGATACAACAAATAAAAATCTACAACCACCATGTATAACACAAAGATACTTTGAGAAAAGTATTCTCCAAAGTAGCTCGTATACGCTGATCAACATAACTTTCTAACTATTGTTGTGCGTGAACTCAAGTAGCATAAAATTCATCGCATGTATGCGTCATTGCAACACGTAAGCTAAAGCAATCTAATAATGCATTCTAATCGCCGCCTATTTGTAGATGAAACACCGTATTGAATTGCAATCTCATACCCTAAGCATAATGAACCCTTTCGCTAAGTGAATCATGAATCTAGTTAAATGTTTCATAATGAAAGTATTTAATTAAAATTTAGAAAGTATATATTGGCTTAATAACTTAATAATTATAAACTTACAAGTTGTTAAAAATGATTTTAGGTTTTTCTATTATGAAACTATCAATTGAGAATAACAAGTGATAGATGCAATTGAACTAATTTGCTATGTCCTTGTTTGATAAGATACAATATAAGTTACGGTGTGAATTTTAAATAAAAATAAATAAAATAAACTTATTTGACCATAACTTACATAATATTATTGTTATCATTCTAATAACCCATTTATTGTTAGGAATTTATCATACTTAGAGAGTGACGTTTTGCAATCTTAGTCTACTTAATTACTCGTTTGCTTTGTATTACTCACTACAAAGTTTTCATGTATTGATTTGAACATGATTAAATATTCTTAGCTTTTTGACATTTTTGAACTTATATGAGCCGTGATTCGATAGGTACACGTTTGATGTTATAATACACACCCAGAACCCTTACCTTGATACATTTACATGTGATGAATATTGCCTTGAATTGTACTTATTGTTGCATGTTCCTACGACTCCGGACATATTGATATGATATATATATGATGAATAGAGGTGTATTGGTTGTCACTCATTAGGTAGTTATATTCCTCATGTTTCACTATTATGTTGCTCAAGCATACCCCTACCTATGGGGTTCCACGTGTACGTCATTAAGGTATTGATGGTTTACGTGAAATGCTATACCCATCACAGATTGTTTCAGAGGCTAGCTATTTCTATATTCCTAAACTTATTGTATTACATTTACCAGTTCTAGATAATTCCATATCACATAGCATGTTGTTATTGATACATTGTTGCTTTGATTCGTTGTGTGCTATTTATGAGGTAGACCACTTTGGTGTCCTAGATTGAAATTCATTACGAATTAGGTCATTGTTTTTAAGTTTGTGAATTTAATCAAGGCTATGAGGATCCTGTAAATGAAATCGTTATCATAAGAGAGAGTTTTAATGCATATCTCTTCATAATCTAGCGACCCTACATAGCAAGTTGAGTTACATCGTTGCACGATAGTGGCTTCTCGTTTTGTTGGCATCATGAATCACTCAAACATTAGTCTAGAAGATTGTATGCATGATGGTCTCCTAGGAAACTTCCAAGGGTCCTAACGCTAACCATCAGAAAAAGTGAAAATAAAACGTCTTTATACAAACTTCTGAGCGTTTATATGTGGGACATGTGAGCTAAATACTGATCCTATCATCTTGTCACGTCGAATTTTTGAAGCTACAATCAAAATGATAATATGGGCCATATGGAAGCATCATAACAAGGATCATAAAAGATGAATCTAGTTAAGTCAGATTGGTTTTCAGATCCTTGATATGTTTTTAGAACATAAATAATAGCCATGCAACACATTACATTCTGGGAATTTCAAGCATAATCCACAAATTTTAACTTCAAAACACACAAAATTCAGAGCACTGTAGCAGAAAAAAAAAAGCAAGCATTTTAATCATTCTCAAGTATTCATAACTAGTGTACAAGTACAACAACGACAAAAATCCAAGAGGCGTTACTCTTGGACGAAAGAAAGTGAAATGACAACACACATGCGTATATACAACACTACAACAGAGCCGGTAACAAGCTCATGAAATCAGATTGTTTATAAAGCATGATACATTTTATGGTACTTATTCAGACTGAAAGACCAAACAAGAGCGAAAAAAAGATGGCCCAAATATGAAAATCCAATGATAGTGAGAAATATTACCTACGAATCAGCAGTAGCAGCGACTTCAGGATGATAATGAAGCATCTCTTTCCACATCATTTCTCTTATCACATCTTCCCCTAGATCCTCATCTATATCCATATCCAGTGGAGCGTGGACAATTGGATCACATCTCGGGTCATAAAGTGAAGACATGTAAGGATGTTGAAGTGCTTCTGTCACACTAATCCTCTTCGAAGGGTCAAAAACCAACATTTTTTGCAGTAAATCAACCGCTAATGGATGAGCGTGAGGATAAAGTCGAGAAAATGTAGTCCCTGGTGAAAAAGGTAAGGACTTTATAAACTTTTTTGCTTTGGGGTTATCAATAAATTCGATATCATCTTCTCTTTGGCTTCCAAGAATGTTGATGATTAACCTCAATTGGTTAAGACATTCTGTACCAGGAAACAACGGTTTTCGCCCAAGAAGTTCAGCAAAGATGCACCCAACAGACCAAACATCAATTGAGGTACCATAATCATCACAGCATAGAAGTTCTGGGGCCGGTACCATCGGGTCACCACATACTCTGTCATAAACTGATCTTTACCACTTCTGGTTCGCGCAAGCCCAAAATCACATATTTTTAGGTCACAATTTGCATTTACGAGTAAGTTTCCGGGCTTTAGTCACGGTGGAGAATGTTTGCTGAGTGGAGATACTTCAGCCCTCGCAACAACTAAGAATTAATTCATGTTATTTTCAAATTCACAAAAACACAAAGTATAGATGAGTAGAAACATCACATGGCTATATATTAATATGAACTGAAAATGTATATATAGCTTTAAACATTAGGATAGACTCATTCTGCTGATGAATATCCAACTATTTAGAGATCAATAATCAGTTCCACATACCAACTGCAATAGAACTGAGTGTCTAAGGGTAAATAAAACACCTATATACCCTTTTTAACCTAATTTGGAAGATATTTTACTCATACACATAAAGCTTCACATTATTTTTTCATTTTATCTGTAATTATTTGAATAATAAGAATTCATCAAACACTTAAACATATGCTTATCTGATTAACAGTTTAACACAACTTCAAACAACTGAAGAACATTCAAACACTATCACGAATCCACACACCTGAAAGAGGAAATACTGACAGTGGTCATTTGTAAGCGCCTGAGATGATTTAATCTGATGCAAATCTGTATCCATAAGCTCATAACCAAATAAACATCCTTAAAACTTCTTCTGTGGAGTGGCACCATGACATCTTTCAAAGCAATAACATTTTCATGTCTAAGATGGCGAAGAAGCTTAAGCTCACGTAAAGTCCTTAGAGCATCAATACAGTTATCAAAGGCGTTGTGAATCTTCTTTATTGCAACCTTTTCATTTGTTTCACGATTAACAGACGAACAAACAATACCGTAAGCACCTCTACCTATGGGCTTGATGGGCACATATTTGGTATCGATTTCAAACAACGCATGCCACATAGAAAAATAGTGCTTTCCTTCTGATCTAATCCCGTTCGGTGGTTCAACTGGCGTTGCCATTTTGCTACAAAATGGTAATACAAATAGATATAGTATACAAAAGAATCAATCACTGCCTCATGGTGGGTCAAAACTTGATAGTCATGTATCCTACAACAAGATCAAAATCAATAAATCATCCAACCCACAATACAAGCTAAACAATTGAAGATTATATGAAGAATAATTAGCCATATAAAGCATAAAAACAAAAGAACTGCAGTCTTTTCAAACAACCAACGGATTAAATGTCAACAGATGCATAAAAAATTACTAATTTTGGGAAGAAATCACAGGTAAAAAGAACATAAAAAAAGTAAATTACTTTATATAGCAAGAAACTAAGAACCAATTATTTGCACAAAATTCAAATCCAAGAGCTACATACCCTCTTCACAGCAAATACAAAATGCCCTCAACTTGATCCTCAGGGGAATTTCGTCGAACACTTGGAAGACATTCGCATGTCCACCCAAAATCACCAATTTATTCACAACCCACCTTCAAAGAAACCCAAAAACTCGCAGTGCCCATGAAAAATTAACCATTTTCCCTACGGTTGAGGGGTAGAATCCAAAAACCCATTGAAATAGATCACGATGAACCCTAAAACCACAGTTGCAACCAATTGATGGAATCTTGTAGGCAGATCTGATGTTATAATTTAACGTATTGGTTTGCTTATCTGTGACGACAGAGAGAGAAAGATTGAGGATTAAGTGAGAAAGAAATGTTTAACACAAGCGGAATAGTGTAGGATTCGTTAAGTTGTCGCGTTCAGACACCTCATGGGCAAGAGTTAAGAGTGAATTCATGAGTAAAATATAGGGGGCGTGGGTGGTGGGTGGATGAAGAGTTGAGGAAGCACACCAGACAAAATGTATACACAAATCCATTGATCCACATTTTTAAGATATTCAAACACTACTCGTTTTCTTCAGACCATATATTTAGTTTTACAATTGAATTGAGTAGAACATATTGAGTTATATTATAAGTTTGGGATTAGAGTATCGTTTCGTTAAAAGTTTTAATCGAACAGAGTTTAAACGAGCTCAAGTATAAAAATAAGCGTATTTGATAAACGTGCCCAAACTCAAATTTTTCTTATTAAGCTCGAGGGGACTCGCAAATCTAACCGACAATATTACTTGTATAATTTTTATGTAGTGTATTAGATATATATTTATGTAATAGTTATTATTATTATTATTATGTATAAATTTTGACAAAATCGTTAAATAATTACATTATATATAAACATATAAACATTACAATAGACTTATATAAAAATAATTGTAAATATATATCAATTAATTAAAAAAAATAGTAAATAAGCTGAGCTTAACCTTGAGCTCAAAAAACTACATGCAAGTCAAGTTCAAGCTTTAAAAGTAGAGCTCTTAACAAGCGTAACTCAAGCTTGAACTTTCGTAAGTTAACGAGACAAGCTACAATCTATTTAAGTTCAGTTTTTGCTCGTTCCTTTTACACCATAAATTAGGGTATTATTAGGGGTGATAACTACTGACATAACCTTGATGTGTATATAGTTTTGTTTTGAGTTTTCACATCTAGTTAGTTTTTATAAACATATTATGTTTTGTTTTGAATCGTTCTATTTGACCCATTTACTTAATTCTGACTATATACAGATCGACATGTTTAGTTTAGTTACTTTAAAATATGGTTTACTCTCTCTAAAATTACAATAGAAAATACATAAATTTAATAAACTCTACCAACCAAACCACTTAGCCATTTATCTCGACCAACCAACATGTTTACCCCATTTACATATGGATTACAACTTGTCAACGATAATATAATATTATAAGAACTAATTAGTGTGTATATACGTGAAAAGAATAAGAGCCTACAAAGTGTGAATTTAAGAATTTGAGTTGGGGTCAGGGAAGATTATTGGTATACTCATTTAACTTGTGGATAGATTATGTTCAGTTTATGATTTTCGAATAGATTAAAGGTGTATAATAATCACATGGCTTTATAAGTAGTTGTGTTCATATATAACATAATATTTTGGTATATATTAGCTTATTGTACTTGCAAATGGTGTTTTTAATGTGTTTTTCATAAAATATTGATAATTGTCATTAGTATTAATTTCCTACATTGACTTAAAGGTCCCTGAAGTTATTAAACTACAACAGAAAAGCACCGTTTTTCAAACTTTGGTTCTTGTTGTTGTACCCATAATTGTCCAAAAATAATTGAGGTTATAAAAGTTGTTTTATATCAGTTTATAAAGAATTGATTTGGCATATAAATGTGTTCTTCTACACATACTTGTGTAAAGAATTCTTATTTCTGAATTTCATAATTTAGTAATAAAATCAAAATAACTTTGTAATATGAACTATGTTAAAAATATAAAACAAAAACTATTGTAGTATGTGTGTTGTAATCTGGGTATCATAATGATAATATTCTAGATTTGTGTCAACTGTCAAATGGTGAAAGTAAAAACTTATAGGAATTCTATCCATTTTGCATGACGAGCTTGTAATTTATGTTGCCCATGATTGTATGTTAATAATCGAAACGTAAAACGAACTTCTTACTAATCAAATATTGTTGCCAATGTTACAAAGCTTTAAATAGTGTAAATAACTCTTTATCATACGTGAATACTATCACTTAGCATTATTAATTTTTCACTAAAATAAGGTATCAATTCTTCTTTAGAGTTAACACAACCCCGATACCGACTCCGAATGCATCACATACAATCTTAAAGATCTCGTGAAAATAAGGGAGGGCAAGGACATGCGAGAATGATCATGATTTATGTCTTATGTTCAACGAGATGTCTGCAAACAAAAGGATAATTTAATCTACGTGCAACATATATTTCAAAGTAAAGAGTTACTCTAACTCCAAAGTAATGATGAATGTCTTGTCGCTTGTGAAAGCATCCTACATCGTTACAGGAATTATGATATTACTAGATGTTCTCTATTATCTTGTTCTTAGCATATCTTTGATGACCTGCGTAAGCGAAATGTGGGGATTTATATGCACAAGGATTGACATATAGTTATATAAGCATCGATTATAACCCTAAAAGGTCACATGTCAAACACACAAATAATTTAATACATCAAAAGGAATTTATACATGCAGACGTGATAAAAGATCATGACATTAGTTATTATAGTAATAACTAATTATGGTCTTTAAAAGAATATTATTAACTTTTTTCTAAAAAGTAGGTAAGGGCGTGCAAAAAACCGAAATAACCGAACCGCAACCGAAATAACCGACGCAACCTAACCGAAAAAACCGAAACCAATAAGAAACCAATGGTTTGGTTTGATATTTTTTAAAAACCGATTTTTCGGTTCGGATTCGGTTTTTCTTGTAATAGAAACCGAAAAAACCGAACCGAAACCATAAAACCGATTTTAAATTTAAAGGTGCATTCATACACTTATAAACATGACAGGCATATAAATTATTTATTTAACTTGTGCTATCTAAAATAGATACATATTTAGATTTCAAGAATAATCTTTACTTTGGTAGATTAAATTGTTTTATTGAATTTTTTGTTATTATATTTAATTAATTACAATTAATTTTAATGTTAAAGAATTTATAAGAATATATAGATTATGTTTAAAGATAAACAAAATGATATAAGCCTAAGTTTCTAGCTTAAATTTATTACTTTGGACCAATTTTTTTAAAATACTTGAAGCCCAAAAACAAACTGGAAAACCAAACCAAACCCGAAACCGAAGTGAAAACTGAAAACCAGAAACCGAAAAACCAAAACCGAACGGTTTTAAAAACCTTGAATTCGAAATATCGGCTTTGGTTTTGGTTTTGGTTTTGTTTTTGGTTTAAGTTAAAATCGAAGTAAGTAGGGTTGGTGGTTTCCACTGGCCTGGCACGTGTCACATTGTGATTGATGAAAAACATTTATTTCTTTCTATCTTTTTTTTTTTACTTTTCGAAATCAAGTGTTGTTAAATATGCATGTTTAAGCCAAGTAAAAGTTGTGGTAGACGGTTGGTTAAAGCTTTAGTTTGCATTGTATGATAATGCACGTTTGAAACCTGTGACCATCAGCTTTTGGGTTTTTTTTTTTTTTTTTTTTAGTTTTTCTATATTTTATTACCTTATAATCAAAGAAGAAACGGAATGAACAGTGGCCAGAGTAGTTTTGGTATTTTACAGGTAGTTTTGGTATTTTACAGGTGTGGTCTATATTTATTTTTGGCTACCCACGTGTCCCTTCCGCTTGCTTTTCACCCAATGTTTTCAGAACTGGATCGGACTATGAACCGGACGACTTAAAGATTCACTGGTTGGACCGGTCGGACCGGTCGGACCGGATTTAAGAACCGGACGATATTATTATAGTAGAATATTTCAAACTACTAAATAATATATTGTTAAAATTTTCCAATTTATATACTTTTAAATTCTATTAATATTATTAGCTTAGAACAAAGTTGTTATAATTATGTACCTTAATTAGTTGTTCATGTCAACCTTTAAACAACTAATGTGTGAGGTTTAATTTGTAAATTGACTTATCTATAGGGACTAATCTTGTAAGCTTATTGAAACTTTCGTAACCCTATTTGAAAACTTATCAGCCGCCTTCATCACTCTCTCTACTCCCTCATTATTCTTCTTCTTCTTCTTCTTCTTCTTTTTCTCTCTAACTTTTTTCTTCCTCTCTCAAACAATCTTCTTCTTCTTTATGTTTTTTTACCTAAAGATGTTCGTTAGCCTCCTATATTGAACCGAAATCTTCGATTTGAAACGTCGCTTGATTCATCGGTCAATTGTCACATAATGGAAAGATGCAGGTTCGACCGTTTGCTCGGCGAGTCGCCGGTCCGACCTCCGGTTCGCTTCCAACCGGCCGGTCAGCTCAGCACAAAACGAGTCATATCTGATCGGATCGTTAACAATGCCGAATCCCGGTTGGACCGGTCGGACCGGCCGATCCGAACCGGTCGTGAAAACATTGTTTTCACCTCTTGCTTTCTCTCTCCAAAAATTCAATAATTGCCGGTGATCATCAGGAACATGCGTTAAAGATGAAACAGCCGTGCTGGCAGTAACGCCACCGTGACCGCCAATGATAGAAGAGAAGCTGCGGCACCGATGAAGCCCTTTTCTCCTTTTGTCGTCTAGCCTCCTTTCTATTGTGTTGTCTTGCACCGTTCTCCTAGGTTCCCACCAAATTCAGGTAATCTTCACATTTAAGGGTCTTTGATTATCGACGGGGGTTTGATGATAAACAACAAAACCCAAAGTTGAAAGCGTTGAAGGCTTTATGGATCATATTAGGGTTTTCGGTTGTTGCAGGTGAAGCTGCAAATTAAACATTAAACAGTGGAAAGGTTTGATGTTAAATAGCTTATAGAAAATTCCAATCATAGATTCCTTAAAGGGTAGTGTTTGAATTTGAAGATTGTTAGTTCATTATGCTTTTTTCTCCAATCTTCATTTTAGTTTTATTTATTTTTCTTAGTAAAAATGGTCAATTAGAGGATGGTGGGGTTCTGCTTTGCATGTTGGGCGGATCAGAAGAATGCAAGGTGAGGTGAAATTCATTTAAGTATTTTTTTTTTTTTTTTGTTTTACATATGGGTTTAGGCTTATTTTTCCTAGCTAGCTTTTTTTGAATTGAGTTGTAATAACTTTATGATTAAAATCTATATGTTGCAATTAATTAGATTTGGATGATAAGCTGGTTTAACTTTCAGCTGCCCCCATCTCTTCTTATAGTTCAGGTATATGAATTACTTAATGTGGTTAAAAGATATAAACCAAATAACTTTTTAAAGATTCCGAACAGTTCTGGTCCACCACAATGATCTGTAGCCTTTTTTATTTAAATTTCCTTTATATAGTGATTTTATATGAGGGGAATTGAGAGAAGAATCACTGTGTTCACCCCTATTAAAACCATTCTTTCCTTTAATGTAATTCATGGTAGATTGTTATTTTGTTAACCATTGTTGCCACCAAGATTCTCCATATTTTCTCACTTTGCATAGCAGAATGTATCTGATTGGGTAAAATGATTGTGCTCCTTTGTTTTCGTGGACAAAATTCATATGTAGTTGCTTCATTTTAACAAAATAATATTGTGGGTGACTAAGGTGTTACAGTAGTAGGTATGTTGGCTATGGATACTATTGTTTGCTATCATAAGTTGGAAAACAACTTAACCACGTGAGATCAAACTATGACATTTTTGTAAGAAAATTTAAGAACTTTTGATACATTTCTTTTGGAAAAACCAACTTTGTTCATTGTTTTCCTAATCATTTACTGTGTTATGCACAAGGTTTCCACCGTTGTTATAATCACTTTGTGTTTAGAAAACAAATGTTACTACCTTCCCATTGACTAAACTGTTTGTGATGGTAAGGGCAATTTGTTACCAAGAATCTGAAATCAGAAGGTTAGGCGGATATAATGCAAATGTTGCACAAAACAATGAAGGTATTTTGTACATTTTGTATACTATAACTACAATGCATTTGGATGGATATGCAACAGTAAGTTTTAATGTGGCTTGCTTATGGTGTGTCTAAGATGAAAGTGATGGCTTTGAAGAGGTTTGGAAAGGAAAAGCTATGAGCGTTTAAGCACCACAAAGATGGCTATGCAACAGTAAGTTCTAATGTGGCTTGCTTTTGGTGTGTCTAAGATGAACTTGATGGCTTTGAAGAGGTTTGAAATGAAAAGCTATGGACGTTTAAAACCACAAATGAATCAGTAAGTTGCAATTCTTAATAAATTGTAATACACATATGAAAAACAATATCTATAACTTTACCTATTCATAATTGTATATGTAGCTAAAGCTGGCACTAAGAAGCAAAAATAAATTAAAGTTAAGTGTGCTATTGACATTCATCTTATTTAGTTGGTTTTGCACGGAAACAGAGGAAAGAATGAGAGCCTTTAATTAAGCTAACATAAACAAAAAGCAATCTTTATTTTCAACTTTTTTCATGTTAGCTCATTGATCATATATGATAAATTATGAATCAGTTTTATTCCACTCTTATACATGTCTCTTTGTTTCTAATGATGACATTAAGCGTCTAACAGGTTGAACGATGTGTTTCTGTGTTCGTATTTTATGATTCGCTCATGTTGCGAAGTTCCTCGCGCAACGCGCGTGAGGAACAATCCTAGTTTGTTTAAATTATGTTTTTGTAAATTAATAGGCTGTAACTTCTATCTATGTTTCAATCCTCAAAACTGATACATCGTAAATTCATATGTTTCTCTATATATTTAACTATGTTTGTGTCATCATTGCAATGTGTGTAACAAACATTCGCAAACGTAAGCTTAACCCGTTAATGTAATCTTATGACCCCTGCCGTAACTATAGTATTTATATATTATTTGATTAAATATAAATAAATAGTTTGGACTAATAAAGCCTTGAGAAAATTAATTAAGTGAGCTAATTATTTATTGAGTTAGATAATTAAATAAAAGCGATTGAAATGAATCAATAGATTATTAACATAGAGGAATCTACAAATAAAATTGTTTCATGGGATGAGTTATGAGAACATAGTTGCAAAACAAAACCCTAGCCATCAATACCAATTCATGATCGCCCCTCTTCCCTATGGCTCTAAACCGATCGCAACAGCAGAAGAACACCTGATGTTCTCGTTTGGATCACATATTTTGGTAGTTCTTCTGATCTCACGTGCAAGGCTCGCACCAACATTGTCATTGAATTGCTATAGTTAATTTGAAGTTAAGACAATCAACCGTGGTTATTTGAAAATCAAGATAAATTGAAGTCTTAGAATTTCTTCTTTTTCATTTTTGGTTTGATAGTTCTTGCATCTGTATCCTATTAGGACATCACTGTTTTGACCGGAGATGGTTTTCATGATTTGTAGTCTTCCGCTACGTCAAATCTCATTTAATGTATGGGTCCTAAATCCCCAACATATTTTGAGAAGATACTATTTTCGGGTTGAAATGATTCTAAATTATGTATTCTGAATATTACATATTGACATGAAAACAAGCTAGGTATACTAAAGCTTTGAGGTTGACGGATCAATGTTAGTGACAAAGGTAACAAAGCTCCTACAGGTGAAGGTAAGTGATTACTACATTTAACTTATATAACATATATAGCATTTGAATTATGAACAAGTATTTTAATTGTTATGCATTATTGTTTATAAACTTGATTTGAGCCTTGTGGTTACACTAAATTAAACATGTAAATTGAATTATGGAAGTCTTATGCATAGGTTATATCCATAAGTTGAGCATAACTTGATCATAGATGGACATGATGTGAGAAAGAAAATACATCTAATATAAGTTGTAATAATAAAGTAGGTAATTAAATATGAATCTTGTGTGACTTGGTTTCTTTAAGTTCCAAAACCGTCATGTGGGAGGTAGAAACTAAAACTTTGATGAACATCTTGATACGCCTTGTAAACATAAACTTATATTTTGGGATGATGAGGGAATTTGTTATTGTAGTGAATTTTTTATTGAATGGTTGAAGTAAGGTCTATGTGGCGTGACCTGTTTATTAATCTTGTGTTGCAGTTGTGAGTTGACTATGATTTTTAGGTAGTTTGTTGTTGAAATAGGATTTAACCATGCTAGTTATGTATATTATGAGTGTTTAATAGATTGGCATTAAAATAAACCATCTCCAACATTTTTAGCTTTTGTGGGCGTAGCATATATTTAAAGGGGCATATCATACGTTAGTGTCTAGTGTTATATGTCCAAAACTTCTATTTTACATCTATTTTTCAGGGTTGATCATATCATACGTTGGTGAAGTTTCTTTATGTCTCTTTTTGGCAGGTTTGGTGCAACTGACTGTAACATTCAAGAATTTCTCATTGATAAGTGTGGCCTGACTGCTGGTCATCGATAGACTATTAAAGGTGGCTTTGTCTATAGCGTGGTTGTCGGTAATGCTTGAACAGAAGATTTCAAGAATAGGTGGGGTTGAGTATGAGTTTCAAGAACAAAGTTCTCGATGGAGGCGAAAGACTAAAACAACATTCGAAGGCTAATGGAGATCGATGGTTTAAAAAATGTGATTACAACAAAAAGAGTCAATTCATTATTCGAGATTTGCAGTACTATCAATTATAAAATAAAATTAACTAGTGTTTGACAATCGCGCACGCTACGCGCGAAATGGACGAACTACAACAACTTAACATTATCGTTAGGCTCAAATTATGATTTCGGAATGGACGAAGTAAAACAACTTAACAACTTACAGCCACCGATACCCCCCACGTTTGTCATCACGACCCTAACACGAAAACAACGGTAGTCTCAGATGAGCAATAGCTCGTTTTCATCGACATTAATAGCAAAACAAATCAATATATCAACAGATACGGAGACTTGCTTTGCCAAGGCTCGGATTTTCATCATCATAGCCTCTGACATCAAACTGCATCGTAAACACAAACATAATGCCATGAAAAGAATCTTAAAAACAGCTTATATCACAAACTGTTAGGCTTAGAGCCGCAAGCTAAAAGAGTGTGTCATGGTTGCAGTGGGTTGTGGGTATAAGCCTACCATCCTCCAAACCTGCCATGCCATGGTTGCATCCTCTTCCAAGTCTATATCCCGGTTTTAAACGCATCATAGCCAGAACAACAAAAGTTTCGCAAGAAAAAAATAACAGTCAACAATCTTCTTAGAAAACCGTTGACGCCTTTGACAAACTAACGGCCGTAATCATCGGCTTAACCGACTACACACAAACACAACCAAGCCATTTATTCATACATAACAAATAACATTTATGGGAAACTCGCTAACAACGCTTAAAAAAGCACAAAACTACATGCATCAGGCAGCTGTACACAACATTATTCTTTGTACTTGTCTTTTTACATCCAAGCAAGAACACAATCAGATAAAGCAAGGGTTGAAGGAAATAAAACTGGACACAAAATGCAAAAACCCATAATAAAAGTTTGTTGCAACCCAAAAAACGACAATCGGTTTATCGCCGACTACAACCACAACACCGCACAACGTCGGGAAAGATCGGGAGAGCGCGAGATATGATGAAGTTGTGGTAAAAAGAGTATGAATCACAACAAACAACACCATAACCGCTCAGAGTTCCAAAAACCCTTAAAAGAGCATAAAGCAACATGCATTGAAGAGCACCCGTGGGTAG
Source organism: Flaveria robusta (assembly GCA_025506415.1). Taxonomy (NCBI): domain Eukaryota; kingdom Viridiplantae; phylum Streptophyta; class Magnoliopsida; order Asterales; family Asteraceae; genus Flaveria; species Flaveria robusta. The sequence goes on from CM046474.1 coordinate 9,868,806, forward strand.
CGGAGTCGTGACCTGCATTAAACAAACCCCAGAATGCCGGCCACAACCAGATCATCAACACCTTAGCATTGATGCCTACCGGGAGAAACCGGATCTGAAGAGGGTTTGGCCGGAAAACAAGAACGACATCCACCATCTCCTAGGCTAAATCTAGTGTCGACGACACAACTAACAAAAGCAAATCCAAGAGAAACACCAAAGTTAAAGAGCTTGTGAGAACTGAAGGACCCGTTTCAGGCGGGCAAGGGAGGCCGAGCGCCCACCTGTTGCAGTCGTCTGATCCCCTCACAAGGGGTTTCTCTCTCTATATTCAAAGGCTTACAAACTCTTTCTCTATCTACAATTGATATCACATGTCTCAAAACCCCTTCAAAGAGCAGAAAGCAACATGCAATGAAAAATAGTACATTGACGCATAAGAAACTGTAAAGAACTGTTCATTTACTATTCACTTACTTGCTTTTTAAATAGTATACTAGTATTTTTCATCGGCGCGCGTTGCGCGCGTGAAAACCGTTCGAAAACGATTTGAAGTTGTAAAACCTCACGTTCGAGCTCAGAACCGGTGTTCAGTTGCGGTTGCTAACTATAATCGGTAGCCACGCCTAAGCAACGACACCACTACGGTTATCCCATCACCGCCCTCATAGTTCATCTCGTCAACAACACATTAATAACAAACCCAAAATATAGCCATCAACACCACGACGCCAATTCAATCAAACCATAGGCAAGTCTTGGATGAAGCGGTCCTTATCATCTTCAACACCGCAAAATCAATTTCATAGACACATCCCCAACCAAACCATCTAGCCAACAACACAAAATGACAGCCATGCATAAGGAGGTTGTACAATAAGCATCGCAAACGGTACATGCAATGAAAACTCCAAAAGATAAACACAAAAGCAAGTCTCAGATGACCAGATCATCATCATCATCGACACCACAAACCAGAAAAGGGGATCAGATACCGCAATGGCAGGAACATCAATCGCCGACAATCGGGGCACAACAGCAAAGGCACAACAATGGTGGTCGTACCACCACCACCGACAGCCTGCGTTGTAGATCTAAAAACCCTAAATGGGTAATAGAGGGAGACGAAGGTGAGGGGCAACAATGACGGTTGCACCACCATTGTCACCACAGCTCGCATCGAGGGGGCCACCGCCTAGTCCAACTAACCCATGAGAGGGTGGCAGATTGGCAACCGACCTTACTGCCATCACCATCATCACAAACAAAGAAGAAACCCACCACCATCGCAACCGCCATAACCAACATAACCCGCTTACTGGTGGAGGCATCGCTGGTGCGGCGGTATAGCTAACGGGAGGCCGAGAAACGGCAGCTAGGCTGGAGCGGCCACTGCGTCCGCCGTCTCCGCCACCACTAAACACACATGCGTGTTTTCTCTCTCTACAAAGAGTTAAGGCAAGGGATCTCAGTCGAAAACCAACGTTGAGCCTTAACTCTTCCTCTGTCCATATTACAGTAAAATCACTCTTCCTCTATCCGTATTCCGGTAAAAAAACAAACATTTCCCTTTTTCTCTCTCTAAATTCCGGTGAGAGGGAGAAAACCCATATATCTCTCTTTATGTTTTGATAAAAATGAAAGACTTTAAACCAAAACGATGGGGCCAAAATATGAAAAAAAAAAAAAAGGAAACTGATGTGGCAGATACATAAAGCAAAACGGCAGCCGGAGATAAACATGGGCAAAAAAACGGTTCGGCCAAAAAAACGGGAACCGATTTCAAAGAAAAACCGGTTTGGCCCAAACCAGTCCCAAACTGACCCGAACCGCCGGTTTATAAACCCCACCCTCAAAACTGGTTTGAAAAGTTAAAAACCAGTTAAACCGGTCCTAAAACCGGTTTATTAAAAAAAACCGGTTTCAAACCGGTCCAAATCGGTTTGGCAGGTTTGAGTATCCGGTGAGCCAAACCGGTTTGTAACCCAAACCGGTTTGAAAAAAAAACTGGTTTGAGCCCACAACAAAAAAACCAGTTCGGTTTTGAACCCAAACAAGTTTGGATAAAAAAAATCGGTTTGTACACCTCTAGCCGGAGATGCCGCCGTGTCCACCTACATCGCCCAAGTCCACCACCATCACCACCCATTTAGAACATCTCCCTTTGTAGAAAAGATAAAAAAGCATTGGTTTCTATACTTAAAGAGGAAGGAGGCCAACTGTTCAAACTTGTACCAAAAGCATTTCAAATTGTATAAATTAGAATGACCAAAGTGTAAAACATGATAAATTATGTGATAAAACTCAAAAACCAAAAACAACCCTATTCATTTCACTTGGTTTGTAAATATACAGGGTAATTTACTAAAACAAGGTTTATTTCCTTGTTGGTTGGAGGTTGCAGATTAGTAGTTGGTTGGAGGTTGTAAGTCATATTCTAAGAGTCTCCATAGAGTATATGTATATATTAAGTATATATAATTAATTAAATTTAAACCTTACTTGAATGCTGATATGGTATACAGATTTTCTCTTTATAACTTCTTTTGTTCGATTGAAGATTTTGAAACCCATTATGACACATTTCTTTTCGTAGAAATGCTAAATGGCTATATCTTCCACCAGAAATAAATAAACTAAACCTTAAGAACATATTAGAGATAGTAACCAATACTCTAAATCAGAGTTATGAGACTTATCGTGAAATTGTGTCTAGAGAGATATGAGACAGTCGTATTGAAATAAGAAAGCTAAAAAGAAATAAGAGAGGAAGAATATTATTCTAATTCATCAAATATTACAAAGATACATTATAATATGAATTGAAATGAACTCTAAAAATAATAAATATGATAGTAGGGGAGGGATCAAATAAGAACTCATTTTTTTGTGACAACTCTAAGAATCAATGTGAGACACTAGTTTTTAATGGTAAAATGGTAATCAACAAAACATAATAAAAAAATTATAAAATAAAAAATAACAAAAATATAAAAAAATAAAAACACAAAAATGTTTCCCTAGCTTCCCTCTTTCATAAAAAAATTTATAAAAAATAAAAAAATCTAATTTTTTACGAAATTCATTTTACACATGTGTAATACCGGATTTACACATGCGTAAATTTGGTATTACACATGTGTGTAACCAGATTTACACATGTGTAAATAACGAGTGGATGATTTTTTAAAAAAGGTATATCAATATGATAGACGTTGGAAAAATAAAAAAATTACTGAAATAAATGGTTAATTTTTTTTTGAAAAAATGATGTCGTGAAAATAAGTTATGAACGTTTTAGGAAAAAGGGAAAAAATGGCGTTTGACTTGCATATGATAATAAATATGTGGCTTATATTAATTTCTATAGTTCTCACAAAAAATATGATTCTCAATATAATCCTACACTATGATAATAATACTCTTTGCACTTATTATACTTTACAATCTTATTATATTTTTTAGACAAAATTACAAAAAAAACGTTCTTTAAGTTTATATAAAATTACAGGTATCATCCTTTATCTTTAAAAAGTACTCTAAACATCCTTTATGGTAACATTTTGTAACATATTCCGTCTTTTAAACTAACTGTCGTTAAATTTTTCATTAAGTCAAGGACAATTTGATCTTTTTATCTTTAAAAGACTATTAATGTAACTTTTTCTAAACATAAAGGATGTTTTCTGTAAGTTTTTTTTTATCTTTTATTTAATTAATGTATTATTACAATTATACATATACATATGATTTTTTATATAACATAATATTTATTACTTAATTATTTTCATCAACGTATTATATATGAATATAAATTATCTAATTTATATTATTTAATTATTTATATTTATATATAATGCGTGGATGAAAACAATAATGTATATTTAATTTCATCAACGTATTTTATATAAATATAAATTATATAATTTAGTTAAGTCTAAACATCGTTGTCTTATTTACTTATTTATATAATTTATATTTACATATAATACGTAGATGAAAATAATTAAATAATATATATATATATATATATATAATATTATATAAAAATCATATTAATATGTATAAATCTAAAAATACATAAATTAAGTAAAAAATAAAAAATTTACAGAAAACGTACTTTATGTTTAGAAAAAGTTACATTAATAGTCTTTTAGAGGTAAAAAGACCAAATTGCCCTTAACTTAACAGAAAAACTTAACAACAGTTAGTTTAAAGGACGAAAGTTGTTACAAAATGTTAACATAAAAGATGTTTAGAGTACTTTTTAAAAATAAAAAAAAACGTTTTCTGTAATTTTGTTTATTTTTTACTAGTTTGTCCTGGTTTGATTCGATAAGTCGGGTCGGGTCGAAACAAATCGGCTAACGGGGTTTTTCTTCCTAAACCCTGTGAAAGTCACCGACGCCGGATTCAACCACAGCTTCAATATTCATCTCCTTTCAATGAATCTCATATCATTCAATTCGAGACATCACAAAACAATCGAGTATATCGCCACCCATATGATTATCTACTACTCATAACGATTACAAAAGTTTGTGAATTGATGTCATAGGGTTTCACTTAAACACTTCGTGCATCCCCAATGATTCATTTTGCAAGATCGATAGTTTCAAAAACTACAACTGCTAATTCCTCCAATCGCGCTGCATTCAGAACCCTAAAATCCGCTGCATCGGACCACCTGAGCACCGGCGGAAGTAGAGCCCCAACAAACGATGATTATTTCGCCACAATTCATCACATTTCCAATATCGTTCGTCGTGATATTTACTTAGAAAGAACCCTAAATAAGATGTGCATTTCGCGTATTGTTGATTCAGAGCTTGTGTATCGTGTTCTTCGCAGCTGTTGCAATTCGGGTATTGAATCGTTTCGTTTTTTCAATTGGGCTCGTACACAACACCCTCGATATGAACCCACAACTGTTGAATTTGAAGAATTGCTTAAGATTTTAGCGAAAACCCGTCATTGGGAGACCATGTGGAAGGTGGCTCATCAGATGAAGACACAAAAGCTTCCGATTTCGTCGTCTGTTGTTTCGTTTATCATTGAGCATTATGGTAAGAATGGTCTTATTGATCAGGCTGTTGAGCTTTTTAACAAATGTAAGAACTTTAATTGCTCACAGACCACTGAGATTTACAATTCTTTGCTGTTTGCACTTTGTGAGGTCAAGAATTTTCAGGGAGCTTATGCTTTGATTAGGAGAATGGTGCGTAAAGGCGTGGTTCCGGATAAGAAAACTTACTCTGTTTTGGTTAATGGGTGGTGCTCTGCTGGTAAGATGAAAGAGGCTCAAATGTTTCTTGAAGAAATGAGCCGAAAGGGGTTCAATCCGCCAGTTCGTGGACGGGATCTTTTGATTGATGGGTTGTTAAACGCGGGTTATCTTGAATCAGCAAAAGGGTTGGTAAGGAAGATGACGAAAGAGGGATTCATACCTGATGTGAGTACTTTTAACTCGTTATCAGAGGCCATTTGTCAATCGGGTGAGATTGACTTCTGTATTGGTTTATACCATGATGTTTGTAGGTTAGGGTTATGTCCTGATCTCGAGACTTATAAAATTATGATCGCTGCAGCTTCGAAAATCGGTAAACTTGATGAGGCGTTTAGTATTCTTTATAGGTCTATTGAGGATGGAAATAAACCATTTCCCAGTTTATATGCCCCTATTCTTAAGGCACTTTTTAGGAATGGAATGTTTGATGATGCATTTAGTTTTTTTAGTGATATGAAACTGAAGGGACATCCACCAAACAGACCTATTTACACTATGCTGTTGAAGATGTGCGCGCGTGGAGGTAGATATATTGAAGCTGCTAATTATTTAATTGAGATGACCGAGTTTAAATTATCGCCAATGTCACGACATTTTGATATGGTAACTGATGGATTAAAGAACTGTGGAAAGCATGATATGGCTAAGAGGATCGAGCAGTTGGAAATATCTATGAGGGGTATGTGAGATGTAACAAAAGTCTTGTAATGATGGAGTTTTGGAATGAGTAAGTCTTGCTTTTACGTTTGAATCCTCCAATTGTTAGTTATATTCACATATATATATAGTCTTCAGATGAGATTTACCAAGTTTATCTATTCGTAATGACATAATCTTTTAACTTAGTAATTATATCTTGACCTATTTTTTCCATTTAGCTGGTAAAAGTATATCTTTAAAACTTATATCGCAATCTCTTCAATAATTTGTAAAAATCAGTTTGATTGGGGATAGTTCTTGAGAATCCATACTTAAGATGCCATGGGGGTCTCTAGCTCTTTTTGTTCCAACTAATTTATTGTTTTCAAGCATCTTTATTGTCATTTTTGTTATATTTACTGGAAGCATTTTTCTTGTCTATGGCAGTAGGCCAGATCAGAGGATCAAAAAAAAAAAAAAAAAAGTTCAGTGATATTATCTTAATAGTTTTCATGCTTTTTTGTAACTACTTTAATTCCTCCTACTGTGGTTCATGGTTTCCTTCTGATCAGTTATCTTGTGTACTTAAAATCCATGAGCACTTGGATGTTTTGCTATCATCCACTCATGGCATACAAGAGATCAGATTTAATAATCTTGAGTCGGATTGAAATGGTTCGTTTTTTAGGTCCAAGTTGGTTGATCCTTAAGCAACTTCAACCATTTTAATTCTTTTCACATCTATTGATGTGTTAGTTCCGATTAAAAAACATCGTTAGTTACAGAACAGAGGTGGCAAGTTTGGAGGGTTGGTTAACGGATTTGGGTTTGAAAGGTTAATATTTAGCACAACAACCTGTAAACATTTTTGACCAATTTTATCTATTATATATATATTTTTATATATAATTGATACATCAGTTATACTATAAACACATTGTTAATTAATAATCTAAATCTTGAATAAAACAATTTATATTGTTTTATGCATTAAAAAGAAGAATTAAAGCAACTTTTAACACGTTTGACAATGGACCCGTTTTCGTTATAGCTTAGATTTTTTTATTTATTCCAATTGAGATCAATGCAACCTAAATCAGCCTGACCATATGCAAGACATACAAGAGATCAAATTTAGTAACTTGGGGTTAGAGGTGGCAAGCTGGGTTGGTTGAAATGTTGGACATCAGATTTGGGTTGAAAAAGGTTCAATTTTTAGTCTGGATTTGTTGACCCATAAACACATGTTTGCCCACAATAGCCTTTGCATCCAATTTCCTTCTGTTTGAAGTAGCCTAGCAATGCTGACCCATATAAATAAGCTCGGGTATATCTGAACTCTTAATATAACGTTATGTGTGATTTGATCAAGACAGTTGTGAGTACTGCAGTTGTTATGTTACTTGTGTATCTTGATATAGCAGAGCAACTTTGATCCAAAGCATCAATACATGTTTAGTGTAAAATTAATCATGCGAGTATGAATCTTCATAATGGCATATTTTCTGGGATGACTGATCCTAAAGTGCATTAAAAACATGTTATGCACATTGTGGTGTGAGTTTGTAGTGGAGTACTTAAAACTTTGACAGTAATTATCTTCTAGTTTAATTCTTGGACTGATTTTTTTTCTAGTTGATCTGAGTTGTTTGAAATTCACTTGCGAGTTGTTGAAACTTTGACAGGTGATTACTCATAAAATATTTAAGAGATGAAATCGAATTTTGAGTCGAATCCATTTCAACCCGTTACTCAACCTTCCCAACTCATCCATTTTCAGTGGATTTCATTGATTATCCTTAAATGCTTTTTCGTGATTATAGTTGTTTTTGAACAACACCTAGAAATTTTCTAGGATAATTCTCTATTCGTGCATGATGCAAGATTAGAACCCACAACCTTTTGATTGTGGAAACACCTCTTAGTCTCTTACCACTAGGATCCAACCCCCCACCCATTCACAACATAGTTAATTAGTTTTTATTTCTATTTTAGATATTTAAAGAATTATGAATGTGTATTCTACAACTCTTTATCTATATATTGTATCTTGAAGTCGTATTAATCATGGCAAAAACAATACGTGGAAAACAATAACGTTTTGCCCGATATAGTTGCATGAGAGCTTTAAGAGTTTTATTCATTTCAATGCATGATTAATTCTTCCAAATGAGATTAAATTTAACCATCTATTAATTACAGAGAATTTTTAACCTATTATATATGTAATTTCATTAATTTATTGTCATAATGACAGATGTGCATCACTTCAATCACTTCTGCTGGCTTATTGCAAATGTTACCATCAATTTATCCTCATAATATTATTGGTGTGACAAACTTCTTCTTATTTGTGGAAGGAAATGCTGCAAGCCCACATGTATCTAAAGTTCTAGAATACATTCTTGTGAGTCTTGATATCATATTCTTTTGCAGTCTCTGGCAAAAGAAACCGAGACAGCAAATTCTGGGTTATTATGGGCGTCTACAGTGACCCGCTGGGTCAGTTTGGGCTGCAAGAACTTTTATACGGGTCGATACAGGCTCAAATGAAAGTATAATATTACAAGAGGTAAGAACAAAATGCCTTATCCTTTCTGCTGTGCTGCAGTGGGTGCATGCCTCCAAATTTAAGTGCCCAGACTTTGAATCTTGTTGATGTTGTTTTACAGTTCCATGATGGTGGTTGAATCAGTTATTAATCATGTAATCACCTACAGTCACACAAGTTGGATCCATTCCCCATTAATTTGCCACTTCTTTGAGGTTTTGCATAATCCCAATAGTTTAACCTTTTTTTTTTTTTTTTTTTTCCTTTTTTCTCTTTTACCAGAGGTTCTTCTGGGTGACCAAACAGTTTCTACAACTGGGTCCAGGTGAATTTGATGATTGGCTAATTGCTAAAATCTAACTCCTATGAATCTTTGAAACTTTTTTTTTTTTTTTTTTTTTTTTTTTTTCCTTATGGGTCAAAAGGGGTTGGGTTTTCATCTTCAAGCAGTTGACTATAACTTTTTCTGTCATGTTTGTTCTTGTAGGAATAAATATGCTATTATATCAACACTTGAAGGATGAACATGATAATGTTTTTGTTGAACTTATATTTGTATTCTGATTTCTGATTCTGCCAACAGATTAACAGAAGCTAGTAACAGGCTTAATTCAAACAAGAAATACAGTAGTTACTGGATATAGTTGCCACAATTATTTCTTTTAGTCATTTAATACTTCTTTTAAAAATGGCCCCTTCAACCTGAACCTACTTTTAACAAGAGCCGTTTTGACATCATCTGAAATGAATATTTCTAAAACACTCCGTTTCAACCACAACCCGTCGTCACCTATCACCCAACCCAACCTGACCCGTCCGTACTCCAGGCTTAGTTTTACGTCATGTAATGGACGATGTTTGGACCACCACATATTAACTTTATGCTTGTCCAATATATGATCAACACATGATTGATAGTTACAATGCCTTTGAAAAGTGAAATTTCTAAAGATATCAAATATCATGATGGTAGATAAAGTTATTTTTTCAGGACTATTATATGCTTTGAATTTGTACCATCTCTTGGTAGTCTTGTCATATTGATTCAACAATTGCTGACAGAATGTGCTTTGATGCCATATAAAGTTGTTATTTACCTGTCTGCCCCTGATGCTAAACATAGGTTTATTGACCATGGCCCCAAACAAACCCTTTTGTAGTAGTATATGCTCTGTTTATATAGATGTTGGCTTTTGGAGGTTGGTTTGGTCATTTTTGGGGGTAATGTTGGTGGTTGTTTGATGTGATTTTACTTCCAAGATTCACAGTATATATACTTTACCAAATTATCCTTGTCCATGGAGAGGAATTTGATTCCGTGATACTAATTTTAATTCTGTATTTGAATGACTTTATATGATCCTAAGTCAAGATAATAAGATTTTGATTCTTGTAAACTGTTGTAAATGTTCATGTTTCCACTTTGGCTTGTGCTTTATTAGTAGGCAAAAGTATGCTAATATCTTAATAAATCTAGTGCTTTAGAGAGGCAAATCATTTTTCTTTTTCCTGAAATCATGCTTTGAATTTGATGATCTCTTCACATTCACTTTAATGATCATGAATCTACTTTAAGATGTATTGATCTTTTGATTTTACATATTGAACACGTGGTGTATGTATATGTTGTTTTAGCACGTATGTATTGGTATATTGGTTTCGGTGCTACCATTAAACTGATCGTACCAAACAAAGCCAATATGTTTTTAAGAAGTTATATGATGTCTCTTTAGACTATTACTTGTACCTAATAAAGGTTTTGAACCAAAGGGTTTGTGGTTAACCGTTATCAAGATATGCTAGCAAAATATTCGTCTTTAAATGGTTGAGTGTTGAAGTCTTATAGTGAAAAAAATTGAAAATTTAATAGTAAAATTAAAGAGTTTCTAAAAATTGTATTATCAAGAATCTATCATCTATCAATACTAATCTATCAATCAATACTAATAAAAAAATATTTTTTTTTATGACACATGTCACAATTATAAAGCTTCTAAATCTTATTTTCCTGCTTGCTAATTAATAATTCCATTAACTACAAATAATTTTATTTAATTCGTTTAAGATTAAAATCATTTTTTATAAATTTAAAAAATGATCTTTTTATAAATTTAATTTCTAAATAAATAATTTTTTATAAAATAAGAAATTTTTTTAAAAGATTAAACTTTTTAAAAAATATGAAATATTTTAAAACTTGTGTCTTTAAAAAATAAATTTTTTTATGAAACAAAAATGATTAAAATTCAAACTTTTTATAAGAAAATTTTTAAAAATAGGATTTTTTATTAACATTTTGTTTTGAAAAAAAAAACTTTCAAAAAATTAAAAATAAAAGTTTAAAAATGATTTCGTTGTTTTATTATTTAAAGTCGTTATTCGTACGTAATTTTAATAATATCATATCTCAATATTATTGTTTTATAATTCATAAATTTTTGTTACTAACTATTTAGTATTTATTTATACAACCCGTGTAATACACTGGATACTACCCTAGTATTTTATATTATAAGATTATGATAAGTTTTTACTTTTGTCGGTGAGGCATCTCTTTAATTGTTGTGAAAATCATATTAAAGGTCATAAATTTTCAAAAAGTGGTCAAACATGTGACTATTTTAATTTGTTTGCTTATGCCCAAATTAAGGGACCAGGGGATCACTTTTTCACTTTGATGAAAGTCAAAGTCAAATTCTTGAATTTTTCTTTTGAGGGCTTTTGAATATTATCTATGATAAAACAAAATAATTTTTATCGGATTTCATTTTCTCGTATTTTTTATTCAAATCTTATTAGCATAGCAAATCAATCATTTAATAATAATATTAAATACTAATAATATTATTCCTATCTTTTTTTAATTTTAATAGATTTTTTAATGCATTAAAAGCCTGAATTTTTTTATTAGAAAACATAACTTCTAAAAAATAAAATTGTTATAAAAAAATTCTAATACAATGGACCTTGTATTTAATTGACGTTTTTATATAAAAAAAACTCTGAAATGTAAAAAAAAACTATAAAACAATTTTTTTTAAAAAAATTAAAAAATGATATTATTGTTTATTACTTAACGTAGTTACTTATATAAAATTTTAATCATATTTTATCTTAAAATATTATTTTATAAATCATTACTAATTGTTTAATAATTTTTCTTCAACTCGCGTAATACATGGGTTTGGTCGATAAATAGGGTGGGTACAAATCTTAACAACTACAAGGTTTGGTCGAATTACATGTCGTAAAAATATTGTAATTACAAAGAAGATAAATATAGAAGAAATTCATCAGGTGTGGATATGTGTGTGAAAGTGACCCAAGAGAGTCGTAGTTTACATAATTCGTAGGGTATAGATATCTCTTCCAGATATGTTGGAAAAATTTTTTGATTAAATTATTTTTCAGTCAAATAATACATAAAGAAAAAACACGAACGCTATGTGAAACCTGTTTTAAAAATATGCACTAAAATTAGACAAAAACCTTCTTTATAGAGAGGATGTGTTGATCATAACATTTTTGAACATTTAAATCTATCACTAGTAAACAGTGGCGGAGCTTGAACTTTCTCGTAGGGGGCGGCGGGGGCGAAATCAATTTTTTTTAGGGGGGGCGAACTTGATATTTATATAAAAATTTACACTACCTGACCAAAAATTTACACTACCGGACCAAAATTTAACATTACGGGAGAAAAAAACAGGGGGGCGGCAGCCCCCCCCCCCCCCCCCCCCCCTATAAAGATCCGCCCCCCCCCCCCTATAAAGAAGCTAGTAAAAAGCCTTCAGCAAAAATTCCATGAGAAGTAACTTATAGTCTATGGATGGCCTCAAGTTCCTTTTGATGCATGCTTGGTACCAACACCTAGTTAACACCAACGACAATATTTCACTAATGAGAATTTGTCATTGTGGGCGTCAATCGCTAACTTGAAAGTGAGACTACCTCTGGTACTTTGCCTTTTGAACCTCGCGTGGGGCATTGCCCTCAAATCCCAACCAAGGGGGCAAACTCCTTGGAACCCATGCCGAGATAGTGATGTCTCCTTTGTAACCTCGGGTTCGTTGGTTTTAAACTGAAATATTCTCGACAAACATGTAATTTATACCTTCTAACTTACATCGATGTAAATTATAATTTCTCTCACTTTCATATAAATCATAATGAATTAAAATAACTAGTGGCGCTAAAATCATTAACATTTCTCCTTTATTTTTGTAATCATTGATTCATTTGAATTATGCATAACAAAAAAACATAGCATGCATAAATAGAAATGTTTTGAAGATCGAATTTTCATCTTAGTATATTACAACTTTTAAATACTTGAATATATGAGTGGCTCTAAAGATTGAACCTTCTCTATTAATTTTAATACACGACAACCATCCATAGGAGCTAATAATTGCAACTACTTCACTTATAATGAGCTCACCAACAACGCGCAAGCACCAACAGTGGCGACGTAAATAGCAACATCTAGGGTGACGTCACTAGTAGCAACCGACTTCACTCGACAACCAACACAACTATAGTAGCAGAGGTAAAGTCATTAGCGGGAACCATGATGCCAATAGTTCAAACACATAATTTTAGGTATGAATATATCATTCATCTTAAGTTTTTTTTAATACTTTGGTTCATCACAAAAGTATTATGCAGTAAAACACAAGACACTAAATGATATTTAAATTAAGCATAAAACATAATTATTTATGTCTAATATTAGTGAAAGCCCTTATTTTCCACCCGGTGGAAAAAGTCATATTTTACTCATTTTTAAATTTTTTTTCCAACATAAGCTTCATCTAAGCATATCAAATCATACAAAATACTTGAAACAAACATAAACATTAAGATAGGTAAAAAAAAACCAAAATGTAAAGTGTTAAGTTTTTGAAATATCTTGAGTATCCTTCTTAATGGTGCGTTTCACTAATAATTTTTAGTATTTTGTGTGTATGAAATTTATAATCGGATAGAATGACATTTTCTGTAGAATTATTATGTAAAGCAAACCAAATAATTATCTTATACAGGAAACGAACTATCACAATATAAAAGTTGATGGTTAATGGTTGACAATTATAACAATTAGCAGTTTGACAGTTAAGTCAATAAAAAATCTTCAATGCTAACTTTAACAGTCGTAGTTAAGTTACCGTTGACTATTACCATGTGACATCCCGTATTTTTAGGTTAACTTTGTTAACTTAGTTTTCCGTCATTTTAAGTATTTTGTCATATTTTGCATTTAATAAAGTTTAATATATATATATATATAAATAAATAAAATAAGAATAATAATATTAATATTACTAAACTCCAAACCCTAGTCTATAAATCCCGTCCCCCCAACTGCTCCCCCATCTCTCTCGATAAATCTCCCCACCGAAACCCTAGTTCAAACCCTCCCTTTCTACCTCTCGACAACACTCTCTGGAATCTCTCTCCTTCTCCCTCACGGCCTTTTTCCCGTCGGCTCTCTCCTTCTCTAGCTCTTAGTTGCCATCTCTCAATCTCGATCTCCCTCTTGGCTCGGCTAGGTTAGTGATCTTTTTACGTTCTGGTAAATTGTTATGGTATTCACGTTAGGATTACGTGCTCGTATATGAATTAAACTCGTTTTGTGTTATTGATGTGGATGTGCTACAGTTGTGTATGTTTTAGTGTGTGTGTGTGTGTGTGCACCGGATATGTAAAGAGGGGGAGTAACCCGATTAGGGTTTAGCTTGTGGAGGCTCACGATTTGCATTAGGTTTGTGGTGAGGGTGTGTATGGTTGTATAGGTGAACCGCGAGTGTGTGACTATGGGTTTGGTTATATGGGTGCATGCATACATATGTGGGTGTGTGTGACTCATGAATGCTTACATTTGGGCCGGGCATCGATGACCCGATCAGCAAGGGTTGACCCGGGTGCCCTCGGTTGGGACGAAGGATATGTGTGCGACGCATGCATAATTTTAGGGTTTGAAAACCCTCAAGGCTTTTAATTGAGGGTGTGTGTGTACGTGGGGTGTAGTATGTGCGCATTCAAGGGTTTAGGGTCAGGTGGAACGGGTTTTGGTTGAAGGTTGTTTCTTGGTGCAAGCACGGTTATTACCGAGTGTGTGAGTGTGGGTGTACTTATGCATAATTTGGTGTGTGTTAGTGCATATGCATGGAGTGTGTGTGTACTTGTGCATGAATGTGGTTTTGGATGTGCATGGGTGATGTATGGTGTTATCGAGTGTTGGGTTTAATCGAGAATGCAAAACCGTATAATCTAATTCTTTAGACTTAGTATTAACACGATTATTTATGTAAATTCTAGTTGTCGGGAAACCTAATCGTCTGTTACTTGCTGTATTTGTAGTTGTGCATTCGAGGTGAGTTTTATAGCCTCACTTTCTATTATACTCTTTTCGGGAAAGAGAGCATGCTTTAAAAGTATTTTTCATTCAGTAAAACTATATGATATGTGAACTAGTATTGTTTTAAGTCCACACTTTCGGACTGTTAATTTTATGAATATAACGAGGTAATTTTTAAGTAGTACTACTGATCGTGCTAATGTACGAGGTCAAACGAGTGTTAAAGTGACCTAATTACTATTGCCGTGGTTTGGTAAAAATGGCCGAGGCATTATTAAATAAACATGTCAGCTACAGTTACAAACTTCATACACTTAATGACATGAAATGTGAATTAGCTATCTGTAATGATATACTTTGGTTATTGTATATATTACTAAACTGTTTTACATGTTCTTCAAACCTGTAAACTCACTCACCTTATGTTGATACTTTAACATGTTTCTTAGGTTAATAAAGGTATTTGCACGACTAGGAGCACATTATTAGGTGGTTGCATGCATTTAATGTTCTTTATTTAAACTTTAATTTTAGGGCTCGTTTTCTTGCGCATTTCTGCTTTGGAATTACTTTACAATTTCGCTTCCACATCTACAAAATATGATACTTGATTTCTAACAATAGTTCTTTTAATGGGAAACTTTTATATAAACAACTTTACCCTAAATGTGTCGTTTGGTGTAACTAATGATTTAGATCCTGGTTTGTCACACGCCTGATGCTAAAACCCTATCTGCGAAAATTAAGGTTGTGACATGCCATTCAACATTGACTTAGTTGCTGTTGATTAGTTACTATCACACCCCACGTCGGTGGCGGAATCACAAGTAGGTGACGTAATCGGTTATCTTGAACACATGGTACTTAAGAAAACCTAAATTCATTCATGCATTTAAAATGAACTTAGACAACAAAGTATATGGGTACAAGTTTTTAAAGATACAAAAATATGAGCCTAGCATCCTAAGCTTATAAAAAATAATCTTCTATTATGCCTAGTTATGCCATATTTAGGTAAAGTCCAATATGCTAACCTTGGTTGTCTCCTGAAAAACCTGTTAATAATAGGTCAATAATTTTTGACTCGATAAATAGTTACAAAATAAGTAGTCAAGTATGAATCAAAAACTCATTTTGTAAATTAGCCATAATACAAGTAAGGTGAAATGCATTTATAAGCCCACAACTAAGCCTATGACTGCATGCCTCGTCCTTACTTAATCGGGTATTGGAAAAAGAAGGGTTATAGTTTATGCGGTAATAATCATTCAATATAATTGAATGTGAATTTACGCGTTCCAATCACTCGAGATAATGGATATCGTTAATCCCGATAATACTATAAATAATAGATCTGTGGCTCCAACCTAGAGTTAAATAGTTGTGTAAGATAGCGAGGTCTTAGTAAGTCAAACCCAATAAATAACATACATCATCAAAATGTGTATAAGCATAGACATAATAGCAATGATTTATGTAAAGTCGTTAAGTAAAAAGTTTCTCTCTTAAAATTAGTAAACATAAAAAGGAGCTAGGAGAACTCACTTATTATTTTGATTCGGATCACGTGGAACAAGATGAATTATGCTTAGACCAAAGTAGTTTCCACTTATATATGCAGTGTGTGGATAAGGTTTATGTTCCCATGAATAAGTTGTTAATGAAATGAGTGAGTCAAGCGTTACATATAATAAGTTTTAGTTTTAAATTATTGATTGACAAGTATACTTTTTCAAATTTATGGTTTTGCATGTTTAACGAACTGGTTAGTAATATTCGATTATGAACTTAATATTTAAGAATAAGTGTATAAACATATATACATATTATAAAATGAGTATATTTTATCATAATTATAAGTTCACATGTGATTATATGTTATTTTGTGATTTAAAGTTTGTTTGCTTGATTTCTATGTTTTTACGAGTTATTTTGCGCTAAGGTGTTAATTAAATATATGCACTAAACAATATTTGAGATTTTTATCATACTTATATATGAGTTTTAAGTTACTAGAAGAATAAATGTAACATTTACTGAAGTTCATATAGTAGTTCAAAAGTAATTATATTCATTCAAAAATATGTGAAGCTATATTCAGGAGTTTGAAAAATATTTTAGTTGTTTAGGGGTCCAACACTTAATCATTTTAAATGAAAGCACTTTGGTTTTAAAAATAACTCATTAAACTAACTTTCAGAAAAAACAATCAAGTTAATTGGGTAAAAATTAAGGGAGTTATGCCCTACCAAAATCGACCTAAGTATTATGCCAAAAATCTTGTTTTGACCTTTCATCTTATACATTGTTTTTGAGGGTACAAATCTTCAACATAAATTATGAATTTACTATTAATGGAAAGATATTTCTTTGAACTTAACTTTAGTCTCAAGAATCGTTCATTTTGATTTTATTTTGACCAAGTTATGGCCTTTCAAAGTTAAGGTAATTTTTAACGGAATCTGTTTTATATATCAAGAAAATTTTAAACAACATTTTTTATATGAACAAGTAACGCACTTGTTTCTTAAATCTTAGATGACTTAACCACAAACATATATTTATTATTTCATTTTTTCAAACTTGTTAAAGTATTGCTTAAATGTAAGTGAATGAATACCTCAATGTTTGCATGAAATGAAGCTTGAACGAAGGTGCACGCGTGTTGTGCTCTGTTTTGTCATGGTATGTTAATGGAAAAAGGAGTGAATATGACTGGTTTTAAGGAGAAGGAAGTGGAAGTAATGATGTAATCTTTGATGCTATTCATGGAAACGGTATATATAGGTACTTTAGAATCAAGTAGATGGGGTATGGTAGGAAAAAGGATGATGAAAGGGGTTGGTTTTGGTGCTCTTGTTTAGAAGATGGCCACAAGGGGGGCCTTGTGGTCTTGGTTAGTCTTGCAAGCCATAATTTAAGGATCATCATCATTGTGGTTAAATATGTTAAAAGATGGTTATTTGATTAGTTAGTTAGGTTAATATCTCATTTATATCAATGTAAAATAGAATTGTGTTAATCTTAATAATTTTGTTATAAATCTTACAAGTTAAATTTATAGATTTTTATAATCCATTTGAGTTTTCTAGTAATATTATCTAATAATCTTAGATTTGTATTTTAATTCGACTAGTGCAAGTTAGTAGTAGGTGGGTTATGGGTGATTTAATGAAAGGATGATGGTTTTATATTTATATTCTTATATATAAATATTAACATAAATATTTCTTTTATGCTTATGAATATCTTTGTCTTTGACATGAATTGTCGACTTTGATTTGGTTTTTGAAGTTAACATTGTGTCGTAATTTGTGAAATAAGCTCGACATTCTTGATGACTCTTGTCGGTTGAAGCACCTATGTTTAGTAGTTCGACGAAACATCATAAATTATTAATTTGTAATGTATATAGATGTCGTAAAATTATTTAAGTTCACATAAAATATCGTAAAGTGGTTCAAATTATGATGATCCTAATTTGATTATCATAATATCACAGGATTATTTCTTAGTTTATATTTTAAACTAAATAAATTATGTAATCACATAAATAATAAAATATATAAAATACCTTAAATTTTCAAAAGTGTCACGGTTACTGCTTTTCAAGTTGTCACCAACACTCAATTTCTACAAGTGCTTCAATTGCTACTAATGATCAAGTATCCAATAGTAAATTACTTTTGATTATTAAAAAGTTCTTTCTGGCGATCAAATTTCATGCAACTTGCATCAAATAAGCAAATCCTAAGCAACTTGCGATGCAACCCTCCTAGGGGCTCTGTCCCTAGCTTACGTAAGGGGAGTTACTCCTTCGACCACATTGGATGTTACCTCGAGCCCTGCAAAAAGGGCGGTGCCCCCTTTGAGCCCCCATAGTCTAGGGAAGCCCCTAGAAGGTTCAGGTGTGCCTGAAATCATAATAGTCTTGATTGAGTATTCACTTCACATGTCATAAATCAATTCAATGTTTATTTGAACATCTCATTTGTTTTTAAGTAAATTCAGTCACATTAAATTGATAATGGTGAGTTGGTGACATTAGAATAAAAGATATTAATTTATGTACTATTAAGTTTGAGTTCAACACCACTTATGATTTAAACTAAATATAAATATAATCGATCCTTTAGCGGAATAGTCGTCAAATTACTAGTTGTCATATGGAATAAGTATCAAATAACTTAACTAGAAACATCAAATGCTAATATATTACTCATGGAAAGGAATCTCATCGTGTCTATATACATTTATTTTAAAATAAAAAGATAAATTTTAAAGATATTAAAATCAATAGTGAGATCTAATCCACTACAACTAATGTTCAAAATGCCCACTAAATCGTGAGGAGGTGGCAAAACTAACTAATTAAATATGTAATATCATGTGGTTGGTCGGATCATATTAAATAGTTAATTTTCTTTTTTCTTATTTTTGGTCATTTTGTATATTTTTTTTCCATAAGAAAGGCTCATAATGTACTCGTAAACTACCCATTTACCCTTAATCATTAATATTTGCATATTGCAAGATTTAAACTATTCATCTTCTAGAGGGGATGTAATTTACCAAAACGATATCCTCTTAAGTATACTTCATGTTGTATTTATTTAATCTATTAAACTTTGTCATAACAAATTATGTTTTGTTATAAAATAATCTTGTTTAACTATAAAATAATTTGTGTACGTTACATAGCAAAGTGATATGGTAACCTCCCGGACAGCATAAAGTAGTTAAGTCAAGCGTTGATTACGAAATTATAGTATACTTCTAGGATTGTATTTATTTTTTCAGGGATCACCACCCAACACAAGTCGTGATTTTTTTGGTCTTGCTGTTAATGGGGTATTGACGAGTTTTATGAGCTTAATCTCTAGATGGTTATTAATCAAAAGCAAACCAAATAACTGTTGAAATATAAATAATTTATTAAGCGTGGAAAGCATCATCTCATAACCACTAGCTTGGTGGTTTTGTTACATCATCCCATTTATATTTGCACCAACTCTTCTTTGATGTGTGTTTGTGCGTGAGAAACTTGAAGCAGTAAGTATGCAGACCCCATGGAATGAAGAACTACCAGATTGTTACTATGAACAAAATCAACCAACCTTGATCAAACCCATCAATCCCACACCAAATCACATGCTTTATCTATCCAATCTTGATGACCAAAAGTTCCTCAGATTCTCAATTAAATATCTTTATCTTTATCAAAAGGCGGTGCCTATCGATCTCCTGAAACAATCTCTTGCTAAGGTTCTTGTTGATTACTACCCGTTAGCGGGGAGATTGAAAACCCTACAGTCAGCATCTAATGAAGATGATGATGATGGTGTTGGTGGTGGTGATAAACTTCAGATTGATTGTAATGGTGAAGGAGCTGTTTTTGCAGAAGCATTCATGGATATGAGTGCTCAAGAGTTTCTTAAGGTGTCCAAGAAACCAAATAAGTCATGGAG
Source organism: Flaveria robusta (assembly GCA_025506415.1). Taxonomy (NCBI): domain Eukaryota; kingdom Viridiplantae; phylum Streptophyta; class Magnoliopsida; order Asterales; family Asteraceae; genus Flaveria; species Flaveria robusta. The sequence continues at coordinate 9,889,091 of CM046474.1, forward strand.
GAAGCTGCTCTTTAGGGTTGATGTTGCCACTTTTGTAGATACTCCTCCTCTTGTTGTTCAAGTAAGTTTTTTAGTTTTTTTAAATTTTAATAATCTAGATTAATTATGATCTTTTATTAGATAATAATCAGTATAGACTCACATTTACTTTTTATTCGATTTTGCTCATATGGATGAATACACATAAAATGAGGATAAACATACATTGTAAACGAAATCATGTGGAAGTTGAGTCCTATAATAATTATGCAACTAGAAATGCTTTTAAAATCAAAAGTGAAAGTTAGAAATGGTTAAATTGTGATTATATAATTATTTGTCGGCCAGTGATTTTAGTTTAAGTTATTAAAATTTAATTATTACTTTACGTTCTAGACTATGAAATAGCATCGTCTAGTAAGAAGATCAAAATCTAAGAAAACACGTGAAATCTACAAATCTATGATAATTAATTTATTTTATGACAATATAGTTATTCAATTTTAGCTAGTTTTATACTATTCTACTATAGTTTATTTTTTTCTCCAATTTACACTAGAACTATTTAATTTATTTTTAATTAACTGCAATGGATTACATCAATGAAAGCTGAACATTAAAAGTTTAAATTTTCTTTTATTTTTGGTAGAAGTTATATTTCTTAAAATTTTTTGGGAGTGTGTTGGTGCATGAGAGGGAAAAATAGAAGTGTAAGAGAATGAAAAAATAGATCCAAAAAAAGAAAAAAAGAAAAAGGAGAGAAAAGGCCGTGTAAAGGTTGTAATAGATTGCGTGATGCATTTATGGTCATAACTATAGAAACCTTGATAACTATGATATTCCTTTTGTGGTATTACGGTAATTTTACACATTCTTTTTAAAAAAGTATAATACTAATATCATTTATTGAAATTTTAGTTGATAATACAATGGTTCATGTATTTTTCGTAAATCATCTTTAATGAAAAACCACACATTCATATATAGTGTGAAGTTAATTACAAAACACTAAATTATTACAAAATAAAAAGAATAAACCTAAACAATTAGTTTTTTTAATTAACAGTTCATATTTTTAATCATTTCTTACATGCAAATATAAATGTTATCATTGGCGGAGGATGGGGGGGGGGGGGGGGGGGCACCGCCCCCACTCTTTTTTTTCGCCGGTAGTGTTAAATTTTGGTCAGTTAATGTAATTTTTTGGCCCGGTAGTGTAAATTTTTATATAAATATCAAGTTCGCCCCCCCTAAAAAAACTTAATTTCGCCCCCGCCCCCCGTACAGAAATATTCAAGCTCCACCACTGAATGTTATGTACATAAATTAAAAACTTATATGTTTTTAAAATTTAATCATCCAGCTATATATTATAGATTATGTACGTATATGTAATATAACTTATATATGACGTACATATAGCTTATATATATAAACAAAACGTCTTAATGTTTTTTTAAATCTCAAGAGAGGCATGTAACTATCGTATTTTTATTGTTATTTAAAAAAAATACATTTAGAAAATGAATGATTTATTTACTGTAAATATTATTTTAAAATTTATTGTTTTGCGTAGATCTCCATGTAAGATACTTATATATCATATCCAACACTATGTTATGGCCTACTTGTTTTTCTATAGAAAAGGGAAATGCTTTTTCAGGTTGCTGTCTTATTTTATAAGAAAATTTATACCAATTTTTTATTTCCCCATTTGCAATTTTTAAATATGAAACTAATAAACCCAATACCTGATATGAATATTTGTCTTATATGGCAAACTATTTGATTAAAGATATTAAATACACACACATAACACACTGATATTATTAACCCGAAGACATTAATTTGTATCTCAACAATTATTATACTATTTTGTAATAAGACTGTTTATACATACACAATTTTTTTTAACAATAATTCTTATTTGGAAACCTTTAAACTATTTTTAAGCAGATTTGAACCCGAATGGTCAGTAAAGAGAATTTGACTTTTTGTTTTTTGTTTTTCGCTTCCTCATCGTCTCGCAGGTAACCAAACTTCGTTGCGGAGGAATGATCTTGTGCACGGGCATCAACCATTGTTTTTGTGACGGCATTGGCACGTCTCAGTTCCTACATGCTTGGGCTCATCTCACCATCAAACCCACTGATCCATTGCCGATAACACCCTTCCATTCGCGCCTCGTGTTTAAACCGCGCTCTCCCACTTCACATCTACCTTCACTTCATCCTGCATTCACCAAAAATGCACCTAACCACATCACCAAAGACCATGGTCTGACCCTTAACCATCACTTACAATCTCAACCACTGGTCCCTGCTTCACTAACCTACACTGGTCCCAACATTTTATACCTCAAAGAACAATGCGCGCCTTCGATGAAACAATGCACCACTTTTGAGGTATTAGCAGCACATACATGGTGTTCATGGGCTAAATCACTCAATCTTGCACCATCACTTAGGGTCAAGCTTCTATTCTCAATGAACATTAGAAACAAAGTGGTTCCACAAATCCCAAAAGGATATTACGCCAATGGATTTGTGTTGGCGTGCGCGCAGGCGAGTGTAAGTGAGTTGATTAATGGTAACTTGCACCATGTTGTGAAACTAGTGCAAGAAGCCAAGGCGAGTCTCACTGATGATCGCGTAAGTGGGATCTTAGAGTTGTTGGATGATAAAAATGTGAAGACCGATCTTACCGCGAGTTTAGTTATATCACAATGGTCTAAACTTGGGTTGGACAGCTTGGATTTTGGAGAGGGGATTCCTTTGCATATGGGACCTCTTACTAGTGACATTTATTGTTTATTTTTGCCCGTTGTAGGTGATTCTAACGCCGTTCGAGTGCTTCTATCGTTGCCTGAGGGGGTCGTTAGTAAATTCGAGTATTACATGAACGGATTTCTTGATTCAAATAATGTAGTAGCAAAGTGAAAACGGTGAGAAAGATGAGTTTCTAGAAAGATATTTTGGTTTAGTGTTTAACTGTGAGGGTGTGAACATTATTAGAGTAACTTGATTGTAACACCCCATTAATAAACACATGTTAATGGTTCTTCTTCCTTTTTTTCTTTGGTAGTGATGGTGTGTAAATCCTTAGATAATTATGATGGCATTAATGTTCTCATAAATGGTAAACAAATTTACAAACATTTTAAACTTACCATCAATGACATAGAGGTAAATGTCTAATATAGTTATAACTTGAAGAATATCTGTACAATGTAAGCTGCAATTTAACTAATGTTATTGGTTACTAGAGTATTGTAGGGTCCCGTGACTTTTCCAGTAACGAGTTCTAATAATTAAAAGAAATTACTAAAGTTTTATATGTAAATTTTGTAAAAGCTCATTGATATGAATTAGATTAACGCATGATATTATTTTGTAATATTTGAGAAAAATATATTATGAAGACTAATAAATTATATGTGCACGCCATACATCATATCAAGAAACTCACTTGTTCATACGTGCACAGTCTTAACTTTTCCATTGAGGTGGATGAATGGGGTGTTACGATGCACTGATGCTCATACTAGGAAGGAACTCACAAGTTCACATGTGCACACCTCTTTGGTGTATGAATATGATAAAAAAAAAAAAAAAGAAGACAATTTCACATGTGTACACAATATTATTTTTTAGGTTTTCTATTTAAAATTGATAGATGCACATGTTTACACGCATTCTTCATTTATCTTTTAATTTCACTATTTTATTATATATTAAAATAAGTTTGTGTTAATATGGGAACACCAAATGATAGCTAGTATATTACTTTTTAATGATTAATTAGTTTTAGTAACTCGTGTATTACACGGGTTGAATATATAAAATATTAAATAAAATAAAATTTTATTAATTATAAAACGTTGTTTTAAGATAAAATATGATGGTAATTACATATAAGTGATGACTATAAATAATAAAAAATAATGATATCAACTTTTTAATATTTTTCTTTTATTTTTTCTAAAAATAAAATTAAATATTTTATTTCAAAACAAACGTTTTAAGAAATATCATTCTTAAAAAAATTCTTATTATTACTCCCAATTTAATTATTATTATATATAAAAAAAATTACTTTCTTAAAAACATCAGTTTTAAAATATTTTATATTTTTAAAAAAAGTTTAACCTTTTAGAATAATTTCTTATTTTATAAATATTTGTTACTTTAGAAATAATATTAATAAAAAGATCATTTTCTTAATTTATTAAAAAACTATGTTAATATAGAAAACAATTAAATAATATTATGAGTAATTAATGTGATTATTTAATAAGAGAGGGAAACGGCCAAAATTTTTTAATGGGAATGAATATGATGATGACATGTATCCTCTTAGTTACCGTTTTTTTTTTTTTTTTTTTGAAAAATAATTACTTTTTTATTAGAGTAGAAAGATGGTCAAAAGTTGATATATGGCATGCTCAACCATACTAATAAGAACTATCATTGTATAGACTTATGATGCTTGTTTGGATGGATTTATGATTATGAGATGTTAAGGGTATTCGTCCAGTTTTAAACATTTGTTTAATCTAATCTAACGAGAGAACATGATTCCGAGGAGTTGATATTGTTACATTTGGAGAATCCTTTTAATACCGCGAATGCAATGAATATGGAGATGAAGTTGATAAGGTTGCATTTGCAATAAGAATTCATAAAAAGACTCAAATATAAGGTTTTAGTATCATCAGTTTTGAGGAGTTGGAGGAGTTGGAGCGCATTGTTTGATCATTTCTATCTTTTTAAATCCTCTCTTTAATGTAAACAACTTTGTATTCTGAATCATGCATACATTAATTATGTCGCCTTACATATCGCGCGTGTCATATTACTAGTTAGTGTATGAAATTCTTTGAAAGTGTACAATAATACTACTTATAATAAATATATTACCATACAATGTAAAGTACATACAACATAATATATATTAAGAGTAAACACTAGAACTAAACAAACGACAAGAAGTAAAATTTAGTTAAGATTTATCTTTCACATAATTCACTTAAAACTTAAAACAGATTTCTTGTATGTTTCTTATAATACAACCATCAAATAGATGCATTAATGTCGATAATGATAGAACTTGCTAATCATGTTTTCTTGTAAATTTGAATGCGTGAGCATGTGTATTAAGGCGAGTATTTAACAAATTTTTTTCAAGCTCATTGTTGGAAACTCGTTAGTTTTTAGATGGGATACTTGTTCGGAGTTGTTCCCCTCGAAAGATGGTGGAGAAAATTATAGTTACTTCTTTTGATGGAATTATTATTCTTGGTTTAAGAAAGAAGATATTTTGATTTGGTTAGAATGATGTTCTTCTTGTTTGTTTATCATGATGTAATCTCTACTCTTGCAATTGCTAGTTATGTTGTATTATGTTATTATCGTTATTAAAAAATTCTTTCTTCTATATTTTGTGTATCATAAGTCAGAGCAGTTGATGTTAGTAAAAATCATATAATAGTATTACATGTATGTTTAATAGTTTTTTTAGGGGTGAAAGGAGTGCCTCCTTTTTGCCCAAAGATACCCTAAACACCACTTAATTAACATATCTCACCTTTTTCTTGCTCAATACTATCCCAAGTATCCTAAGGAAGTCGGTGGCCATCCTTTGAACCAAAAGTACCCTAAACGTTTTATCAAATTAAAATTAAATAATATAATAAAAACATTATCACGCAAATTCATTAATCAATACTAAATTACACTAAACTTAAACTTAAAATAACTAAAATATGCATAAATAACCAAAAAACTTTAAAATATTAAAGTTAACTAATTATCTTCTGAATTTTGTATATTCAAGTTGGTAGAATTGCAACGTGTTTCACAAGATCATATCAAAGTCTAAAGTATATATTTGATTCCATAACTCTGAAATAATACCAGTGTTAATGACTGCATCGGTCAAAGAATCTATCACAACCTCCGGTGATATCGATTCCTGTCATCTTTTAAAATCATATTGTACAATATAATACATGCGTAAATCACATTCCTTATCCTCTCGCACTTCATTTCTTGTAGCTGTCGTTGAATTATAGCTCATTTAGATTTTTAAAACATAAAATACTCCCACAACATTTTTTTTGCCTAACTTATAGTTTCTTGAAATTTTTTTCATTTGTCTTTAGTTGACCATGCAAAAAATTTCAGGAAAAGTTGTCCAAGCACAGTAAAATCGACAAGATAGTAGCCACGTTTGTATTGTTGAATATTAACATGAAACATGGTTTCATACATTTCGTTAGTGAATAATGGAGATTGATCAAGAACATTGGTGTTGTTTGAACTGACAACACCAAAGTACGTATGTCAAATCCATACATCTTGCGACGCCATCACTTTGAGCATGATTGTTGCGTATTGGTGATCACTTGTCATATATTGCTCTTGTAATCTTGTTGGACACATTCTCCATACCTAATGTGTTATGTGTATAGTCGATGCTACTAAGCATCTCTGAAAAGTCATGTCCTGTTCATGTGCATTTTACAAAAGATTAACGTCAGAGCTAGCTGGTGCATGTAAAAACCCTTTTATCATGTTAAATAATAATTGCATCACAAAGATGTTCTAAGTATTCACATAAGGTCCTAATAGACATAGCTTAATATCATTAAAATCGTCAAGAAACATTATTGATTGCTAGTTGACGAATCGCTGATGTGCGTTCCTATAACGACGTGCTTCTCTTTTTCAACCTCCCGTCGTAACGTTCTTGAAATCATCCAAAATTGACGTTTACATCCCCAACAAATTTTGAAACTAATTTATTGGACATTCAAAATCTCGTTTTAAATGTCCTTTCATCATATTTTGGTATTTCGATGAAGTAAACATTTTCTAGAATTTCATAAGCTGCTTCACGATCACTTGACACATATTTTTTCTTTTATTGTACCGTATCTTTAACTTCGGATGCTACGGTAACAACTTTGTCAATAAATTTAAAGACACTAGAATTGGGTGAATCGAAGCTAGATAATGATGGCAGAAGAAAATTATTTATGTTGAGTTAAAAAACTTTTAGAGTAATACAAGATAATATATCTCTATAAATATGAGTGTATTGAATATAAACATATGGTAATATTTTTTTATTAAATAGACAAAACAGTATTTGATAGTTGTACAACGTCCATAACCGACGATTTTTTTTTTTCCTGGGTTAGTTAACCTGATTTCAAACCCGCAAGCGCTACTTGCATAAGTTGTAGTGATACAGCCATTTGATGACCTGTCGTGGGGTCATGCAAAAACCTAATTAACCTAGGTAGCTAGGGTAAGTTAGGTATCGTATCCACAAGGAGCATGTGGTTAGCGTTACGCTATTCGTTTGATTATTTAACTTAATTATTAATTAAAACTAAACTAATGTTACTTTGATTGTAATGGATGTGGATAAGAATAACAAAACTAAACAATTAATTTTAAATAAAATAAAACTAAAAGATGATCACACCCGGGTTTTAGGTATGCAAATAAATCATGCCAATTAGGTTATACCAAATTAGAAATCACATAATATATCATGATTAGTTTGTTATTCCTGTTGAAACATGATTACTAACTAGATAACTGGTTATTAAATTAGATAGTAATAAACTAACTAATGTCAAACCTAGTTAAATTATTAATAAACATCAATTTAAGATTATATAATAATAAATAATTCAATGATTAATAATTCCAAGATTAATAATTTGATGAACGATTTACCAAAACAATTATCCAAATTGGATCAATCAATGAGAACAAACAAACACATAAACAATGAGAGATGATCAAGCAATCAATGTTTAAGTCTATAATAGATAAAAACCAAGATAAACACAATTCTATCACTAACCCTACACCTGGGAAATGATCACGGGTGAGCTAACCGCTCATACTCATGATCAAATCTTCTAATCTTGACGCGGTTGAACGCGGTGTGCGAAGTACCGATAGCCAAAAGGCTGCCCTTTTTCCCTTGCGCAAGCTGTGGTCGAATCCCTCCTAACTGCAGCTAGCCGTCGACATCCTTTTATACACCCCTCGTGACATGTGGTTAATCCATGGACTTTAGATGTGCACGTGGCTACTTCAAACATTTAGTGGGCTTTTTGGATTAGCATCAATTATTCAAACAATTCATATTTCATTTGTGGGCTAAGTCCATCGTGGACTTCTCATTTGATTTCAATATCTGCTGTAAAATTAGAGTTATCATGTGGGATCCATTTTTCATCTCAATTCTTCATATCATCTGCATTTTCCACACGCCATGAATCCATATCAATGAAAACCATACCAAGTGCTTTCATTTAATTCTTTATATTCTAACTTTCGTTGTTTATTTTAGATTATAATATCCATTCTAAAATCTAAACAATATTAATCATCACAATATTTAGAATGTTTGACTTTCACTCACAAGTGCAATTATAAACATATTATTTAGCCTATAATCTCTTAAAACTTTTAAGCTTTAAATATGAGTGCCTAAATATATATTAAGGCTTAAAAACGTATAATTAACTATAACTAACACATGTAAATCGTACGTCCATCACCATCCTATCCTAACCAAACTCGCATACGCCCTTTCCATCCTGAGGATTAAAAGAAATAAACGTTAAAACTAAGTTCATAAAAGTCAACGATTAAGTATGCTAATTAATAAGTCTAACACTTACTAAACCACCATTATTAAACTCCCATTGACAATTTGAAACATAACTGAGTTGACTTCAATATAAAGTCCACCAAGGACTAATTCTGTAACTCTCTCTCAAAATAACAAGAGGATGTGATTGGGTAATATCATAAGAGCATTCACAGTGGAGTCCTTAAAAATATATGAGTGTGTTTGGTATATTATATGGAATGGTTTTGAGTGGTTGTGAGTGAAGGAGAGAGAAAATATCATTGTGGATTGGTATATTTGAAGAATCACTGTTCAATCCTAAGGATATAAAAAGTATTATTTAATTAAAAAGGAGAGATAAAATGTAGTGATTTTTAGTGTAATTATATGAATAAAGATAAAAAACCTACTGTGATCTAATACATTCAAAAGGAAGCCAAATTAGGGTTCACTTCTGTGCTTTTAAATCTCAATTTTCTAGAGTGACGGCTTCATTCTTTGGATCAATGTAAGTTCTGTTTATAATTCATCTTGTTTGATGATTTTCTGTTGTTGATTGCTGTTTGTTTGCTGAGAATTTTAGTTACATTCTATATATGTTGTGATTTAATACCTACTTTACATGAGATTTAATGCGTTACCATATAGATTTCGTCGGATCGATATTGGAACTAAGTAGATTTTTAACTTCTATCTTTGTCGCTGATACTGGGATTTTTAGGGTGATTAACAGACTTTAAAGTTGAAGAGTAGTTTAGAAACAGTTTTCAACTCGTATTTTTTGAGTTTTTGTGATATTTGATTGAAATCATAGTGATTATACCTGGATCTTTACTGTTTATGTATGGTATTTTGGTGCATTGATGTGAACAGTTTGTGTTTGACTCTGAAGATATTTGGCAAAATTGGCTAAATGGTATTTATGATAGAATGACAAGGTATGTCTATTTTTATGTGCTGATCAGTAGAAGCAATTAAGGACTTTTTGGCATGACTTCTTAACTTGTTTATATAAAATGTTTACAAGCAGGAATGTCTATTTTCACTTTCAATGAAATTCCAGATAGGCTCTTCTGATACATATATTTTTTTGCAGTTATAAATATACAGAGTAAACAAGATAAAGTGACAACATTAGTGACTAGTGAGTAAGCCACTAAAATTTGACTGGAAGAATCAAGCATGGCAGTTCCATTGCAATACGAAATCTCCCGAAAAGAAATCGCAATGGATTCAGGTGAATCGTCGCAACTTCCTACTCACAAGTGGTATTTCAGCAGAAAAGAAATAGAATTCCATACTCCTTCAAGGTGTGATGGCATTGATTACAAGCAGGAAGAACATCTAAGAAAGCGGTACTGCTCTTTCCTGCAAGAGCTTGGCATAGAGCTTAAAGTGTAAGTTCTTGTTTTCTTTCACCATCTCATAAAAAGGCGCATGAAATCTGTAAGCGTACAAAGATTTAATATTTTATAGTGTAGCTTATTTAAAATAATTTCCTATTATGATTTATGACAAGAGGTTGTTCAATGCTTACTGATAGCTTTATGATCCTTCTTAGTTTTATTCATGTTCTAACAATGTTTTCTTTATGTATATGGGTGATACTTGTTTGAGGATTTTTATTAGTTGTTTGTTATGATGGGTTTATTGTCTGTCTTCTAATTCATGTATTTCGTGGAGTATTTGGAACTTGTAGTAGTTGCCTACAGTTTGTTTTATCATGTAAATTGATTTGTGAATTCCCACACTTAATTACTAAAGCTGGAGTGATAGCATGAAGTTTTGGTCTTCCATTGCTGGAGATTACAAATGCATGTTTTAGTGTTAAGATTGCATTCTTTGCAACCGAATACAGCTTGAAACATCTGATTTGGTAACTTACTGCTAATTTTATAGTTCCATTCACTCATTCAGTTATGTTTTCTTTTTCAATAAACGGGTGATATTTATTTGAGGGTTTTTATTAAAATTGTATATTATAATGAGTTTGTTGTCTGTCTTCTAGTTCAATTATTTTGCGGCGTATCTGGAAATCGTAGTTGTTTTGTACCTTTGTAGGGTTTGCTTTATCATGTAAATTGAATCCACCTTGTGAATTCCTAAAAATAATGTAAGTATTGATTCATCAAGATAAAGGTGAGCCATGGAAACAACCGATTTACGAAATGCAAGAGAAAGTTTGGGTTTTAAGCATGCTTGATGGAACTAAAGAAAGACTATAATACTATAATAAAGATGGAGTGCTAGCATGAGTTTTGTCGTCAAGTACTAAAGATTACAAATGCATTTTTCATTCAGTGTTAAGATTGGATTCTTTGCAACAATACGTTTGAAACATCTGATTTGGTAACTTAATGGATTATTTGGTTAGCTGGTACTGCTCCTCTTTTTTCTTTCATGCTGAATTGCATCTGTTCTTTTTTATTTTAAATGATAATGATTTATAATTATGTGCTAAAATGGAAATTGGTTATTGTTTCAAACTTCAGACCCCAGGTAACAATTGCAACAGCAATGATGTTTTGCCACCGGTTTTACATGCGGCAGTCCTATTCAAAGAATGACTGGCAGGTAAATGTTTTACTGGACGTCTTCTCTTTTGTATTGCAGATATTTTACTCTTTTGATCTATTGGTGTGTTTGCTGTTTTGAGTCAAACTGCAGATATGAACAATGGGTGTCTTTACATTTTTTTTGCTGTGTTTACTGTTAACCCCGCAAAAGTGTACATAAATCCTTAGAGAATTTCTTTAAAAAAAGAAAGAAATCCTGCATGGGTTTAGAAAGTACATATTGACCTAGAAATTTTCTTACGTGGCTATGCAAACTGCACATTATGGTCCATGAGTCCATGGTTTTTATATAAAATCAAGTAGACTGGGTCGCTGAACTCAATTGTTTGAAGGCGTACATCTTCATCCTTTATGGATTTTTAACCTCTTTACCTTTTTCAAATTTACTAGATTATGTTCACCTAAGTTGATCTTAACTACCAAAGGGCCTTTGGCCTAGCAGTTCAGATGTGTAAATACTGGCTGAGGGGTGGTTTGTTTGAGACCCATGGATCTTTTTATATTTCTCTTTCTATTTATTTATGGCTACGTTGGATTTTTAGTGATATATGTTACCTTCTCACCAATCACCATTGAACTCACTATCTCAAAGGTTTAGTACAACTTAAAGGTGATTGTTTCTTTACAGACGATTGCAACTACATGCATGTTTCTTGCTTGCAAAGCTGAAGAAACACCACGGTGGTTAGGTGAACTTCTTGTCGTGGCTTATAAGTTAATATACAAGTGGGACCCGTCAGCTGCAAGGAAAATTCGGGTGTGACAGACGCTCCCTTACCTGTCTTTTGTATACATGTTTTTTATGCCAGTTCTGTAATTTCTCATCAGGGTTTATATTGTGTAGGAGATATATGATAAGCAGAAGGAACTTATCTTAATTGGGGAAAGACTTCTCTTGCATGTTCTTGCTTTTGATCTGAATATAGAACATCCATACAAGTCACTTGTTGCCGCCCTAAAAAGATTGGACATTACACACAAAGATCTTGTAAAAGTAGCATGGAATTTTGTGAATGACTGGTATGTTGTACAATAATGTCTTCAGAAGTATATATTTGGCTAGATACATTGATTTTGATGCAATATCTGCGTAGGCTTCGGACCTCATTATGCTTGCAGCACAAGCCTCATTATATAGCTGCTGGTTCTTTGTTTCTTGCTGCCAAGATTATGAAGGTAAAATTGCCATCATCAAAAGGGAAGACTTGGTGGATGGAGTTTGATGTTTCACCTAAGCAGTTAGAAGGTATGTTTGGAATATGAACTATGCAACTGTTGTATTCCCCATCAAACTTATAAACATTTTATGTTGAGAGTCGAATTCTGAGAATGGAGATAGGAAATGGTGTCTGCCCACGTTTGCATTTTTGGTTATTCTTCAAGTTGTGAAATCTTTTAGCTCTTGTCATGTTCCATGTAATTGGCTTTTTATGGCTTCTGAGTGTCTTGGTATTTGTCTCAGATGTCATCCAACAGATGATGAGTTTGTGGGAACACAGTCAAAGCCGAAGTCAAAGCCAAAGCCAAAGCCAAAGCCAAAGCCAAAGGCAAGCCTCAGCATTGAAGGATCAGAAAGTAACTGAATCACCAATCAGAAAAGCAACTACCATGGCGTCTAATTGTGAAAAGAAAGAGGCCATTGAAAAAGTACATGATAATTCCAGAGAAACAAATCATCAAATGAGTGATACAGGCAGTGGAGTTAGTGTTGTTGAGGATGGTGACATTGGTGAACCTGTTACAGTTAAGTCTGATCTCAGCTCAAGTTGTAAGATAGTTTCAGTTGGGGGTATATGTGGAAATAGCCAGGTAGTAGATGTAAATAAAATCAGAGAAAAGCTTAAAAAAAGGAATTTAATTAATAGTATGAAAAGAAAGCGCGTAGAAGAAGGCATGGATGATGGAGAAGATTGGATAGAAAGAGAGTTGGAGGACGGCATAGTGTTACAATCTACATATCCTGAGAAGCAAAGGAAGATTTAAAGTTTTGCTAGTTTGCTACTAACCTACCTCTATTGTTTCAAAGGGTAAATTTGTCATTTTCTGAATATGGAAACATCAAACATTCAAATTTTACTTGTACAATCGTTCCTTCATGCATATATATTTAGCACTTTTTGTTAGAAATTCAATTTTATAGACATAATTCAACTTGATATCTATTTTTGACAAAAATACACAAAAGAAATTTGAAAAGCCAACTTAATACTTTTGACAATTGACTCCTGATTTCACTTGGCTGTATTGCATGCCTGTATTTTCTCTTGTTTTTTTTAAGTCTTGACACGTCAAATGATGCTGCTATACATTCATGACCATTTATTATCTACGGGTGGCAATTCTGACTCACATATTTAATTACGGGTTAACTTGGACTTTTAATAAATTTTTATGTGTGGCTTTGGGTTAGCTAATATACTAAACGGATCAAACTGGGCAGATCTAAAAATAGGAAAAGAATATCACTGGTCAAACCGGGCTGAAACAAAAAAAGAATGGGTCGTTCCTAGGTTAGCATCAGTCACTGATGTTTACGTGAACAAGGTAACCCTTCAAATTGAATTCAGGGACCTATTGAATTTCTTATGCCTTGTTACAGTTTTCCTCTGTCTTTAGGATGCCTTTCTTATTTGATTCAATCATACTTATTTGTGCTTAAATCTCAAGAAAATTCAAGTTGTCTTCAAGAACTTAAGATCTTGAAATATTGTGTGTTCGTCGTTCATGAACACAGCATTCAACATTTGTATTTTGTGGGCATATATAAATATGTTAATCTTAGTTGTCAAAAGCCCACAAGGCGCGCGTCTAGGCCCTCAGGTGCAGCCGGATGCAGTCTTGTCAACTTGCTTCAAAAGCCCCATTGCAAGCGCATTTTCAGGCCAATTTCTAGTGAGTTTCCGGCCAAAAATCGTGTAAATAGGCCTGAAACAATTGCACTAGCCTTAAACAAGCATGGAATCAACCTCAAAAAGGCTAAAATAGCCCAAAAACAAGCCTAAAGCATTTCTAAAACCCCTAAAAATAAACTGTTATAATATGTGTCTTGCTTAAAATTCATCACTTTTTAACTGCCTTGCACCTAGGCTCAAGGTTCACTCTTTGCGCCTTGTGCTATCGACAACCATGATTTTAATGAAAATTTATTTTGTGATTTATTACAGAGGCATCAGCCCAAAATGAACTATTAAAACTTTTGTTTTTGGTCATATCAATATATAGGTGCTTAATAAAATTATGCTTTTAGTTGTCCTTCCACATCAATGAAATACCTAATTTTTTCCTTTTGATGACCAACTCTTTGTATATATATATATATCAGACCAAAATTTGCATAAATTTTCTATGGTGCCATAATTCCTGAAAGAGTATTCGTATCGGAATCTCAGGATCATAAAAGAATCAAAGTGGTAATGTATATCAATCCAAGCATTTTGATGTCAACAATATGAAAACCATATTATGTTGATTGCTAAATTGGAAACAAAATTGAGTAAAAGAAGAGACCTTGCTGTTACAAATCTACATTTTGATGTAAGGGATATGTTGTTTGTTGAATTGAGAACAATACCAAAACTCTACTGTTCTTGTTTCTGTGGATACCCTTAGTAAGCCAATCCCTGTTTTACACCATCTGACTTCTGGTGTGATTTTCGCATGTTATGTTTTTTAAGTTCCAAGTGGTTTCTTCGGTTTGCAATCTTGGTAATTTGTTGGTTGGTACCTGATCTCACTGTCTGGTATTGATGCACTTTGTTTTACTCATGGTCAGTTTTGCAAAGAAGAAAAAACACTGCACTGTTAGTATGCTGCTTCATAATACTTTTCTTATCTATATTACTCATGTTGGTAGTTGTGAAGTTAAGTTATAGGCAATCTATTTTGGTTGGGTAAGAGCGATTTGCAAGACCGTTACTGAATAAAGATGATCAAAATCCTTGCAGCATACATTTTATTCTGTTGAATCTAATTTACTACCCCTTTTGGTGCAGCCTCCTTATCCACTAGGATAGAGGTAAAGTTTGCCTACATCTCACCCTCCTTGGATCCTACTACATGAGTGCGATTTTTGCCAAGTATTATTTTTTTGTTAATTTACTACACCTATACATTTGATATATGTGATCAATCTAATTCGCTGATGAATATATTTCCCCAGTTGGGATTGAGTTACTGATTTGGTTGATCATATTAATCTTTATTCATTTTTATAATTTTGGGCATACATTTTTCAGATTTAAAAGCTGGCATTGTTACTGAAATTGAATGATTTTTATAGCAAATTTCAGAAGTTGGATAGATTTTATAACAATTATTATACTTTGATACTTTTGATCACATTTGATATATATTTTAAAAGGCGGGTTATATTGAACCCTCTTTAAACCAGCCAGTTCTGGACCGAACCTGGTGTGACTTGTAACCCGACCCAACTCGACTGGCCCATCCACTCAATAGTATTGTCACAATTGTGTGATCACACTTTTCTTGTGGTTCCTTGTGCTAAAAGTTAAATTCCAGTTCCTCGTACCAAATTTCACTACCTGCTTTGTGTTGTAGATAACGGTTCATCTAACCGATAGGTGTACGGATAAGGTGGTGATTGAAGATCCAAGTCTTCCAACTACAGACACTATTAGTCTATTACCTTGGATAAATTGTAAGGTATGCAAATTATTTTTTATTCGCGTATCTTGTAATCAAACTAATAAATGACCTCATGAAAGTTGGTGTATTTAAATTTCGAGTCCCATCTTTGCTTTTCTGTACGAAACATCTAATCAGAACACTTCAGTTGTCTACATAGAGTTGCCTTGTAAATCTATTGAAATTTAGAGTTGCCTTATCAATTTATTATCTTTCTGAAACTTTGTCGCGGTCTGACCCGCTTAAGATTATCTTGATACGTTTGTCATTCAGTAGTTTACTTAGAACGGGTGGGTACTGGTCCAAAGACCAAAATGATTATGGTCAAAAGGATTAATTTTCATTGCAGGTACAGGTCTGTTTCAACATCTTTTGTATTTTGTAAACTTAATGTATTAATTATGATTATAAACATCATACTGAGAATAATAAGATAATTTCTATTATTTAAAACAGTTTTAAGATATTGTAAGCATTTGAATTCATGTTAGGTGACTTTTGGCCTTTTAGCCTATATAAACCATTCCATTTTCATCTAGTTTTCTACATTTACCCATTGTCAATAGCATAAAACCCGAATATACTCGTATTTATATGAAATGTTATGAAATGGCCGCCTCTACTACTAAGACGTTAGACGTACCATTGCTGCTGCTTTACCCCGTTCTCACCAGTGTCATAGGTTTGAGTCATGAAATCACAACATTAAGCATCCTACCCTAGCCATCTAGGAGCACCATGGTCACAACTACAGGTTATATGGCACACTGTTTACATAATGATTAGTACTTGCAGGATCATAGGCCCAGTAGCGTTAGGTTGGTCCCAACCACACGCGCAAACAACTTAAGAAAGTGATTGATTGGTGCAGAAACAAGAGTCTAGATTCACCAAATAACTAGATCAGATAACGCGGTCGGACTGTCCTTGGTTCATGGAGACATTTGGTCTACGTGATATGATATGTTGATACACACAGTGTAAGTGTGTGGCATTCATTTCTTTATCATCGTCACTTTGTTGCTTTCAACACTTGCGTGTGCAAACGATTCTCCTTTTTAGTCGTGAATTGACTCGAAAAAGAGACATTCACCTTTGCTTATCCACACATGGCTTTTGCTTTCTTTGCAAAGGCTTTTTACCACAAATGTGAAACTCAAAGACCAAAGCCAAAGCATGTGGCGACCCATGGATAAATGACCGAGTCAAAGAAGCCTTTTTCTTGTCGGAACCCAAAAGCAAATTGTGTCTTTTTGTGTAGATGTCAAATAAAAATCATCTCTAAGACATCTAATTGTTTACCATTTTGTGATTTTTAATGTTGTGTCAAACATGGTTTGAGCAAAAGTTAATTTTAGACGTAACTTTAGGTCAAGGTTAATTAAGTTTTTCAAGTGTTTTATTTAATTTATTTAATGTATTCTAATTTCTTTAAAGTTACTCAACTTGCATTTGGTGTTTTAATCTTGTATATATTTTTTTGGTAAGGTAAACTTTTTGAATTAAGTTAGACAATGAAACATATGAAAATACTGGTTACTCTGGTGATCTTTTTTTCAATTTGACTTGAATCGAACAAGATCTTTTTTTTCAATTTGACTTGAATCGAACAATTATAAAACTTGATTATTATTATTTAATGAGTTATTTTTTTCATAAATACCTCCTATTTCAAGTTAATTTGAATAAAATACACGGCAAATAGTGAACAAGATTCATATATGTTTTATTTACCTCACTTGAAAAACTTTAACATTTATAAAAAGAACTAGAATAAAGCTCCCCGGGTTGTGGTGAGAGCGTAAAACCGAAAATAACACTAATCTCACACCATCGCTAATAACCACCAACTTTGAAATTACGGTGTGTTAATACGAAGAAATTAGACCAAAACATAAAATATATAAAAATATAACCAAGTCGATTTAATACTCACACGTTGCGACGAACCTGCTAAAGAGGAAAAATATATGTATAACCGACGAACCACACATGTATGTTGTGCTGTTAACTCATGAAATTTAAAATGAAACGTAAAAATGGTGTGAACCACACATGCATGTTTGCGTCATGTTAACTTGCGAAACTTAGAATAAATGTAAAACGAAAATTTATGAAAGAGGACCAAAGTTAAAGGTATAAAAGTTATGTGATTAAATTACAAAATATGAAAAGTTTTGGGTTAAAAGTAAAAATAATTAAATTTTGGGAGGCTACTTTGTAAAATATGACAAACTTTGGTTAAAAGTGAAATATCTTATTTTTTTTGAAAGCCCCCAAACATAAGGTACAATACCATTATGCATACAAATGTTGCAAATTAGTATAATACTAGAATTAAGTTCTGCGTGTTGAAGCGCTAGCGTAAAACAATGCAAAATAATACTAATGTCACACACAGCTAACGACCACTAACACTGAATTTCGGTATGTTAGTAATAAGAGATTAGACCAAAACGTAAAACATATAATATAACTATGTCGATTTAATACTCACACGTTGCGACGAGTCTGTTAAAAAAGAAAAATAGATGTAAAAATGATAAACGTATATGCACGTTGTGCTGTGTTAACTTATGAAATTTAGAACAAAACATAAAGCGAAATGTAAAAATGGTGTGAACCACACATGCATGTTTGCGTCGTATTAACTTGCAAAACTTAAAACGAACGTCAAGGAAAAATTTGTGAAACAAGAAAAGTATAAGGGATTAAAATTGAAAGTATAAAAGTTGTGAGATTAAATTGCAAAAAATGAAGATTTTAGGATAAAAGTAAAAATAACCAAATTTTGAGAGGTTACTTTGCTAAATATGAAAAACTTTGGGTTAAAAATGAAAAATCAAATTTTTTTTTGAAAAACCCACTAAGCATAAAGTCCAATACCATTATGCATACAAATATTACAAATTAGTAAGATATAATTATGCAAGATTTTAATACTTAATTAAAGTTGAATGACTTTAAAGAAAAAAAAACTTTGAGTGATTATAGTGAAATACTTGAAAATTTTAATTAATACCGGAAGAAGTTTTGCGAAATTGTATCATTTTTTAAAATTATTCTACTCGTTTGTAAAAGCGGGTTTTCAAGTTCATGATCTTGTTATCAAGCTCAATCACTCGTATACACGCAATTCTATTTTATAATTAATTGACAATAAGAAAGGCAATCCGTGTCCTTATATATTCAAAATATGATGTTGTAATTACACCTAATAATTAGCGTATGTGAGATCAAATAATATAAATCGAGGTACATCTTTTTTTAAAGTGATACAAGAAAGGGAAAGACAAAAGTTGACAAGAAAATATAAAGTGAAGAAGACCTAAAGATGTACTTGTAGCTTTGTAGGTTGAGGTGGAAAGATTTATGTATACTTTTTGATTTTTATTGGTATCAATTTCATGCATGGGTGTTTGTTTGATCTCTTTGACATCGTTGGTATACTTTGTTGTTCTGATGCGGTACTGTTAATGTTGTTGGATTTTCATTTCAAAGCATTTTAATGTGAAAGAACATGTAAAATGTCATGTACGTGAGGGTAGAGTTGTCTTTTTTACTTTCACTCCTATTCGAAGACCATATATTCGATCCATTTCATTGATACCTCTTTAACTTTCGCCCCCTCACGCAAAAACCCTGATCCACAAAAACTACCACTTTAAGTTTAGATGAATACTTTGAATCGTAATATAATGTATTTATAAGCACGATGAAGATCAAAACATCTAAAGAGTAATTTGGTTCAGTGGCGAGTATGATAAGTTCACAACTACTTGTTTAATATACATTTGAAGACTTCTATTTGTTCATGAGTTGGGATATTAGTAATGCAATAGCTAGTATAAACATGGTAAACCAATATGATATAATTTCAAGAATCCTATTTGCATTTTCTTTTTATTTAACAGAAATCTGATATACTCTTATACTGATACTACGTCACTGTACAGTACAACGTGATAACGAGACTTTAATCTTCAACCTCGTAGGGGGGGCATCATTTTACACATATAGATACCGCTAGACAAAAACCTTTTTGGTTCCTATTGTTAGTCTTAGGTAATGATACATTGATACTACCATGCTAATACGTGAAGTATGATTAATTTTCATGACATACCATATGAAAATTTGTATCAACATTGAAAATCAAGAGACGAATATTAACACTTGCTTCATATATGTCCTCAGAACTAGTAATGAACAAGATATCATGTGTGAGAAGAATTTAGAAAACTTTATTTCTTGGTATGTTATACAGTTAGTTTTATATTATCGTCTTGTTAGGGTGCAACCATGTTGTTATATACTTATATATAGATATAGATGTAAGGATGAAAATGTAGATTATACTATACATATAAATTACTAGTTTTTTTTTTTTTGAACGACAAATCTATCCTACTATTACTATTAAATTACTAGTTACATTGATTGTATATTGGTCTGTATAACACTTAGACATCTTATCTAAAAGTTCATAATGTGTTGGCTAGCTCAGACATTTCACTAAAAAGCTATAGATCGACTTAGTCAATGTATCTAAGTTGATAAAAAGTCTATAATAGTCAAAAAGACGATTAATTGATATAATCTAAACACTAATGCATGTTAGGGTTTAGGTTTTTTAAAGTCTGAAAAATGTTTCAAAAACGTACACTTACATAATTTGAGTTTTGATTAGAACATCTGCAATCTTGTTGATTAAGAAACATTGATAAAATCTCACAAATAACTCTATAATTAGAGGTGCATATGCGAACCGGTCCATGATCCGATTGAACCGGTTTTGAAACCGATCCGGTTTGGTAAACTAGCTTTGACTAATCCCAAAACGGTTTCTAAACCAATCCAGATGGGCCCAAAAACTGGTTCCGTGCATTTATATTTAAAGTTTCTAGTGAATCATAAATAAAAAAAACGTAAATATTTATACTTTACTCAAATTCGTAATTAATTGTTGATTGTAATTGTAAGTTTTGATAAATAATAAAAAGAAACTTCAATATTTATATTTAGTTAAATATATATTAACAATGTCATAATCACATTCCATCATTATAAAATTTTAAATTATATATTAATACTTCATTCCTTGATTATTTTTCTTTATCATTTAAAAAAAACATAATGATAGAATTCAAATAAATATGTTTTTAAAGATCTTGACATTCTCAAGTATAACTATACTATTAAATTGTATATTATCAACATATGAAAATGACCAAGTATGTGGTGTTATCCAGAAACTACAAGTAAAATTAAGTTAAACTATTAATATTAGATATATATGATAGATCTATAAATAAAACATCAAATGTTGTGTATAAAAAAACATTTAAAGATTTATAATTAATGCATGTACTTTTATAATTATTTGTTTAACCCATGTATTACACGAGTCAAACCTAGTAAGTTAATAGATCAACATATATTGATTGTTAGGAAGATCAAGCAACTGATAAGCTCTCATTATGCGCATTTCCATCAACTGATAAGTTGGGTTAAGATGTCAAAGCATCTAGTTGCTAATACCCCGTAGGCTGAGCAAAAGGAGGTATCCGCCCTAGGAGGGGCTCGCGCTATTGAATTTTAATAATTTCAATTTTCATCTATTGACCGGGATTAATCCCAACTCAGAAAATGTTTATAGACACTCACAACTTTGAGCGTATTTTCCTACAATAATTCCTTAACAACTAAGAGTTAACCCACGTTAATTTTTTCTTAATAAAATGGAGCCAACTTTAAATCAAATTTAAACTCTGTTATTGCCCAACCACCATCAGGTGTGAGAAAGTTGGCAGTAGATGACTAAAACAAAATGTGTATATTAAATGTGAGAAAGTCATGGGATGGAGTAGGAAGTGGGGTGGATGCAAAGTAAAAAATAGATTCATTAAATATAACATGACAAGAAACAATCTTTGACAGACTACAAGTTTGAAACATTTATACCCCCAATGGTTTGACACGTACTCAAGAAACACATAGGGTAGAGCGTTTAGAGAGTTTGTGAATAGTGTTGGATAGGAATATCGGGGTTACAGAGGCAACTGAAAACCTAAAAATGAGCGTAGGATGAGTGGAGATTATATTAGAGTTTGGTGGGAGCTAGTATTGTAATTGTGTGTTTTGCTAGGAAGGATATTGAGGATGTAAGTTTCCGTATCAAGGGCATGGTGCCAAAAATTATCCGGAACGATGGCACAAATATACAAGTGTGTGGTTATCAAAAATCACACACAATTACAATTCTTGTGTGCAGCTAACGCATGAGTGTGGTAAAGTGTGTGGTTTTAATAAAGTGTGCTGAAATGTGTTTAAAACAAGTTTGAGTTTTGTATAGCGATGAAAGTTAAGTTAGATAAAGTGGTAGAGTGTGGGTGTATAGTATGTGTGAATAGTGTAGCGTGTGTGTGCATTTGTTGGTATGCGGAATGCTAGTATAGGTGTTATGGCAGGGGAAATTTCAAATACTCATTTAATTAGTGGTTAATAACTAATTGATGTTGTGATAAGCTAGTGTGTTTCTTAAACCAAAGACTTACAAAAGAAAGCTGAACTGTTTTAGCATTGGTTTCACAATGAGTATAGGTAAGCAGTGATGAGAGATCTTCAGGCTATCAGGGAAGTTGCCATCCCAGATTATTGTGTGTGCATTATATTTTTTAAGTGTGAAATCGTAAGTAAACTAAGTAATGTATAAATACAAACAAATCCGTATTAAGTAGTATATAATAGCTCATTAATCTTCATTTGTTTCTATATACACTTATGTAATTATTGTTGAGAGATCAGAAATCAAAATATAAAAAGAAAATCATATTTTACCCATTGTATTCTCTAGCCTAGTTTAAATTCTTTTTCAATATTATCAATTTATGACATCAGAGCTTTAGTGATTATTATCCCCACATTATTATTATATTCGTCACACACAATTAATAAATATTCAAGGGAAAAAATCTTATGAAGTCGCCTGTTTCAATTATTGTTAGACATGGGAGCTTTGAGATTATTAATTTGATAATCAGATAGGAAAGTTTTCAATGTGGATAATCAAATTAAACAATATATAATGAAGATACACAATCTTTTAATCATACGTCATCATAGATTCCTATTAATCACAAGAAACGAATACAATCTGACTCTCCATTTATTAATGATCTCATCCTACAATTCATATGAACACACTCTACATTACACACACCAAAGTTCTATTTTACGATGAATACACAAGTGTAATTGATAGAGCGCATGCACTCCTTACCGCTGACTTCACATGATAGTGACATCTCATGTAACTGACACATCGGTAGTAGGTGTGAAGAGGGCGCAACTAATCTTTAGTTACAACTAGTGTTGTAAAAGTCAGATCTAGGCGGTGATTAATTGCAGATTAATCGTTAATCGGCCTTAGACCATCAAGAGCCGGTCAAATTTGTGCATAATAGCCCAAAATCGTCATAGGCAACACAAACATTTTTGTGTTTTCTAATTGATTTTAAGTCCCTCTAACCCTTTTAACTTCTAATTTAACTCAGCCGTCATGATTGAACGACCTGCAAGGCTTGATTTCTTATGTTTAAGTTTAATTGTACGAACTTTAAACGATTTTTAAGTATTATATTCATATTGATATGCATATACAGAAGTTTGAAAAATCACATATAAATATTTCAATATGATTAGTCGGTAGCAAACACTCAATAGTGCCTAGCGAGTTTTAGAACACTGATTACAATTGGACAGCTAAAGTGATTAGTTGTAATAGTCTTCAATGCTTGGGTAACACTAATTTAAAATATGATTAGTTGTATTATCTTTAAGTGCATCAACTGTGATTTAATCAGTTGCAAATCTTCATCAGTGTATTCCCTTTGGTGAGGATTTTCAGTTGTGGTTCTTGTGTTAATGAGTTAGGCAACTGATCACTTTTGGCTAATTAGATGTATTCTTCAATTTCTATAGAAACTATCTTCATTGACAGGTTATAGTTTCTTAGTAGTAATAATGTCATGGACAATGATGTGTGAAGGAGAAAGTTGTGTATTGTCAGTCGTCCAAAATCCAAAAATTATATTGATTTAATGATGATTTAAAATAATAGATATAACTAATTGTAATACTTAGGGTAGTAAGTAGATGATAAAATATTATAATTCACTTGTAACTTAATTTAAAGTTAGATGAATTAAAATTTTCAAACCTGGTGCAATTTTTTTTACAACATTTCAATAGAAAAAATTACGAAATATTTTGAATTTTTTACTACACAAAAGATAGTAAGTAGAGAAAAAAGTTTATAAATGTAAGCTAAAAATAATAACAGTAATAACATAAACATGACTGGTTAGAGGTCTTTTAAGTGGTCATACGATTATAGTTGTAACAATTTAAACATAAAAGTACAAATATGATAACATTCACCTAGATGTTTAGAAACTCACTAGTGTTCGTTTGATAACTTATTAATAATCATTAAAAAACTATTTTTTAATTGTTTATAGTATATTAATAGTTAAAAGATAATCTTAATTTTAAATGGTTAAAAAGTATCATTAAGATTTAAGCTTTTAACCATTTAGTATTAGGGTTAATTATTAACCAATAAAAGGCTATAAACTACTAATAGGTATCATCTTCATTACCATTAAAAGACTACCAAACAATTCCTTTCCTGTTGCCGAGTAAGTGGTATAGTATGTTGGAGATTTTTGATGATTAACGATCGAGTATATACCAACGAACATCAAATGCTAGATTTTCCTTTTTTCTTTTTTGGTTTTTTTTAGCCGTCGGTAAGGTAGTGTTTTAAAAATAAGCTTTAGAATTGTATTTAATCAATTCAAACAAAAACACTATTCTTAAGTTATATATATATTTGTATACAAGCTTTTTAGGTTTTTCTTTTATTCATGACATGAATAAATAATTGAGCCTTTCCCCGACCATACGATATCTGTTATGGTCTTTATTGTGATTTATTAAATATTACACGGCACAAAAATCTACACTTTTTTTTATTATTTGTAAATTATTGAAAAGGTAAACAGCCTTAAACTTTTGTGAGGGGCCAAGCTTTTTCGGGTTTGACCGACCCAATTCGTATCTTTTCATTTTAAAACCTAAATCAGATCCCAAGTAATCAATTTAAAAAATAATAATATGAAACTACAAATTAGGTATCCACTTGTGGGAATTTATTATGGAAATTTTAATTTGATTTTCATCTATTAACTATAATAAAAGAAGTTTTATACATGACACGTGTCAACATATTAGATATTTTTATTTTTATTTCCCGCCTCTCTCTCCTAATTAATGATATTAGTATATATAGTAATTATATTATTTAAAACATTTCTAATTTAAAAAAAATAGATATCATAAAAATAAAAAAAACTAGATTTTTAATTAAAACACACTTTAAAATTGTATAAGACACGAAAAAATTCTTAAATACGAAGTATTTTAATGCTATTTTTCTAAGTTTTATAAGATGATTAGTTTTTTTTAAATAAAATTAAAAAAAAAATAGAATGTTTTAAAAAACAATTAAAAATCACAATATTATAAAATGATATTTTAAAATGATATTATTGTTGCTTTTTACTTAAAATACTTATATACACATAACTCAATCATATTTTATTTACAAATATTATTTATAATTTTTAAATTTTATTAAAAATTATTTAATATTTTATTTATTCAACACGTGTATTACATGGGATACTATACTAGTGAAGAAATATATCCAAGATATATAGATCCAAAATATATTTCATAAGAGAAAAATGAATATAAGGTTATTACGCATCCAAGTTTAGATGTGAAAATAAATAGCCTAAATATACGTATAAAATAAATAGCCTAAATATACGTATTTTTTGTCTGGTAAATTAATTGGCACGTATTGGTATCTCTCCAATTTTTTATAAACAGCCTAGAAACTATTTCAATCAAAAACATTCTCTAACATTGATTTGTGGCATTCCTTGATTTCAGTTCTCTTCCTCCCTCACCAGCCTTTGTATGCTTTATATTTGTAAATTCAATTGGCAACTTTGTTTCCCCATTCAATTTTTTAATAACAAACCATTGTACCCATGGGCATACCTACTTTATGAGGTGGGGGCCATCCTAATTCTTTTTTTCAGAGTGTTATGTATACGTGAAAATCTCGACCGCCGCTCATAAAAATTTACAAGCGTCCCTCTTAAACTTTTGAAATTGAAGAAAAAAACAAGAATGCCATAACGGGGGTCTATAACCAAATAGATTTTTGGTACATTCAACCTCAAATAATCAAGTAGTTAGTAGAGAAAAAAAATTATATCGAGTCGTTTTTTACTATGAAACAAGTTAAATTTATATTGGTTTCAAGATATGAGAGATTAAATGTTATATTTATTGATTGACATTGCTTTCAAACATGTTAAAAATCATCGGAATTAAAGGGTTTGGAAACTGTTTTAATGATAAGTATGATTGTTTCAAACATATTACATATAATCACTTTTAATAGTATAATTGCTTTAAACATCATACATAACCACTTTTTATGAGTATAATTGCTTTAAACGGTTCTTGATATATATGCAAATATAAGAGTTTGGAGAATGTTTTAACGATGTTTCTCGACAATAAACCGGATCCGACCCGAACAGAACCAGAAAATATATTATATTGCGATAGCCAAATGACCTTTAGAATTTAGATTTGGAGCCCTTTTTAACTATATTGTAATGTTGTTTGAAGCTCCCCTCGTGTACATGTCATTATGTTTGACGCCTCCAAATATCCACTATGTCTAGTCTTATCAAGAGGTTTGAGTTGCTTAACAATATACATAAATATATACTGATAGAATAAAAAATGTAAAAAAATAGAAGTCTATGAGAAAATATTTGTCAATGAAGGAGACGGTAATTTAAAATTGAGTGAACCTTGGGAAGGTAGTTTCAAGCTAACTAATCAAAACTATGTAGTTGTGATATTAATTTAAACAAAACTACGTAGTTTGGATGGTTTCGCATCTAAGAGTCCTATATATACTTTCCCCATCTTATAAATGTGATATATAAATAAAAGAACATTTATATAATCTTTTTCTTTCAAAAATAGTAGTAAAAAGCACCCCTCGCGAACGAGGCTTTTCGGAGCTGCATCGCATGTCGCGCGAGGCATTGGTTCAAGAAATTTTCAACCCAAAAACACGTTTTCTGCACCCCCGCTGCGCGCAGGTAGGTGATAGAGTAAAACACAACATAAGAATTTATTATGCCTTGTAGGGTTATACATATAAACAAATAAACATTTGTTCCCACACCAATATGAGACTAAATACCATTCTTTTAAATTCTCCTCAAGATCACACAACACTTTGAGATTTCGACATTTCATTCAATCTTCACACCAACAGTATCTACTATTGTTGTCCTCAAATACACACTAATTCACTCATAGATTTTATGTGATAGAGAGAGATAAAAGACAAGACTGCAAAAATAATATATACACATTATATTTAGAACTAAATACATAAGGGTATGTATACCCATCGGTTTTGGAGGTTATTCCACCAACAAAAAAAATTAAATTAACTATTTCTTAGCAATTGTCCTGTACCCATGTGTTTTAACTAGACTGACCCGTACTTAGAGACGCATGAATCTTATTTGAACCATACATAGATATAGTTTTTGCAAATGTTTAACTAGTTGTTACACTTATGTAAAAACTAAAAACCTTTACTACGAATTTACCATTGATGTCGTTAAGATTACAACTTCAATATTCACGCCCCTAATCTTGACATCAATTATCTACATTTATTTTAAGGTTTTGCCAGACCATGGTGTGGTGGCCAACCATACTATGGTGGCCAACCATAATGGTGGCCAATCACACACAAACTTCTTTTAAGGTTTTGCCAGACCATAGTGTGGTGGCCCACCATAATGGTGGCCAGTCACACACAACCTTCTTTTAATCGATCTTGTATGCAAATTTAGATTCCATATCTTGATCGTATTTTTCTTTCTTGTTTGATTCGCCTAATTCAAATACAATTGCTCCTGGTTTTCCTAACCTTTCTTTGATAGTGCCATACCATTAAGTTAACATAATCATTATAGATTGGCAACAATTTAATAGATTTCCTCGATACTAAACCGATTTCAGTAACTTTAAGTGGCCAAATCTTCTTACTATTAACCCTTATCTTTTTACTATTCTTTGAACTCCCATATGAGAATCATATAGATCAACTTCTTGTTAGGTATCTTTACGCAGCGGAAATAAACACACTGTTATATGCACACACACGAAAGCAATAAGAACATGAGAATTTATGGTGGTTTGTCAAGATGACCTATGTCCACTCTCTACAACTAGGTATTTTTCTTATTAAGCTCAAGAGACTAGATTACAATACAATGACATATTCTATATATAAAGATAAATTAGGGTTTCAAGAAGCTTCAATGGGCTAGACCCATAACTCCATCCAAAAAGCCCAAAGGCCTTCACACCTCAACAATCTCCTACTTGAAGGCCTTACAAATACTCCAGCTAGCCATCTAAGTACAAAGCAACCCTGTCATCCAGTATTATCAGTAATCTTCAAATAACAGAAATCCTCCAACCCTCCAATTCCAAAGAACAAGCTAAGATTTCAATCCAAATCTTCTAGTTGCAGAGGCCCCTTTTCATCAATTACTTGAAAGGTCTCGTTGAAGCTCCCCCGAGCTCCAACCCAGTCATGGCAAATTCCACCAACGACCCATCCTCTGTCTCAACTGGTTTACAGGATCCACCAGATTCAGAGATACACCGAGAACCACTAACATTCTCCAAATTCAGCAAACAATCACCAGGAGATAATTTTCCAGTCGTAGTCTTCAAAACCTAACAATTCTTCTTGACTGTACCCGGAACATGCCCCATGCTCCCACTGTCACAAAATCTTCTAACTGGTTTAGACTTATGACCCCATTCAGCTACAATCTTTGCTCCAGACTTCATGTTTTCAAAATGAACTCTCTTAGCAGCAGATTTAACGAATTCGACTTTGACTTGCTTAACCGGGTTGATCAGTCCCTCAGCAAGTACCTACACCATGTATAATGACCCATGCTTATCACCACGTGCAATCACCCGGTTCCCATTGATTACCCTCTATTTACCACCACCAAACTTGACTTCTAGTCCTTGTTCATCCAGTTTACTAACATAAATTAATTTCTTCTTCAAACCCGGAATCACCTTGACATTCTTCAAGTTCCATGTAGTTCCCAATGGAGTCATCAAATCAATATCACCCATGCCCATTACATCAAGCATTCTGCCATCAGTGAGACATACCTTTCCAAAATCACCTGCTTTCAGATTCACCATCATTTCACCGCTATGTATGGCGTGAAACGAAGAACCAGAATCCATGATCCAAGAATCCACACTGTTTTCAGCCTCAAGAATTAACACATCACTATCATTGACATCCTCCGCAGCAGTGTTCAGACCTTTCTTTGGACATTGACTCTTAACATGTCCATCCTCGTTGAAGTTCCAGCACCTCACATTTTTTCGAGTCCGAGTTGAACTCTTTCCCTGACTCCCACTGCCTCGGCTATTTTCCCTTCCCCTGCCAACATGTAACATCTCAGAATATGATCCAACATTTGCACTTTTCAGACGTGTGTCTTCACCTTTCACAATGTCTCGGATCTTTTTAAATGTTTTTTCGTTAGCCACCATAGAATTTGTAACATCAGTTACTGTCCCCGTACCAACTATCAGGCAGTGAAGATAGCAACACTAGGGCTCGAGTCTCATTATCAAATTTTATTCCCACTGACTCTAATCTGGTTAGAATAGACATCAGATCATTGATGTGAGAGGTGACTAAGCTTCCCTCTTTCATTCTCGTCATGAACAGTTCCCTCATCAAGAACACCTTGTTAGCTACAGACTGCTTTTCATACATATTTGATAGATCCAACATCATACCACTCGCAGTGGTTTCTTTCATGATGTTAAAAGCAACACTCTTCGTCAAAGATAACATAATAGCCGCTCTAGCTTTCTTGTCCTTGGAATTCCAAACTGCTTCTTCAACTTTCTCCATACTCTCCGGTTTCTTTTCCAGTACCATATCCAAATCCTTTTGACACAGTAATGCCTCTATTTGCATTTTCCACCAACCAAAATCAGTGCCATTAAACATTTCGATCACAGTCTTCTCGTCTTCAGCCATAATAGCAAAACAGAGACAAAAAAAAACAGACGAAACAGGCACGCTGAACAATTGATAACCAGTAAACAAAGGATAGACAAACTTGATCCGATACTTTCAACCAAATCCCTAGGTGGACGCAGAACCCTAGGCGATTGCGGTGGCGGCGGCGACAACCCTAGACGGCGGCAAGAACCCTAGGTGGCGGCGGCGGCGACAGAAACCCTAGGCGGCGGGGGCGGCAGAAACCCTAGGCGGCGGCAGCGACAGAAACCCTAGATGGCGGCAGCGGCGGTAGAAACCCTAGATGGTGGCGGCGGCTTTAACAACAATTAAGAGCCTGATGCTCTGATACCAGTTGTTAGGTATCTTTACGTAGCGGAAATAAAGACATTGTTACATGCACGCACACGAAAGCAATAAGAACACGAGAATTTAAAGTGGTTCGGTCAAGATGACCTACGTCCACTCTCTACAACTAGGTATTTTTCTTATTAAGCTCAAGAGACTAGATTACAATACAATGACATGTTCTATATATAAAGATAAATTAGGGTTTCAAGAAGCTTCAATGGGCTAGGCCCATAACTCCATCCATAAAGCCCAAAGGCCTTCACACATCAACACTTCTTGCCCTTTAATGATGGGTTGAAATGCATTTTGTTGCTTCATTATGTATTTAACAAACCATTTCACCATACCATCAAATTTTTTTTCTTTATAGGTTTTCCATGGATGATGTTATCATTAATGGCGCCCTTAAAAGATCCATTAAAAACAATCATCTCTTCCATCTTAGTGATCCTTTTGGATATCAGTGCTCTTTTTCCATTTGTTTTGAGATCTTTTCATCATCTCCTTAGTACTTTTTAGATGCAAAGCTTCAATGATATTGCAACCTTTCGATTTTGTGGTTATGTTTTATATCTGCAAGTCATGGATTCTTCTTATGCTTGTATTTCTTCATGCTTTTCGAATACCTTTATGATATATTAGAAAGTACCATCATAGGTAGCTTCATAGTCTTGTAGGATCAATTGGTCTAACCTTAATACATTCTTTTCAAAGTTATGCACTTAAAACATTAATTTTATTATTAGATCAAATCCATTATCGTCGATTCAAAATGACTACCCCTTTTCATAAAGACCATTTCTTTTTTATGGAAACTAAATTCAATTCCATACAAACTCTTCAATTGTTTAAACAAATCTGTATTACCTATTACATGAGCTTACGTAAAAGAGTTATAAACCATAATTCGTTTCCACCCTTTGTTATCAGTGCCTTTTACAAGAAAATCGTTGTCACTTATCCGCTGTTCACATATATTTTGATCGTGCCAAGGTTTGTTGCATTATAGGCACACTACGTTTTCTTCTATGGCCTTCAATTTTGTTTCTTATTCCAACGAGTTTTCTTGATTTGTAGATGCATTGAATCTTCATCATTTAGAATTATTGGTAGTGATTTGTCTGAGTCTGACATGTTAACCATGTTCATTACATCACATAGTTTATAAAGTTTAAATGGAATCATTATCAAATCATCTGCGCCATCATGACTACCATAAACATATGCATCTTCCATTGCTTTGTTTTGAATCATACGAGATTTTCTTCACAAATAGAGGGCTCACTTCTTACACTTTAAATCACTTGGACAAATCGACTCCATCGATTTTTTTATGATCGGCATGATCAACTTGTTTCACTAATCGACACCCTTCAATCTTTTTACACAAGATTCTCCCAAGAACAAGAATTCTCTAATACCAATTATCGTCCTTCTCGAAAAGACATATTAATGCACTCACATATTTTATACAATGGAGAAAGATAAAAGATAAGACAATTAGAATAAATATATACATTACATTCAAATATTAATACATGGGCATGTACCCTTCATATGTGGCGGTTATTCCACCAACCAACATTATTAAACAAATTGTCATAATTACCTATTTTTTTGATCTAGCAACTTTACTTTTACCCGCATATTCTAACTGGGCTGACCTGTACTTACAGACTCATGGATCTTATTTGACCCATTCATATGTATAACTTATTACTGAAAACTTATTACACATATGTAACTAGGTGTTACACTTATGTAATAATCTTGATTACTAATAATCTAGCAGTGATGTTGTATTAAAACTCCAACAACCATATCCAAATATGTGATAAGATAAGTACATATATACGATCCACCCACTACAAAACAAATGAATTTTTTTGAACTAGTCTATGCACATCCTAATCAATAAAAATGTACTGGTGCTCACAAAAGGACATAAAGAAAATTCATGGTATGATTTCGTAGCAAAGGATAGCGTCACATCATCGATGCCATGATGAATAGACGTGAATACCTAGAGGCAGGGATATGCATACAGGGTACAAAATACTTAAATATGCAATAAATATTGAAGAAACCAATAATCTATGTGGCCATGTGGGATATCATATTGATATACTATATATTTTCATGAGTGATAAAATGAAGTATCATCATACTGTAAGAAGTAGGTTTACTTTTATATTAAAAATAGTAATTCTAACGATAATCTCGTTAGCCATGGGAAATATTTTAGTACAATACCATTTACAAATACGACTAGAAAAAATAAATATAACAATATTTATGTACCAAAATTGATTCGAACATCCATCCTTAGTATATACTTTAACGAGTCTTCATATAGTATTCTTGACTTGAGTATTCATCACGTTCGAATCTTAAACTATACCTCTTGACTACAACAATTAACAAACAAAAGATTGACGGTTATGACTGAGGATCGTGTTAGACACGGGTCCCTTAAAACAGATTTCACGTCTCTACTCAAGACAACGCGTCTGTCTCCCAGGGTACAACAGCCAAAGCAGTATATACTGCCGGAGAGTGCCTCGGGCCCAAGAGATCACAGGGTAAAATATGTGTTATGATGCTATATGAAAAAGGTTAAAGATGATGTAGGAAGAACAATTTGGATAATGCTCATCTCTAAATTTCTATGAAAACTTCTTGACTCTAAAGAAAATAGATTTCTTATATACTCATGCTAAATAATTCACATTATTATGAGTTTTATGATTCACAATCAAAACGTTCATTTGATTTATGATATGTTTTATAAGACCAAATTAAAACTTTTATTTCATTCATGACATGTTTAATGCTTATTTTAAACCATAAAAAACATTTATAATGTTTATTAAAAGACTTGGTCAAAACATAAAACATCCATGGTAATCAATACATAGCTTTATTAGCATTATGTAAGAAATTTCAACAATTTCCTACCATAATCACCCAAGTTTCACTTTGTTCATTCCGACCACTCAACTTCGAGCATCGATATCTAATTCATCTTAGCTTTAGTTTGGACATGGTATAGTTCGTTATAAAACGAGAATTTAAACCAATAAATAAATAATTATTTATATAACAAATACATAAATATAATTATTTTGTGTTCAAAATTCCAACACATACCACCTCTATGGGATCTTACACTCATTAATTGGAGTCCATAAACTTCATGGTAGTTGGTTGAAAATTATTTTTGCACGACTTGGATTCAAATTTGCGCAACTTATAATGAATGTAAATTGAGACGCATGCAAGTCACAATTTGAATATTAAATATTTAAAGGTCAAGTTCTCGGATACTATTGATAATTAATTCGAAGCTTATTAGTACATGATTTTAGGAAATCTATTGCTAATGTTACGTATGTTTGGTAAATACAAGATGATTTAACGGTAAGTTGTTTGTAATTTTTCAAGAGATTTGAATCTAAACCTTCTCTGAGTAAATATTTTAGATGATCCATGCCATATAAAAATGTATGTTTGGTGACTAAATATTACTATATAGGGTTATTAGATTTTAATAATCTCAACTTTTATTTATTGGTTGGATTAATCCCAACTGAAAAAATGCTTACAGACACTTTTAACTTTGAGCTTTTTTTCCTATAACGATCTATTATTAACTGAAAGTTAACCTCCATCAGGTCTGTTTTTTTATGTCTAGACTCTATCGTCACCTAAAATATATCTCCAATGAGTTAAATTGTTCAGATCAGGAGGTGGAGATTAACAAATTTCAGGATGCATAAGTTTTAATTTGACGGAACTAATGGTTGATTTCGACTTTCCGCTTAGTGCTGACCATATGAGTAGTCCACGTAATCGAAAAATTAACGGTGTTAACTTTCAGTTGGTAAGGGGCCGTTTAAGAAAAATAAGCTTAAAGTTATAATTAGAAGTGTCTGTAAATATTTCCTGAATTAAATTAATCCTAATTAATAAATAAAAATTAGGATTACTAAAATCAAATAATCTTACTATATATAGTAGCTAGTTGTTTTTTTTCAAAGTTGGTTGTTGAATTTCATAAGAATAAATATATATTTAAATAAGATACAATATACTAATAAACAAGAAAGATATGAAAAAGTACAAGTCATTTTTATAGTATTATCACAACATATACATTTCTTACTATTAACACTACATATATAGAAAAGGGTAAGAACATACCAAACTTATATTTTATTTATACTCTTAATCTTAAAACACATCAAGTTAGTATTCTTTGTTTTTTTTCTCATTTTCCTAATTTTTATTTTAGTATTCCTTGTTTTTTTCCTTCTCTTTAGCCAAGTTCATATTTTCTCTTTGTTTTCTTTTTAATGATTCATAATAATAATAAGAAAATTTGAATTTTATTAATCCATATTATTAACTATTGGTTAATAATGATCCTAACAAACAATTCAATCAGTATTAATCTTAAACTTTTATTTTATTACTATAACAATCTCAGTCTCACTGTTTATTAACTTTATTAAATGTTTATGACTTATCACGTGACGTGGCTCGTGTCGTAACAAATAACATAGTTACAAATAGGGGTGTGCAATAAACCGAAATAACTAAACCATAACCAAAATAACCGACGCAACCGAACCGAAAAAACCGAAACCGTTAAGAAACTGACGGTTTGGTTTGATGATTTTTTAAAAACCGAAATTTTCGGTTCGGTTTTGGTTTTGCTTGTAACAAAAACTGAAAAAACCGAACCGAAACCATACAATCAAGCTTGTAAATTTAGAGGTGTAATCATACACTTATAAATATTATTAGCCTATTAGTTACTTGTTTAACTTATATTATCTACAAGAGATTGAATATCTAGGTTATAAAAATAATCTTTTAAACTTTTTTTGTTTGAATTAATAGATTAAAATGTTTTATTAAACTTTGTACTTATATTTTATGCATTGTATTTAATTTTTAATGTAACTAATTTATAAGAATATATAAATTATATTTAAAGATCAACAAAATAATATAAAACCTAAGTTTTTAACTTAAATTTATTATTTTAAAACAATTTTTTATTTAAAAACTTGAAGTCCAAATTTTAAAACCGAAAAAAAAAACCGAAACCGAATTGAAAACCGAAAAAACCGAAACTGAACGGTTTTAAAAACCTAGAAACCGGAATATCGGTTTTTGGTTTTG
Source organism: Flaveria robusta (assembly GCA_025506415.1). Classification (NCBI taxonomy): domain Eukaryota; kingdom Viridiplantae; phylum Streptophyta; class Magnoliopsida; order Asterales; family Asteraceae; genus Flaveria; species Flaveria robusta. Next base: position 9,924,752 of record CM046474.1, read on the forward strand.
GTTTTATGCTAAAACCGAACCAAACCGACCATGCTCACCCCTAGTTACAAATAAAAATATAAATATATTACTTATTTTTTTATAAAATATCATTTTTTAAAATTATTCAACATAACCTTTTGTCGTTGGTTTAGTAGCTTAGAGATGAAAAGATACAAAAATAGAGTGATATATTTATAATTTTTTTTGGAAACTTCCATTTTAATATTCCAAACTATTGACCATTGATCAATATTAATATCAACTAATAATTTGATCAATATTAATCTTAACTTTTTGATTTTTATATCAATAATAGTTCTTGTCTAACTGTTCGTTAATTCTGTTAGTTTTTGATGACGTGACACGTGACGTTGCTCATGACATTGCATGTGACATGACGTATTACATAATTAAAATAAAAAATATAAATATATCACTCAAGTTTTACATTTCTTTGTATTCAAGTAACTCAACCAATGACAAAAGTATTACATTGAATAACTTCAGAAAATAATTTTTTATAGATATATTTTTGAGTAATATATATTATGTTTTAATTATAACTATGCTATACATCGCGTCACAAGGCACGTCACGTGATACGTTATAAAAACCTAATGATGTTAACGAACAGTTAGACTGGAACTTTTGTTAGTAACAAAATCGAAATTTGAGATTAATACTGATTAAATTGTTAGTTGAGATTATATTAACCAATAATCAATAGTTTTAATTATTAAAATTCAATTTGTTTAATGATAATAATATCATTAACAAACATATTTGTGTGTATATATAACAAAGTTAGATTAAAAGCTACTTTTTGGATAAAAGCATAACTAATTAATAATAAGATAGATAAATACAAATTTATAACAAAATAGTTTATATTAGCTCTTTAATAATCTATATATAATAACATTTCTAAAACTATACATAGTAAACTTGAGGATACATATTTTTCCGGGTGGTGACATTGCTTATTTAATAGATCTTCTTTGCATTTTCGGTTTTAGGTATAAACTAGTTTTCTTACCCGCCGCGCGTTGCGGCGGGCATCATACGTGGAGTGAATCAACCCGACTCGTTTTCGAACTAAATTTACGTCGAAAAATAGAGTAACTCGATTTTATACAATGATAAAAAACATATATATTTGGCCCAACTTTTTTCCAAACAACAAAACGTGGACCAAATCAAAACGAACATAAAAAAAACATGTGCAACGCCTGCGTATGCGGCTTGATAAAATATAGATTACAATCGCCCCAACTCGTTTGCAAACTAAATATATGTTAAAACATCGAGTAACTTGATTTATACATCGTATGAAAAAGTATTATATTTGACCTAACATGTTTCAAATCAAAGCGTACATAAAACCTTTACGTAAATCATGTATTATGTACAGCGAGAGCATTGGTTACATCGTTTAAACGTTAATGAAAATGAATATGTTGTAATAACTGGAGTATATACAACATCTGAAACATAAAAAAGATTATATATATATATATATATATATAAGAATTATAAATAAGAAAAAAAACCTATAGTAATAAATACGAAAACTATACTGAAAGAAAAATAAAAAGTAACAAACAATTTGCGTGCTTTGGATTAGGAGGGGGTAAAGCACATGCAAGGGACAGGTGGAGTTGGGACAAAAATACTAAATAATATATAAAAGTAAAAGTGAGTTAGAAGGGGATGGGGAGTTGGGACAAAAATACTAAATACTATCTAAAAGTAAAGTGAGTTAGAGGGGGATGGGAATCGAACTCATGACCATTTACTCAAAACACAAACAACCTAACCACTAAACCAAGTCACATGGTTATGTTTTTACTTGTCCACTAAAGTATATAACATAAAGACAAAAACTGAATTAAAAAATAAAAAAATCCACCGACCTTTGCAAATGTGTATATATACAATAGAAGACATACGGGTTTTGTTTTAGACACTTGAAAAACCACACGTGTTTAAGAAACCAAACACACACACACTAAAGAATATCTAGCATTCTTAGTTCTGCACATTATTGTTCCAGACACCTTCTTACCTTGTGTTACCTCGGGTGCGAGGATATGTCCAGTGGTACGCATACTTTTTCGGTTGTTATACTCTAGGAGATAAACGCGTTCATTGAAAAGATGCATAAAATTTGTTTTAAGGGATCTCAATTGAACATAAATTCTTAACCACCACTCAACCTTTTGGTTCGTTGATTGTGCAGACATAAGAAAGCTACGAAGAATATCTACGGTTCCAAGAAAGCTATCAAGGCTTTCATCAAGTTGTTTGAGAAGAATATTGTTTAAATTGGTTTCAATTCATGTAACTTATGTAATTACTTACATTCAGATTGTATACGGTATTACAATTTAGTTTTCCCATCAATGACATGATTGTCGTTATTATTATCGTATATATTCTTAGTAAAAGTGAATCCATGTCATAAAAGATCTTTTTTATAAATGATTTTTGTAAGAGTTTGGTTTCAAGCCTGGTCACACTCGAATGTATTCATTAACTGTAGATTCACCAATCAAAGTTATTGGTTGATTTGTTTACCGCCTGAGTTTCTTACTAAGTTGTACTTGATGTTTTGCATATATCAACAATACCTAGATATATCCAACGCTTATTGTTTGAATTGTTGTATAATTTTTATAAACTATAATTGTTATTTGGGATGTAACTAAGAAATCCACATATTATTGAAAGAATCCCATGATTGTTGCGATGGCATTTTTGGGTCTATAACGCTTCTGAATGTGATTTAAAATTGTCGTCTTTTTTAATTTTTTTTGAAATTGGCCATTCACTATATTTACTTAGGGGATTTTGAGAAACTCGAAAAAACCTTTCACCTTTTAAAGACCTTACCACTAGTATAATAGTTTGTTTCATCTTTATCTAAAACTACAAAAGCAGTAGAAAATGTCTTATTACATGAGATAACACCAATAAAATACAAATCATAGTTTTTAGTATTATATGGGGTCTTCATAAAAATAAAACACACACACATTTATTAAGATATTGAACGAATTAAAATATTTCTTATAGTTAGACGAGTATAACTTTTTGTATGATATTAATAAGCTAGCCTTTTAATCTGCAAAACTATGTTACAATCTGTATTAAACTTTCACCTATAAAAATAAAGGTTATCAGGACAAGGTTAAAAAAGGGTTAAAAATATGTTTCATGATTTTATATCATCTTTGCATTATTAACTAGTTAGAGTGTGGGTAATTTGATATCAACATGTTACCTACGAAGTTTTCGGAGATGAAGTATTCTACATACTACAAACTAAAACTTCGGAAACTAACCGATGGCTTGCCCTTGTTAATCCGCTGATGAACTTCTTTTTAAAACAAATAAAATAAAATATTTGTATGTCTTGGAGTTTAGAAATAAGTCATAAAATTTCAAAAGATAAAAATAAAATTACAAAACTATAACAATTTAAAATTGATAATTAAGTTATCGTGACAAAATTGCATTGAGCAAAAATGTAACCTATACCTCATGAGGACTGCGTTTGACTCGATTTCAGCTTTTGTCTTGTGGCAAACTTGCATGGCGCTTTGCTTTAGCATAAATTGTCATGACGTAACTAGTATTCTTAATCCTAAGTTTAACAACAAACGTCAGGATTTAAATTGTTTATAGAAATTTAAGAAACATGATGATTCTAAGCTGATCGACCATTTTCATTATTTTTTTCAGTAATTATAGTTTTATAAATAGAATATCATTCAGAATGTCCAAACATATATCCAATCATCCTAACTTATGTATAAGAAACCATCATAACTCATAGTAATATCATAATTAATTTAAGTACCACAACAATATATATAATTTGGAAAACTTACTATCACTCTACTCAATTGTCATAGTTTCCATCAATATTCCGTTGATGAATATATGTTGCTTTAGAGCATTCACAACCCATTCCCTATAATTTTTTGAGTGTATTCCTTATATTATATGGTATGGTTATAAGTGGTTGTGAGTGAAAAATATGATAAATTTACTGTTCAATCTTTATTTTTGAGAAACACTGTTCAAAACCCTATAGTTGTTTCAATATATTTTAAGTGGTTGTGAGTGAAGTATAAAGAAAAATTAATGATAAAGTTAAAAAAAAAAGAGAAAAAATAATAATTTTTAGTGTAATTATATTAATAAAGATAAAAAATGAATTGTGAATGCTCTTACTTGTTTTATTGATCTTTTAAACAAGTTAGGTTATCTCAAGTTTTCAGATCTCTAACACAGTACTATAGTACTATGCTGGTTCTAAAATATTTGTTAAACTTAATAATTAATCAGTAGTTATTAATTAATACAATTTGTCTTGCTTATTCTTATTAAAAAACAAAAAAGTAAAAAGAAAGCAGAAAAAGTATGCTTGCCCCATCATGACCCTGACCCCGACCCTAACCTTACATGCACATTCTCCATCATTGAGGTGTTAAATTCATTTACTATAATTGATCGAGTCATCTGCAATTTTATAAAAAAAACAACAAAACTTTTATACAACTTTTTAAGATAATAATAAAAACTCTAGTTGGTTCAAATATATAAAATAATAAACATTATTACTCGGTTATATAAAAAGATGATGTGAAGTGTAAGGGTCCACAGTCATCCAAATAATTTCTAATACGACACCTAAACTATACTTTTAGTGACTAATAATTGGCTACTTCTTGTCATTATTATGCTCAATTACAAACAACCAAAAAGCACTTAGATATGAAAAAGCTTTGTCGACTATAAACAATATATAATCATTATTTAATTTATATTTATTTAAAAAGCAACTAATATTCAGTGTTGATCTCTTAATTTTTTTTTGTCCAATTTAAACTTTGTTTTAATAACTTAAAAACGGTTTGATAGCCTCTTAATGTCTTTAAATCGATCAGTATTAAGTTTGTTTAGTTCACTAGAAAGATACCTCTAAATCGGTCAACAAGTATTTTACCTGTTAAGATTCAAATGATGCTAAATGAAAAAGATATATTTTTACCCTTTTATCACCACCATCTAGCATCATCACCAACCATCCACCATTGCCTCTCTACACCACCACCATCTTGACCATCATCATCATCGAAACACATACTAGGTTTCAGATCATCATCTTCGTCACAAACCTGGATCTACACCACCATTGTCGTCGTCGCAGGAACGGTTGGCTTCTCCGTAGACGAGACTACCTCATTAACAACAACCATTGCTTCCTTTGTGATGTCATAAACCACCCTTATCGCCACCTTCAGGTCACTAGACCACCCAAATAGTCCACAAACTTGAGTGTTTTAACGACAGACACAAGGCATTCTCGTTGGAATGACGACAGTCTGCCTCTGTAAACTGCCACTACTAGTCTCTCTTTAGCATACGACACCACCTTCTTCACTAAAACCTAGGGATTGAATTGAGGTCGTATAAAGAATCGATGGTGATACTATAGTTTGACCAAAAAAATATTACAAAATAATAGAGTAAAAAATAATCATTTTGCGCAGTTATTCAAAGATCCAAATAACCAACACTACTTACTGACTGAACACTTACTAGCTCATAGTCTCTTATCTAATCAATTCTTTTACTGGCGCAACACTCACTAGCTCAGAGCTTTTTAACCGGCTCAACACTTACCGGCGCAAAGGTTACCAAACAACCATTTAATTGTTATATATGTTATGGGTACTCGAAGTGGGGATCAGGTAGTTTGTTTGGGCTGCTTAAGTAACACGTGGTACACAACTCCAGGTGTCTTGGGTGGCCGAGTCGGATTGTCGGACGAGATCATGAATTCGCTCCTAAACTCATTGGAAAGCAGTTGTTGAACGACTATACATTTGTTGGAAATAGAAATCAAAGGTGTCAAAAAAAATAATAATTTACCCCGTAAATAACATAATTTACAATTCTAAGTTTCTAACCATTTTTACACCAAAAGTTCCTATCTTTTTCCTATTGTAATCCATTAATGTACTCAAACTTCAAACTTTTTGTAACACCAAATGGATCCAAGAAAGAAGCAAATGCCAACCAAGTCCAATCAAATCTAATGCCAATTCTATCCGAATATACTAACAATGACAATGCTACCCACAATTATCGATCGTGCAAGACGTGTCTACTCGATACGCCCTGGGTCAGTTCACCTTTGATACAGCCAATGCCTCCTCTTTTGACCCACATATGGTACCTCGAACCAAACCCTCCCTACCAAAACCAAACATACCGTGACCCAACCCGCCACATTTCACCTCAGATGAAAACGAAGCTTACAATGAGGAACTCACACATGAAGAGGAACAATGTGAGGAGGACGAGGCCCTCATTGGAGGTAAAAAATTCATGAATAAGGTACTTCATGAAAAAAATGAGAAGTGTTTTCATATATTTGGGTAGGTCAATGTAAAAATGAGGTGTCAATTGTGATTGGTTGAGCTTTAGAGTAATTAAGGATACTTTTTGGGGCACGTCTTGTTCTTTTATGTGTTATAACTTACTGAGTGCGAGCAAAAAGTTGTTGACAAAAAAAAATCATGTAGGCAATAGATGTGATCATATTCACACTTACTAAAGTTATGTGATTATGTTTGTGTAAGTGTGAGATTCAATTAAAAAGAGATAACAATGTGAAGCGTAAAAATTGAACCTAGAGGATCGGGTAATCAAAACTAGATGATAATGAAGATCAAGTTTCCGCATGAGAACTTTGAGTCGCGCGAAATAATAGTTCTCGCGCGAGATTATTTAGTTAGTATAAATACTTTGCTTTGTTCATTTTGTTTAGTATCCTGATATTTTCATACTTTTGTAATCATATTATTAGAGAGTAATTCTATTGAAGTTATTTACATTATGCTTATGTTTACTTGATCTCATTCTAATTATTGTTCATCTATATTCCGTGACTGATTCATTCCACATTTCTCTCACAAGATCAATGTACAATGAATAACGATTTTTACAATTGGTATCAGAGCCTTGTGTGCTCTAGATTGATTTGGATTGAACTTAAAGCAATTTGAAGAAGTTTCGAGCTATAAATTTGATTTTAACATGAAGAATTGATTTACCGAGCCTAGAGGGAGATTGTAAAAATTGTACCTAGAGTCTCGGAAAATCAAAATTAGATGATGAAGATCAAGTTTTCGTGCAAGAACTTTGAGCTCGCGCGAGAAGATAGTTCTCGCACGAGACTAGTTAGTTAGTATAAATAGTTTGTTTTGTTCATTTTGTTTAGTATCATGATATTTTTACACTTTTGTAATCATATTATTAAAGAGCAATCCTATTGAAGTTATTTACATTGTGCTTATGTTTACTTGATCTCATTCTAATTCTTGTTCATATATATTCCGTGATTGATTCATTTCATGGTTTTCTCATGAGATCGATCTACAATGAATTAACGATCTTTACATGAAGTGCTTTGGTTGGTAAATAAAAAAAATTTACACTCTCTCGCCGCAGGCTCATAAACGGGCTATTAGTGAATTCTATGTTGAGCCATGGAATTAAACAAAATTGTGATATATAAATAATATCGAATAATATATTTATATCATGTGAAATTTTAAGTTTACTAAATGTTTTTGACACCTCTCTTTGTAGTTTAAAAAAGCCCTAAATAAAATTAGAATGGATTGTTTGAAAAGAAAATTTTACATTATTAGCTATAAGTGAAAATATTAATGATGGGAAAAAGATGTATATAATTGTTAAAGAAATTGTGAAAATAGCTAGTTGAAGAGCGCAATTAGGTAAATATTAGGCAATGGAGATGTCATGCATAGGTCATTGACATCTTTGTTAAAATGTATCTCAGGGATATATAATGTCATTTTATGGCGTGGTGTCAAGTACATTAACTTTTCTATGAACTTATCAACCAAACTAACTATAAAATCTGGAAGAGATGAACTTCTTTAAAATAAAAATACTATTTAAAATTTTCAATTCCGTCTCGTTGGGATTCCTTGTATTGGTTTTTCTAGCTTTGTGGTGAACAATTGGGTGTGGGTTTTGGCATGGTGAACCACAAAAATCCCATTTGCAATATGTCGACGATGTAAACTTCGTTGAAGATTAATGGCATCTAGGTAATAACCTTGTTAAAATCCATCGACTGTTTTAAGTTCCACACAATGTTACCAACCAATTACATGAAACAATATAGTTTCATGAAAACCAAATGTGATGCTTTGGGGACAAATTCTAGATACATTGAAGACAAATATGACATCTATGCCTAAGGAACATGCTTTTATGCTCTAACTATAAAGATCACCCGAGAACATTGCATTTTATCGAACCACTCTGGGTTATTTTCATTACAATGTTGTCACATTCTCTCATTCTCTCACTCGATAAGACATTGGCATTCCAAAACCGGTCTACATGGTCAAAATATTTTCATTCCATCAGATATGGGATATATCTCTTAATGGGTTTTAACATCAAAACTAGTCATCGTGGGTCATAAACCCAATCGATGTGATCTTCAACACAAAACTTTCAACCCGATTCAATAAAGAGATCGATGTGAGAAAATGTTGTACATATACGTAATGTTTAAGATGTTCAGAGAGCTTCACTATTGCAAGTGTTCATAACTATTGTATGCTTTATATTGTCTCCTTATCTTTGAAACTTCAAGTCATGTTACATTAATTTTTAAATGCTATTAAATAAATATATATTCTTTAAAAAAGTAATACATCGTAGCAAATAGATTAATACATATAAAAGTTATTTAAGTTTTGTATTTTGATTATCTGATTTTTTTAAATTACCATATATAACTGCCTTACACTCTTCTTTTTATTACTTTAACATGTCGATATGAGGAATGATGAAGAATCGTTATTATGAGTTTGGCAACCTAATTTCTTTTCCTTTCATTTTTTTACCCATGTACATTATCTTTGTGGTCTTCTTTCGTTGGCATGTGTACTTTTCATTTTCTTTATATTTTGTTATCTATTGCATATATAGTTTAAGTTTTCTGGCTACTTAATTTACAGGATTTTGAAAGGAATGTTAAAGATTTTTTTTTTTAACATTGCCTTTTTGTTTTTTCTATAACTTTGTCATAAAATCTTGATAATTTTAGTTTTTTTTATTTATTTTCGTTCCTCATGGTGCATATAATTTACACTTTAAACACATTTTATTGTATAATAACATTGTTTTCTGTGATAACTTTTAGTTTTCTTTGATAACTTTTGCTACTAAACTTTTTTCAGGAAACATAATTCACAGTTGTAGTTAATTTTTATTGACGTTCTGATATAACCATTATTGAAAATGGATTTGTATTCAAATTCGAATACTTTTTGGTATCGTAGACTATACTTGGTACAGTTAACGTTGCAGTACCGTGACGAATCAAATCGATTATTAGTGAAAAATATGTTGCTGGCATTGGTATTACCGGAACAAGCTTTAAGGTTGATTTTATGGTTTTCGATGAGGTAAGCGAATACCAACCAAACCCACGATGTGTAGAACTGAGGAAAAATTCATGTCATCCAGCGTGAAAAAAAAAACGACAAAACTTTCACCACGTAACATGAGATAAAAAAAATCTAGTTAATTCTAAAAAAAAGGTTTACAACTCATTCATCTTAAAATTAAAGTAATTTTAAATAAAATCGCTCACACCATTAAATCTTATTCACACGTGTATATTCCTACACTTTCAAACTTTGTTTTATTATGTTTTTTCTCTTCTTAATGATTATTGTTGTCCTATGGTGTGAAATACTTTACTTATATTATTTTATTTTATTGCTATTATTATTGATATTTTTAGATTTAACATTTGTTTTTATTTTTTTTAATAAAGGTGTTTTCTTTCAAAAAGCAATCTTTATTTTATGGTTTTGAATTTTAAATTTTTCTTCATGATATCAAGTATTCAAGTAAACATTTAAAAAAAAAAAATTCCAAGTTATCTTTTAATTAGGTCTACTAAAAAGTAATTTAAAGACAAACAAAAATATAATTATTTAAACCACTATTGTTTTAGTAATTGCATTATTTTAATTTTTATCTGTGAATTTAATTTGTAAAAACTTTATGAAAAACGTACCTCTAAGGTAACGTTTGATACGTAGCAATGAGGGACGGAATGAAATGAACCATTAAAGATTAATAAATAAATGCATGTTTGGTTGGTGAATGTAATGGAATGAACCATTACATAGTGGATTCCATTCTCTCAAATTCATTCTATCCACCCCCCGTTCTTTTTTTTATTCCATCCATTCTTTCATCATTAATCATCAATGCCACCCACTCACCCACCACCATTGACCACCGGCGCCGCCAACGCCAAACACCGGCCACTAACCGCCGCCGGCCACCACCACCGCCCGCCACCACCGCCGCCTGAAACCACCACCGGCCACCACCATCGCCGACCACATCTTTTAGATATTTAAAAATTTGCTTTTTTTGTTATTGTATTTAAGACGTAACGTTTTTATTAAAACATATTAATATAAAAAGAGAATTTAAAATAATGTATATGATACAAGTAATTTGAAAACACACTAATTTGATAAAAATTAATTAAGAAAACCTATGAAGTTTGAAAAGCTATCAACTAATCAAAGTTCCATTGATCAGTTTGTAAGATTATCTGGCGCACAATCGACGATAGAATTTCTTTAAAGGATGTGAAAACTCATCTTATAAGGAAGAACTGATTTAGTTTTCAATAATTAGTTGTAATTAAAGAGAAGAATTCTCTCTTCTGATTCCACTGGTTCATTATGATTGTAAATTAAAATCGTAAATTGGAACTTGTACGTTTAAAGTAAACTTAAAGAATATTTGACATCTAAGTTATTAATTTTACGGTGTAACTGAGATAATAATGCACATTATTATTTTAATAAAAGATTAACTTGCGAGTACACGTGACAGCACATCAATCATTATCACCAAAATTTTTTCACTTTTCTATCATATTAAATATTTAACTTAATTACTAATAATATTATTTAAAATTTTTTTAGCTTAAAAATATTTTTAAATAAATTAAGAAAGAGTTCTTTTTATTAATGTTATTGAAAAAAAATAATTTTTTTATAAATTGAAAAACTTTTCTAAAACATCAAACTTTTTAAAAATACAAAATATTTTAAAATTAGTGTTTTTAAAAAAGTAGTTTTTAAAAAAAATAATTAAATTAGGAGTAATAATAAGAAAATTTTTAAAAATGATATTTTTATACGATTTGTTTTAGAACAAAATGTTTAACTGTTTTTTTAAAAAAAATTAAAAACAAAAGTTTAAAAAATTTATTATTGTTTTATTACTTATAATGTTTAATTATATGTAATTTTAGTCATATCATATATTAAAATATTATTTTATAATTAATAAATTTTTCTTATATTAATATTTTATTTATTTAACTTGTGTATTATACGGGTCTACTAAATCTAGTAATATTATATTAATAGTAATAACATGCTTGGAACAATGATTCTATTAATTTGCATTTGAAAGTAAAAAGAAATATATATTTACTTTTAAAAATGGTCGCATTCTAAAACTTCACCTAACGAGTTTTAGGTCTATTGTATTCTTTTTAATGCTTAATGCAAAATTTTTACATGGTTTGCACTATCACATTACTTTGTAGTGTTTAAACAACAACCCTATGCACTTACTTATACTACATCTGACATCTATCGTATCGTTTATATGGTTTGGCTTCTCTATACGGTTATATACAAAAATAGGCTAATACCCTTGTACTATACGACTGATAAAAAAAGATATGACAAGATTGCAGATATACTTTATGCCTTTACATGACAAGATATAAGTGTGTAGTGGCTCTATAAAGTACATATTGTTAGTATAATGAATTTTAAAACAAATATAATTGTTATAAGTAATATAAGGTTAGAAAACAAACCAATTTTAGATTTTTGGGAGATGGAATGATCTACGATAAATCGAAAGGTAGAAAAATCAAAACCATATTTGAAGCCTAGAAATTTGCTACATTTTGTAATCGTTGTATCAAAATTTAAACATAGTATATACATTATCAAAATGCTTAAATTGAAATGATGTTTAGCAAGCAATGATTTATGATGAAAAAGCATTCATTTTCACGTAGAACTTTTTTGAACTTTGTAAAATATAATGTTGCGAATGTTGGCTTGTACTTTAGTACCTTGGAAGTAGAACAAAAAAAAAATTATTACAAAGGTAAGTATTAAAATTATAAATTACTAGCTACAGCTTGTATGGATTACAATATCAAGTGAAAAACAAAAATTCAAGAAAAAATATCTAAGAGGAGAAAAGAACTCAACATGCGGAAACTTCAAGGAATGCGAGAACTTGAAGACCATGCGAGATCTTGCAAGATGCAAAAACTTCAGGATGTTTTCAAATGATCTTGAGTTTATATAAATAGTATTTTGCTTTGTAATTCAATGTGTATGTGTTATTTATATATGTGTTCAGGTAGGTGAGAGTAGAGGGTTGTGTGATAGGTTGTCCGAGGGGAGCTCACATCGGGTGAATCGAGCTTAAACGATGTAAACTCTTTTGGTATTGCAATCATCTAGTTATTATAAACATTTGATTGAGTTTTTTTAATTGTTCGTTATATCACACATGCACACATCCTCTTTAATTTGATTATCAAATGCAATATATATTTGATTAAATGATTGTTTTTAGACCTTAGAAATGTTATCAAAGCAAGGTATTGCTCTTATACATGGATATTCATTCCGCGATCACCGGTATTAAGACATTAAACAATAAAAGATTGAAGAGTTGGGTCAAGTTCGTTCGGTGTCAAAGGAAGTATGAGTGAAACTAACGGTAAACACCAATGTTTATCAACATTGTAACTTGTTCCATTGATGATCTGCATCTTTGTGCTCAAGTTCTTCACGACCGCAACACTGAACCAACATCATGAAGCCAAAAATTATTAAAATTTTTGCAAAATCTCAAAAGGATAACAGTCATTTGCAAACATTTTAGCAAAAACTTAATGTGTCCGCTAGGGGTGTAAAAGAATCAAACTGCTCACGAGCTACTCAAAATTGGATCGATAAAAAACTCGAAACGAGCCGAGCCTAAAATAAAGATCATTAAATTATTGAGTCCGAGCCCAAGCTTCACATATCGAGCTCAAGCTAGCTCGTTAGCCTAAATGGGGCTTTTATCATGTTTAATCAAATTCAAATTCTAAGTTTGCAACATTTGATTCGGGTCGTTCGTGAATTGAAACCAGACAATGTGCGCTTATCTTATCTTAAGATGGAGAAAATAAGCGAACAGTTGGAATTAAGCGAATAATCAAGGATATTTGGTATTCGGACTTTAAAAATGTGGGCTTATCGTATTTTAAATAGGGGGACGAACATCTAGATGATTTAGGGATTTTGACTTTGAAAAAAGGGCTTATTGTATCTTAATAGGAGGACAAATATTCAAATAGTTTGATTTAATTTCACATAATTTTATCATCAGATTGAAGAATTGAGTTGTTCTAGAATCAGTAATGGAAGTTGGAACCCTTCGTCATACGCCTAGTAAAGTTTAAGTCTTGGATGATCAAGATAGAATCGGTTAAATTTTGACTCAAACGAAATATCTTTTGAAGTTATATATTGGTAGGAGGTTACAACTGTGGGAGAAGACTGAAGGAAAAGATATCCGAAAATCAAATACGTAATAAAGATGCGTGACTGAAGTCAAAAATAACTTGATATGATAATCCAAATAGGAAACTAAAAGCTTGTGGCTCGCGACTTTCGTGAAGCTCGCTCGAAATCGTCTCGTTTATAAATGAGCCAAGGTCAGCTCCGCTCGTGGCTTGTCGTTAGCTTGCTCGTTGGCTCGTTAAAATTTATATCTACATTATAATTTAAATAAATATATAATTCAAAATTATATATGACATATTTTGATACTTTATAATGAGAAATTAATTATAAAAATATAAAAATATTATTATACTTCTTGAAATAACAATCTTATAATTGTTTTCAACAAATCAAGAAAACAAATGTTAGAAATATTAGTTATTTTATATGCATACGAATATATACAAAAATAAAAAATAATTAAAAAAATAAATCAGTTGGCTTGCTAGCCAGCTCAGCTTGGCCCATATATAAACGACCCGAGCCCGAGCTCGGATTTTGAGCTAGTTAAAATAAACTAGCCAAGCGAGCTTGGCGCGATTTTTAAACGAGCTGAGCCCGAGCTCACCCTGACTCAGTTCGTTTACAACACTAATATCAAGTAAAAAGCATAAATCCTAAAAAACGAAAATTTTTAAAAGAAGTGGAGACCTCAAGGCATGTGAAAACTTCAAAGAATGTGTGAACTTGAAGACTATGCAAGATCTTGTAATCCCATGATATCTTGTTTGTATAAATAGTTATTTTTGTTTTGTAATTCAATGTGTGTGTGTGCGCGTCAGATATTTTTATAGGTGCTCAGGTAGTTAAGAGTAGAGGGTTGTGTCATAGGCCGTTCGAGTGGAGCTCACCTTGGTTAGATCGAGCTTAAATGATATAACATCCTTTGATATTGTAATCATTTGGTTATAATAAACATCTAATTGAGTTTGTTTATAATATTTCTACTCTAATAAATCTTTTTATTCTAATAATAAATTAATTATAGAAGACACGTGTCAGCATTACATTCCTTCTCATCAAAATTTTCCCGCATCTCTCTCCTTGTGAATAATTACCTTAATTGATAATAATATTATTTAAATTTTTTAGATTAAAAATAGTTTTTTAAGAAATTAAGAAATAAATCTTTTTATTAATATTATTTCTAAACAAACAAATTTTTATAAAATAAGAATCTTTTTTAAAACATCAAACTTTTCTAAAAATATAAAATATTCTAAATATAGTGTTTTTAGAAAATAATTTTTTATATACAAAAAAAAATTATAACTGAGAGTTATAATAAGAAAATTTTTAAAAATAATATTTTTATATGGTTTGTTTTGAAATAAAATGTTTAATTTTTTTTGAAAAAAAAATTAAAAACAAAAGTTTAAAAAGTTGATATTATTTTTTTAATTATTATTTATAGTCTTTACTAATACGTAATTTCTATCATATAATATCTTATATCTCATATTAAAATATCGTTTTACAACTAATAAATTTTTATTAAATTTAATATTTTATTTACTCAACCCGTGTAATACACGGGTTTACTAAAGCTAGTTTGTTATATTCCACACGCAGACATTCATCTTAATTTGATTATTAAATGCAATATATATTTGATTAAAAGATCATTTTTGGACGTTACAAAAACTTTGAAGAATATATATAACAAATAATTAAACTAATTTAATATTTATCTACTCATCCATTAATATCATCTTAATAGAATTTGCTTTACTTTGCTTGTGGATATTTAGTTTTTTTTCAAGTTTTAATTATTCTTACTTTGATTGTATAGTTATATTTTTTGATGTCAAGGTAATTCAAAAAAAGTAAAATATTTGACTACACAAAAAGTAGTATTCTATTATTTAAGTCCTAACTCACCTTTGGAATAATTCCTTTAAATGAATCTAACTTTCAAGCTTAAGTTACATTTGAAAATGAATATGCTATATACTAAGGGGCCGATCGACAACAACCCGGAACCCAAGAACCAAAAGAGACTAATTTCAATTATTTTGGCATAAGATTGAACAAAAGGTAAAATTTGAGATGTGCAAATTAGCGAGAAATAAAGATAAAAGTTTAAAAAAATATATGTACTTATACAATGAAGCAAAGATAGTTGAAGGTCCCCAATTAGGAAATTGAAATGATGTAGAAGGGATTTTGTTATGATTTATGAATCAATTAAATATATTAAATAAGAAAAGAATTAATGTAGAAAATGAATACTGTCATTGTCTACACAATTTAGTTATTTATAAGATAAGAAAGGTTTAAAGTAAGAAAATATTTATATGAAAATTATTTACAATTTAAATTACGAAAACTGTTTATGTTTTGAAAATTGGTTAATTAGTTAACATAATATTTTGGAAACCCTAAATTAATAAAACTAATTTTATTAAGATTATATTTTGATATTTTAAAACGAATTGAACATTAAAAAGTTAAAAATAATCAGGATACTTTATTTGATATCATTATATGGAAACTATTTAAAATCTAAATTACGGATTGTTTTTTTAAATACTTAATAAACACATTGTTTTGAATTTAAAAAATATACCTTTCAAAATAATATAAAATCAGGATTTTATTTATTTTAATATTAAATATAGATGAGACACGACCCACATACTAATCCATTAAGTGAAATGATGTTTTATGTTGATGGTAACCTTAAGTAATTTTATTCTCAGTGCAATATCACATTTATAGTCAAGAAGTTGGGTCAATTTATACTTGTCATGGTCGCAAATTAACAATACATATCTATGGTACTACTAAGCATGGTTACTTATCTAAAGAGATTCTGGATCAACACTTCATGCCGTCACTGATAATCACGAGTAAAGTAATTCCCAAACTTCTAAATCTTCTGTGCATGCCTTCTTAGATGTTGATTGAGTCGAATTACCAACCAACACTTCATGGTGGAATTCAATATCTTATACCAATTGTAAACTATATATTCATATATATACCATTTGAACAAACTATTGATTTGAAAGGTGTATATTGAATATCTTTGTTTTGGTAATTAATAGCAACTTACAGGTTTCATAAGTAGTCTTATATTAGTTTATTATTAATAGCAATTTCTTTGTTTTGGTAATTAACTTTAAACACTGATTTTCAGTTTTTGATACCCTTTTAATAACTATATAATTTCTGTTATATTATAGTTTTCTACATAAAAGTCTTTTCAAATTAAAAGTAAGCTTTTGTTTTGATTTGCTTTAAGAATGTTAGTAACTAATTTGTAATCTATACTATGTTTTTTAAAAATAGTGAAATGTGTTTTCTTTGTTAGAGTCTGAATATTAGTTCCTATTTATTAGATTTACATACCTCTTTAGAGACTAAATATTTACTTTATAAGAGGACAATCATAACATTTTTAGGATTGAATTTTAATCTTTGATACCTCATTTAAAATTATATAAATTGTATCATATTATTAGAGACTATCAATCATTACTTAATCATTTTTCTTATGCGAAAGTCATTCTAGAGTGAAAGTCAATCACTGACTCAATTTACAATAAGAATATCAATAACTGATTTGTAATCTCTAATATATTCTCTAAAATAGTAAATTTATTTTCTTTATTAGAGACTAAATATCACTCCCCAATTAGTAAATCTACAAACTTCTTTAAAGACTGAATATCAATTCCAAATAACGACAATTAAAATATGTTTAAGACTGATTTTCATTGTTAAGTACATTTCTTAAAATGATATAATTCGAATAAAATAATTAGAGATTATAAATCAGTTATTAATATTTTTTCAATGCAAAAATCATTACATATTAAATTTCAGTCCCTAATTCGATATGCATTTTGAATATTAAAAACTAATTTTCAATCTCCAATATAAACCTTATTTATTAAGACTAATTATCAGTTACTGATATAATGATGTCATTTAGGCATCTTATTTGGGACAGAAATTCAGTTACTATCAACTTCCCTCCAAAAACTCTTTATAGTGTGTGTATTTGTGACTGAAATTTAGTGTTCAAAAAGTTGTCTTATTTTTAAAGACTGATTATCAGTTACTTGAATTAGGCATAAAAAAATTAGTCTCAAATATCATTTGTGACTGATATATCAGTCTTGAATACTGTGTATCTGCGACTAATAAATCAGTCTCTAATAATTTAGTCCTTAATAATTATTTTTCTTGCAGTGTTCTGAGATTCAAACCCCGAGCATCTGCTGAGCAACGAGTATTTGGGTGGTGGAAGCATTTGAAAGTGGGGTCCAAGGTGCGGCAATCTCTTGTTGGGGTTGAGCTCGAAGAAATTTTAATTTAGAGAAGTGGTATAGTGGAAAAAATTTAAGAAAAACATAAATTTTGGGAAAATAAGGCTGATGCTACCCGCATCAGAGAAAGGATGCGGGACAAATGGACTTGGCTAAGTAAACAATACGAAAATGACACATGGATGCTGACTAATGGGTAGGTGTCAGGTGTGTGGAGACTGATGCGGACCACACGAGCTGTGGGTGTGGGCCGCACCGCTTGAGGCAATGCATGTGCAACATGTGTCATACATGCAGAACACATGTAGAGATAATACACGATGCAGGGCACATCACCCAGAGGATGCGGGCTCCATCGGCTAGCCGACCTCAACTATAAATAGGTGAGTTTCAGCTCATTTTACACACACTTTCACACCTCAAATTTCACACACTTAGCTTCGGCTTGCGTGACAAACTTCTCCTCGACTTGTTACATGACTCAACGCTCGATTCCCGAAGATTTAAAGCTACCAAAAGTTTCTAGAAGATGTTTCTAGCTTAGTGAATAGCCTAGGTATTGTTTAAGCTATCTATAACTAACCATAGAACATAAGAAAGGCTCCGCTTGATCGAAAGGTGAATACGTTTGTCTTTTAAAATGAAACTCATGAATCCTTGAGATTCACCGTTATTTTAAAAACCAGTATGAGTAATAGTTAATTTATTAATGCATATTAGTAAAATACAAGACAAGCATCAGACTAAGATTGTAATCTAATCAGAAATGATGCACATGTCATGGGTAGGACCTTGAAAAGGGTACTATGCCTAAGTATAATTAGTAATGGTTTGGTGCCCAAATGGTTACGACTCCCTAGACATTGACGGTCCGAGGGTGACCCGATAACAAACAATTACCGGTGTACAATGAAAGATCTGGATGTATATTTCATTCTATGGACTTAGCATGATTAATCTTAAATTAATATTCTCATGCGTACTTTTGAAAATTAATTGCGTCTGATAAACGTTATTCATGGGTAACTAATGTCAAACTGAGTTATACAAGCTGGAAGACGAGATAGACGCATATCTTAGTTTTGGAAAAATGTGGCTTGTAATATGAATACGATCTTTTGTAAAATAATATCATGAACCAAAGCATGATCCAATTTTGGAAGTTTAGATGTTGTTACAAACGAAATTTTTGCTGTCAATAAATCTGAAATTATTTTCTAAATAAAATAATCGAATGATCTAGATCGGTTCACGAGCCAGGGTGACCTAAACTGGAGGTGTGACAGCACAATTTACCTAGCTACCTTCTATCAAGTGTACTACTATTTATAAGTTTTCATTGATGATAGTTCATTAGAAGACATGATGTGGCTATGTATTTGGGTTCAATCATATCTCATAACTACTCTCAAACAATGCATAATTTTCCAGCCCTCTTCCAAGTTCGTTACTAAACAAATAGTTTCAACCACAAACACATCTATCATATTGATGCACCTTAATGAAAGTAGAAAGCGTCGGAAATTCGTGGATGATAGTCCACTAGAAAACATAATCATAGAGTGCTAAAAAGTTTACTAAGAGATCACTTGCAAATTGTATCGATCTCAGAACTGAGATGTTGTATACAAAGTTACTAATAAATATAATAACTTAGGGAGACGAATATGAATTCTAGAAATAATAGAACAGACAAATTTAGTATTAGAAATAAGTTTTCTAAACTAGAAAAGCTAAAGAAAATTTATAAGGAGTGCTTTGGTTTGAAATTAAAACAATAAAAACCATAGTAAATTTAGTCATAGGTTTTTTTTTATTTTGTTTTTTTTAATTGAATTTAATAATCCAAACTATTATACATTACCCGATAATAATTCATACTATTATTTTAATTAATGATATTCCAGTTTTTAACTTTATTACTAGAGTCAATCCTAATAACATTATCATCAAATATTTAGACTTGATATTCAATTGATTTCACTTACAGTGATGATTATAAAGAACATGAAAAACATACAAGCAAAATCAAGTGGTAGGTAAATGCAAAAAAAACGTGCATCTATGATAAGTGTGCTATCGGGATTGCTCTTAACAAAGTAATTGAAAGTTGAAAATGTTATTAGTCCATTAATAGTGTAAATTATTATCAACAACCGAGTCAAATTCATTTTATCTTAAGAAGCTAACAATTGTCATAATATCATTAGTTTAAGATATGGATTTACTTAATTAAACGGATTACAAGCTTTTTTTTTATCAGTTTTGACGTACATTTTGTCCAAAATCTTATTGTTTTAGGTAAAGTTGATGTTATTATTGATTTAAGGGGTTTGGAATGATGTTTATCATGGTTAAGTTGTTAACTTTAATGTATTTAATATGTTTAAGTAGAAGAAATTGTATGGAATACGTTAACTACGATGATTTGGTGTTTTATAGGTAAAACGTAATGATTTGATGTGGCTTGGAGGATGCACATGGATGATAAGAGAAGATCATGATAGATGAGGTAATAGAGAATTCAATTAAGAGAATGTGGCCGCAAACAGGGACGGAAACGGAGTCCGAAAGAAGAATTTACGAAGAAAATAAGAATCGCATAAAAGTTGTCTAACGTAACTTATGGTGGAATGATGACCTACGGTTCAACAACTCAAAACTAAACAGAAAGCCTCTACCATAACTTACGGTGGTGGGAAGACTTACGGTACATGAAAGCTAAAAAAAACAAAAAGCCCCTAACGTAACCTATGGTGGTAACACCACCTACGGTGAAAGGCGCGCTTAAATTTTATAAAAAGAGGGAAAATTAGGTTTTAGGGGACCACTTCATTCCCAGCCGTCTACAAGTCCTAAGAACGATCCCAAGCAATCCCGAAGACTTCCGGAGGCGATTTGAAGGCTCAAGATCTCATTTATATCATTCGGTTCGATTCTTTAATATTTAGAACAATGTTTTCATTCGTTTTCGTGTTGATTTTCATTGCCATGTTCGGCTAAACCATTCGTGTTCTTCTCCGGGTGGTAGGATTTGTATACTATGACTTGTTTTTGATGATTTGTGGTTGAGTTAATATTTTAACATGGTACTTTAAACCGAGTGATATTATTTATTGGTTGAAGGTTGTAAAATACGTGTGTTGCTTTCAATTCAATTGTTCCATGTTGATTGTTTTAGATTTATTTTCATATGGAAACATCACTATTGGATGTACTTAGGTATCACAACCGTAGGATATGATTGGAGTGGTTCTTTAACAATAGTCTCATTCAATATATTATCTTTACCCAAATCGACCCGTTTATGTTTATATGACTATTATTAACTATCAAAGCAAGTCTAAGTAGTAAACCTGACCCCGAAGAGGATTACCCTTTCTCATCATTGTTTGTAATTAAATTACTTGTTAACATCGTTACTTCTCACGATTAGTTATTTTATAAATTCTTCTTAAATCAAGCTTTTCACTTTCCATATATTACCTGTGGATCGATCCGACTTACCCTAACTATCTTAGGTGAGTTTGGACCATTATAAATTGTTTTTTATTAGGCCAAACCACAATCAATTATGCTCTGGTATGCAAATCAACCAAGGTAGTACTTTTTAAAGCTAGCTAGGAGGCATAAACTCATAGAATCAATGTTAAAACAGGCTACGAATAACACAAAACAAGGAGTGTTAGTCTAAAATAGGAAAATCACCGAAACTCTCTTTACATGGCTATAATTTTTATAGTAATAATATTCTAGATATTATTTATTACGAGGTTTAATCTCCCCTTATCTATTTTATATTTTGAATGTCATGGTACTTAACATTTTATAATCAACATTTGTTTGAACTTTCAATATCCATGATCGCAACACGTACTCACTTCTCATCGACAAGGTCTTAGCTATATCATCTAAAGATAATTCTTTGATCAGATTTCACCGGTTAATGGATAAGTTACATCAAGAGAATGTAAGTATAAATATCCTATGAAGAATCCCTTGATAAGCTATTTACTAATCAAAGTTCTCCTAATTAGTTGATAAGTTTATCTGACACAAATACTGATAGAATTTCTGTAAGGGATGTGAAAATTCATCTGATGAAGAACAACTAATTTAGTTTTTATTAATTAATTGTAAGAAGAATCTTCTAATCAGATTCCACTAAATTATTATGATTGTAAAAATATCAACCACTTCCCTCTAAATGATGTAGTTCTAGACACTTGACAAATAGTTTAAAAGCTTTTTTGTTACTTACATATAATCCTTGGTGAGTTGCTTATAACTTTCAAAAGAACCTTATGCATTTCCTTGCTGTGACCTAAAATTATAATAAAAAGCATGCATAAAACCTAACATATTAGTGTTTGTATTTAACTTAGTGTCAACATATATCTCGACAACACAACAAATGTAGATCAAACATTCTCATCACATAGTTGTTAAAACAAAATATCATGCATAGTTTCATACAACCAATCTAGCTATCGAATTATTCCAACCTATGGACAAGGTCTATAGTAATTACATTAGTAAGGTATATGCAATTTGAAAAGCTTACCGTCATTTAATTTTGAAGGAACATACAAATTACACCTAGCTATTAATCAAAAGTTACAAAGAAATCAGTACAAAATTAAATTAAAATATATTACATATACTTTACCTATATTTGTGTTATAAGTAAGATTTTACCGTGTACATTCAGTTTAGTTTAGTTTAGTATATAACAAAATACACTACCCATAGTTGTGAACGAGTGATTTTACTATGTACGTTTAGTTTAGTATATTACAAATACGCTAAAGGAGTTGTTGCTAACAAAGTTACTTTAGATGGTAAATGAAGCAACTGTTAACCGTTATAACGGTCAACTGACACACCCTTTCACGAATCATTTTTTCGTTTCCACTAAATGTCATGATGGAACTGTAAACGAAAAGTTTTTGGCCACATCTGATATATATGTTTTTACAACAAAAGTTACACACTCATTCTTGACCTTGACCGTTCTATATATATCATCCAATTCAATTTTTAAGAGCTACATCGAAATATTCTAAACAGATAGTACGTGATCTTACGCATTTTAAAAGAAATATTCAGGAACTAATTAAACTACTAAGAAACTACACCTCACGAACCAAATATACTAAATCGTTGCTCTTGAGGCACCTTTGCCGGGGAAAAAGTTGGATGAAACAAAATGTGTGCATGGAGTAGTTTTTCTGTTATACCTTTAAAAGTTTTGAGGGAAGTGTAAACACCTTTAATTTATCAAATCTTTCATTTATTTTAGAAGTAAGAAAACAAATAAATCAGTTTTAGCTTTTGGCAAAACTTAGCAAGTGACAAATAATTGTAAATATTTTAGGTCATGCTAAATCAATAAGCATTCTATTTTGCTCTTAGAATAAGTATTTGAAGGATATAATCGTAATGACTTATATTGTTGTCGAGTTGAAATGATTTTGTTCCTTTTGATAGATAATTATCTTGATATATAGTTCATGTTAGTCCTGCAATACTCATTTAATGTTTAAAGTAAAATTAAATGTATTTTTATCACTTTTAAAGTGTACACAAGATTGAAAATGACTTTAATATCGATGGAAGAAAGGACCACAAGAGAATAGTCATGATAGTGAAGTTTGGGATTGAATTCGATACGCTACCAAATTATCCATTTGACCAAGAGTATGCTTGAATCAACTAATTATAGCCGTTAAATAATCTAATAGATCGAGGGCTAATTTCAATCCATTTCGAATGGTCCAAAGAAGGTAGAAGATCAAGAAGGCTTCTATCGTCCCAAAAGAAGTCAAGACAAAAGATTTCATTTCAACCCTTAGATATGATCACTATTTCAATGGCTGCAAGCGAGTTGACCGAAAATTAGCCTTTGCCTCAATGGGTGCATATCACCATCCATATATATACAAATATACACAACACATATATATAGGCCTACAAACATGTGGGTGTGTTGAAGCATGGGTTGAACCATCATGATTTTTGCTGAAGTTCAGACCTTTTTTTGAAAGCCTTGGGATCTAAGGCAAAAGAAAAGGTTTATAATTATATGTTGTAAGAGCAAGTATAATCATCTCCCTGTAATTGCAGCTTAGCTACCCCCCCCCCCCCCCCTCCTCTCCCACCCCTACCCTACTCATCATACCCAATGCCACTACAGAGATGAAAGAGATTATGTATGTATATTCATATTTATTTATAATATATATGTTGGTGATGGTGCAAAAAAGTTAGAGTGGAGAGGTGTCTCTGAAGCTGAAGGGTATATTTCTTTTTTCTTGCTTTCCTTTTTTCAAGGGTTGCTTTTAGGAGAGACTTTAAAAGAGTGAAGAGTGCAGCAGATACTATGAAAAAGCATAACTAAATATCACACACACACACACACACACATACACACACACACTCAAGGTATGTGATGTATAGTATTCTATTATGGGTGTCTCCTCAATCTTTGAATTTGAACTGGATGATGTAGAGATTCTTTTGTAATTTGCTGTTGCTCCCTCCACCATCTTAGTTTATGATCACAAAGTTTAATTGTTTTTCTTGGGATTTTCAAGATCCCATCCTCCCTTTTCCCTTTGTTCTTTAAATTTCTTTTATGTTAATTTTATTAAAAGGTGATCTCCATCAATATATTATAACATCATACATATAAAATATATATGGAGTCCTCAAAGTTTCATCAACAACATCAAGATCATCAGCCTGTACCAGACTCTTCTTGCTATGGACTTTCTTGGTCCCAAAATCCCATTTTGTAAGTCTCTCTCTCTCTCTCTTATTTCTATATTGGTTTATTTTTTTCGGTTGTAAATTTCTATTGCAAATACTCGGTTTTCTAGTAGTGTAAATTCTGAAGTAATCTAATACTTTAGCTCACTAGATTCATAATTAACTTCCTGGAATCACTCAAACATATCAAAGTTTCAATCTTTATTCTTTACTACTAGATCTTTTATATTATCTTATTGTAATTTTAGCAATCCCTAATTAGGGTTTTGATCTAATTCCACTTTTACTTGCACTAATTGGAGTGTGTTTATAGCTTCATATGTTTATTTGTGTTCCATCTTTCTTATTTTTTCTAATTTGTGCAGGTACAGGACCAACAATGATACAAACTTGAGAGATCTGAAACAACACCTAGACAGTAATTTCGGTTTTGTACCTCGTCACAACACTAGTACTCCTATGTTGGGATTACCCACAAATACTGATGACGACAACAACAACAACAATGTACCAAGCAACCCTATTGAAAACTTCATGACACATGAACTGCAGCATCTTGCAAGAATGAAAGATGAGTTCTCAAGTTCAGAATCATATCCAAAGTTTTCAGAACTGATAAATAGTAGCCCAAGTTCGAGTATCGAAGATTTGCACTTAAGCCCTTCACCTGGATACATCAACAATCAAGAGTTGTTTCTTACAACATTCTCTAATGGGTGTCAAATAAAAGGTGGTCAGCTTATAGATCAGTTTCCAGATGATGCAAATAATCACCACCAAAATAGCTCTAGTCGAACGCGATCTAGAGGGACGTTTAGCCAGATATTTCCAACGATAAATATTTCAAATTTGAGTCGATCTCCGGTAGAAAATTCTTCAAACTCTTTTGATATGAACTTGCCAGCCTTGTTTAATGGGAATTTTAATCCTCATCAATTTGGAAGCTTTTTCAAAGACACTTGTTTGTCATATGGCCTTGATCAAATGCATCAACTAAATCACACACCAGTAATTAGCCATAGTAAAGTGAGTTCCTTTCTCTTTATTTTATTTGTCTCATTCATTTTCATCTTTTAGTTTTTAATATAGAAAGTAAAGGAGAAAGGATCCAAGGATTATAGTCTATATAACCTCAAAACACAATGCTAATTACATGCTTAATGATGTGATTTCATGTATATCCAATACTATTATTTTTTCCGTATTATCAATGTGTAATAAATAGGCAGCAAAAACTATTTTTTAAATATTGTTTTAGGAGTCATTTTTAAAAACAATTATCTTCATTAGGTAACTTTTTTTCCCTCTTTTCGTTCAGCATCTTCATTTTTTTCACTTTGTGTCAACAAGCTCTGAGTTTTAAAAAGTGCAAACCGAATATAACAACTTTTTTTGTTTAATATTCATTTCAAGCAATTAATCTTTTTTAATCATTTACTAATTTTTTATGCAAAGAAGGTGGTACTGTGTGGACAAAACAAAAACAAGTATATAATGATTATTCACCTAAATAGCTAGGTTAAAAAATTTAAACTAGCTTGTCCAGAAGAATGGAAGTTGTTTAGTTTATATCCTAAACTAATATATTACCTAGATCACTAAATGTTACTTAGGTGACAAAAAATAAACGCTTCATTGATTCCAAGATGTTATTACCCAGTTACCGGAATTTATCAGTTTTATATATAAAAACCGAATATTTTTAAAAGAAAACATGCAGTGAGTAGAGAAATAAATCTTACGATAAGCTACAACAAAGAAACTAGTTTGGTGTCTAAGAATAATATCTGCAAATTTTCTTGGAAATGGAAGACATCTGGACTTTGTTTTTCCTTTCTTTTTTATAACATTTTCCACCTTTTTCCCAAAGAATGTATCCAAAACAAGTAAAAGTTGCCTCTTCTTTTTCCTACTTAAATGTTACCGTCAGCTTTATACATTAAATTCATATCTTCATGACTTGAATTCAGGCCAAAATGGAGTCTTTAGTGACACCATGTGTGGTTATTCAAAGTTCAAAATAGAAATTATATATTTTCACATTTATTTCAGCTATCATCATCATCATCCTTCAACACTAGAACAAGCTGTACAGAAGCAAAAAGACCAGCTACCAGTTACATGGACACAAAGGCCCCTCAAGCCGCGGTACAGAAGAAATCCAAACTGGAGCCCCGTTCTTCTTGCCCACCACTTAAGGTGATTAATTATATCGGCATTTGATAATAAGAAACTAATCTTAACTTTATCATCTACTAATCCCTTTGATAATTACTATTTACAGCTGACTTATGTTTGTAGTGTTAGGGACTCAAGGTTTATAATCCAATAATATCAATCAACTTTTCATATGTGTTATGATATTGTGAAAGTTCTTATAAATATCAATATTTTCAAAAAACTGACCTAAGAGTTTTCTAATTAATAGTTAATCTTTTCAAAAGATAAAGTAGAAAGTAATAGTTATAATTCTTTTCAAAATTAAGAAAATTAAAGGATGAATAAATGCTAATCAAGTCTTATGATTATTCAATGCAGGTCAAATTAGAAACAAATAAACGTTAAATAGTAACTAAGTCACATATGTTTCATTTTATTTTAAACTTTTAATCTTATTCAAAAAATATGGATAAGATTTAAATATCTAATAAAAGTGGAATGATTTACCAGAGATACTTTTTTCTCTTTTTGTAATCTAAACTAGACACGAATTATCTTCTTTGTTTAAAAAAATCAAGTGATTACGTATGTTTAACGTACAGAAATCTATAAGAAAAACTATACATTTTGGTGATAGAAGCTAAAATCCATTCCTATATTGATCTGCAAAATTAAATTCGGTTTTGGGTAACAACATTATATGGTTAGAAGGTTCAATCCATCTCTTCTCATGCAACTTCCACATAAAAATATTCAGATATGATACTCGATCAGGCTATATATTGATTAATGACTATCTTTATCTTTATATTATAATAAAAGAGTAACTAATGGGGACACGTGTCAGCATCATATTCATTCTCACCATAATTTTCCCATTTCTCTCTCTTACTTAATAGTTACTATAATTACTAATAATATTATTTAATTTATTTATAGACTAAAAATATTTTTTAATAAATTAAGAAAGGAATCTTTCAATATTATTTATAAAGAAATAAATTTTTATAAAATAATCTTTTTTTCAAAAACATCAAACTTTTTTAAAAATATAAAATATTTTTAAAAAGTAAAATTTTTATAAATAAAAAAAATTATAAGTAAATTTTATAAAACTTTTTGTTTTGAAACAAAATATTTTGTTTTTTTAAACAAAAAAGTTTAAAAACTTGATACAATTATTTTGTTACCTATAGTCCTTATACATAATTTCAATCGTATTTTATCTTAAAATATCATTTTATAATTAATAAAATTTTATTTTATTTAATAGTCAATATATTCAACCCGTCTAATACACGGGTTATTAAGCTAGTTCTATATATAACCCTAGTTAGAGTGGACAACAAACATATGTATTATTTATTATGTATATATGTATATATACAAGTATTTATGTATGTATGTATATACATACTTGTAAATGTATGTATATACGTATATATGTGCGTACGTAAGAATTATTGATTATTTGAGTATAAGTATTAACTGTGCATTTATTGATCAAGCAGGTTAGGAAGGAGAAATTAGGAGACAGAATTGCAGCACTTCAGCAGTTGGTGGCTCCTTTTGGCAAGGTAATGTTTTCTATCTTCTCCCATCACTTAAAAGCTGGTAAGCAAATTGTTTATTTATTATAAGTAATTATTTTAAACTTCATGACTAAGTTAATTATTTTTTTATCCTATAACCCTTCTCTAACTAGTTCTTTTTGAAGTACTACCATTTTCATGACACACATGATACACATTTTTCCTAGGTGTTCACAAGTTCTTTTAAATAGTAGATAAAAAGGTTAAGATTGATAATGTAAATAGATCATAAATCGCCTTTTTCTTATATTAATGATTTATTCTTACATGTCTACATTCACTTGTAAATTATGAAATGCACATATTATATATACATATCTAACTAGTTAAATCATTAATTAAACTTCAATCTTATTATATTTACGCAAAACAATTTTTTGATCCACTAAATTTATTTATTTTTCAATATATATAAATAATATTTAGTTAAAAACCGTAAGGGTGGGGTTCCTAGTGATAAATAATATGACTCACAATCAAAAGATTGTGATATCTAGTCTTGACACATTTTACAGATTTGATTAATTTATCCTACAAAATCTAGACGTAAACCTTTAAAAATATGAATATAAAACATAAAAAATATAGAATATAAAAAATAAAAATGAAAAAGTTGAAGAAGAGGTTAAAAACAGTATCTTGAAACATGGGTACAGCAGCAATGTGAATCTGAGTGCGCTAATTATAAAATTTAAAATAGTCGGCTAATTAGTTTTTGAAAATGCACGTATTTATTAATCAGTTTGATGCTTTCTGACCCATACTAGCTAGCTATATATTTATTTTATTAATATAAAATTGTGTTGGAGAATATTTGCAGACAGATACAGCATCGGTTCTAATGGAGGCCATCGGATATATAAAATTCTTACAAAACCAAGTCGAGGTATCTTCCATTTGTTCAAAACATTCTTCTTGCTTTTCTCAAGTAATGTTTATTTGTTTTGCCCAATAAATTATTAATTGATTTAATCATTAATTATATACATATTCATTTAAAGGCTAATTAGTTTAGTTAATTAGTATGTCGATCATATGGTGAAATAAAAACAACATTGTGCATGTGTGATTCTCAAATTCATTTAACCTCGTATTAATTTGGAGTTGTAAAGTATATATAATATATGTCTCTTAGTTATACATGAATTAACATGAAGTCAGTTTGGTTAAACCTGCATTAATTAGCATATAAAAACTCGTTAAATAACTAAGCATCATTGATAATTTGCAGACATTAAGCGTGCCATACATGAAGTCATCACACAAGAACAACAGACTCCCGACACAAGGGGTAAGAAACTTAATTTTCAAGTTCGTTAGTATTAATAGCTTTTGGAATAGAAAAACATGATCAACATGAGTGATTATTTCATGCATATTAACTATGTATTATATCTAGTGAGAGAAATTAATCACTCCTTAGAACCGACTCAGACTTATAATGCATATAATTTTTTTCTAATATACTTGGACTTTTTGTAAATAAAAACACATCTTTGTTACTTCAATAAAACAAGATCGTATTAGCATCTCCATAATAGAAGTTGTTTCGTAGTAACTGGTTCTATATCGTTATATATATGGCCAATTTGATTTGTGTTAATTGGTATCCATGTGTCCCTTATCAAGGAAATAAAATTCGCTTTCATATAAACAACCTGGTTTAAACAAAACCATATATACAAGAGATAAAAGTTAATTTTGACAAAGGATTAAGAAGGTAGCAATTGGAGTGATAAGGTGCTTTATTTCTATACTCAAGGTCAAGTGTTTAAATCCTACAAATAACATGTAGTAAAGTAGATTAAAGTAAAAAAATATAATTAGTCATACTTGTACTTCCCTAATAATATCAACTACAACATTTTATTTATTTACCTTTGAACATTGGTTAATTTGGAACTACAAGGAAATAGAACAAATTGATAAATCGATTGGTTAATTTGAAACAAGAGGGAAATAGAACAAATTGACAAATTGATATATATTTTAGATAGTTCCATAAGATCATGACATAAATCATTTAGTTGATTTACAAGATCGAGTTTTCATATGTGTTTGTTCATTATCTTAGTGTATGTAGATACATAGTGCAATGACTTCTTTTTACCAACTTATGTATACTTCAATTAATACTTATGTATTTTGCTTTTAGGTCTTAGAAGAGGGTGGAAACGAAGATGCAAAAAGAGATCTTAGAAGTCGAGGGTTATGCCTCATACCACTATCATGCTTGTCATATGTTACTGACAGTGGAGGAGGTGTTTGGCCAACACCATGATCGATTTCAAGTCAGTGTCACACTCATCCACTTGAGTTTCAAGTGGATGTGATTGTATTTGTAATGATAAGAAACTAGTTAGGGCACAATCAAGCATGCATGTGGCTAGGTCTTAAGAGGCTTGCTCAATTGGATGAATTAAGAAGGTTAGGAGTCTGTTATGTGTTTTTATGTAAAAATGGAGCAAATCTGGTCATCTTTAAAAAGAACATATTTTTGGATGGACCATGTTTGATCCATTGATTAGTAATTGAATATGTTTTTGTTAACGCAATTGAACTTGCACTAGAAGGGTGGTCGGTGGTTGAAGAACCAGTCATATAAGATAAGAGATGTTTTTCCTATTCATCTTAACTAATTATGGTAAGTAGAGTGTCCAATCATTTAATAGATGGTGTCAAGTTGAATTTGATTATTTACCTAAGTTGCCAAATAACCTAAATTAAAATTTTGGATTGATGAATGGCTTCAACTAATGTTTTTAGAACTGAATCAGACAGCGAACTAGAAGTCTTGTCGGTTCGCTGGTCGGACTGAATATAAGAATCGCATAAAATTATAATTATTTTTTATAAATATATGTTTAAAATTACTGAAAAATAAAAAGTTATATAAAAAAACCGGTTCAACCTGTCCGGTTCCTAGTCCGACAGCCGGTTCAATCGGTTATATTACATTTGCCTCATTTTGATTATGTAAACCCGAACCTATTTTGATCTTTAATACAAAGAGAAATTCATTATTAAAATTATTTTATCAATTTTGATGATTCAAATGAAATTTTTGTGAATTTTATCATTTAAGTTTTATTTATTAAACCATTTAATCAATTTATAATAGATATATAACTTCTAAAATAATTTTTTAAGTTATTAAAGTTTTATTTCAAATTTATGAGTTTTAATTATTTAATTAAAATAAACAATTAAATTACAATTTTTTTTAAAATTATAAAATAAACAATTAAATGCATTTTATGTTTTAAAAAGTCTAGCGTTTAAAGTGTCATTTCTAAAACTTTAATTAAAGATTTTAAGTATAAAATAATACTTTTGAGAAACTATAAGGACCTAAGTTTTTAAACCTAACCCTTTTTCTCCCCGTATTTCCAGCCACTATTTCCGGCCAATAACCGGTCAAGCTCCGGCGACTCCTGAACCCCAAAAATTCCTTCGATTCAACCCGATTAAACGACCCTTCTCGATCGTATGTGAGTTTGGAACTCAGTAAGGGTTTCACATCGAGCATTTAACCTCAAGTTTAAGTTTAACCTAAACAAAAGTTCAAAGTCAACTCAAAAACTATTTCAACACCATTCATGTCCAAATTAATCAACGCAATAGAATTGCAATTTTCATACGACTAATACAAATTCAAACTTTCTCTTAATTGTGTTGTAATTATGTAATTATACTTGAATCAAACTTGAAACTCTCAAATCAAAGACATTACTCATTCAAAGCAAAACAGTCAAAATTATACCTATATAATTGGGGGTAACATCCCATATGACTCCTCTGATCTACCTACAACCTTAATTTCAACTGAAAAACACATTCCCATCGAATTCGATGCTCATCTTCATCTCAAATATGCAACCTAATTGAAATCATCCTTGTGATCATTTTAAGCAGCATTTAATAAAAGGCTTTGGATCATCTATACCTTTAGAAGCTTCTTATACCATGAATTCAAATATAATCATCATCACCTACTTGAATCAATTCGTTCATCAGTCGCAACTTACCTTTCTTCCATCACCATCAATTTGGTTTTAATTAAGGTAAATTGACACATAAACGCACTCGATTAAAGCCCCATGTATATTTTTGTTAGCATTATCGAATTCGTGTTCAATTGAGTCAAATTCAAACTAGGGTTTATGTGGATTTAGGGGTTTTTTATCAAAAGTTGTTTTACATTTTAAAAATCAATTTAAAGCAGATCATGGGCCTTGACCCAGCTGTAACACACACTACATACTTGTAGGGGATTCGAGTTCAACCGCGGGCACCCTCTGTCATTTTTAAAATATTTTTCTTTTATATTTTAAATTTCAGAAAATTATCAAGGTGTTATTATGTTAAATAAAAATCATTTTGTTAATTTATTAAAAAATTTTAATTTTATTTTTTGTTTATGTAAAAGAGATTATAATGTTATAAAACAATAATAATTCGTTTATATGTATTAAATCTTATAAAAGTTATTTTAAAATCAAACCCAAACTATTTCTAGTCATTTTATATTGATGTTTTACAAATCTTTCAAATAATTAATTATTCTATTATTTACTTTTGATCAATATTAAATAATTAATTATTTCTTTTTTTTTTTTAAATTCAAACTCTATCATTTATTATAAATTAAATATTCACATAATATATACTTAATACTTTTATTTCACTAATTATTCAATATTATCTTCAACCTCAATGATTTAATCAATTTATTCTAGTTTTATTTAATCGAGGTAAACATGTAGTCATATTATTTTAAAAGTAATTAATTATTATTATTTTTATAAAATAAATTACTTAATTAAATTTATTCAATTTAATTAACTTATATAAATTTATTACACTATTTTAATTGTTAAACCCACTACTAGAAAACTGGCAAGTTGCGATGGGCTTTTCCGTCGCGAAACGGTAGCAAAACGCTATTTGCGACTGTTTTGCGACGGAAAAAGCGGTCGCAAAAACCTCCGTGGGTAATTTCATTTTGCGACCACTTTTGCTACCGGTGTTATTTTTGCGACCAAATCTTGCGACCATGAATACTATCACAAGTTTTGCGACCGAATTGCGACTGGTTGTTTGCGACCGTATTGTGACCGTTAGTTTGCGACCGTATTGCGACCGCTAGTTTGCAACCGTATTGCGACCGGTAAAATCCGACCCCATTACAACTGGTAATTTGCGACAAGATGGTGACCGGTACTTTTGCGACCAATCAGCGACCGAAACACTTTTTTTTAAAGCAAATTTGTATTCATTTTTGAACAGGCTAATAATGCTCATATTTTTATAATTAAACCATTCATCTATTCACAAGTTTTAAATCATACAAAATATGCTACTTGAAGTTACAAAATAAAACGTCAAATATCTGAGTTATCCATACATAATAAATGTTCAAAATAAAACGTCAAATACTTGAAGTTGCAAACATTCTAAATTGATGGTTGTATGTTTTGAGACACAAGTTGAAACAAAGTTTCAATCTTTGTCATCATATCACGCATAGCCTGTTTCTCTATCTTATCTTCTTTTTCTTTCACCAAATTCTCGATGACTTCGTTCAACCTTTCTTTATCATCTTCCTTTTCTTTAACCAGCCCCTCAATGATTCCCTTCAACCTTTGCATCTATATGTAATAAACATATACTTTATTATCAAATATAATAACTCATTATCAAATTTGACCCATGACTCAACTGATTCAAAATAATCTATAATGATCCAGACTGACCTATGTATCATCATTTTAAATTAATATGAGTTAGCCAACACTAATCTATCATAACAAAATTCTAATCAATAGTTTAACGATACCCCAATACTAGAATTCATGTTTGCATGACTAGTTCTTAAATTACCGGCTTAAACTAGTAATTCATGAACTGCAGAACAAAAAAAAATCTTATATCAAAATAGCAAACATATGTGGTCTCTGTTATCTTGACAATGGACACTCACCTTATTAAGTCAACTTTAGACCTCAAAACTTTACTAAATGAACTAGATCTGGAATGGTTGAATCCATCTTTCATATGTTATATTTACTTGTACTACACTATTTACAAGTTGCAATTTCCATCAGATTTAATTTGACCATTTCAATTGAAATAAAAAATAACAAATCACAGTGTCAAATATAAGCAAGTTCTAAATTACACTAGAGTTAAGTAATATTAAAGATGTAATTGTTTAATTGTTATATGATATACCATGAACTAGTAGACATATATATGGGGGTAGTTGAAAAAAGTATTTAATTTCATAAAGAGAATGATAAACTTTTTACTAAAAAAATAAAATACCTCTTGGTCTTGACTCCATGTACATTCGGAGGAGTGATTGGTGTACCGTTGATCAAAGCTAAAGGGTCATTAACATTGCTTAACCCATATAATTTCCCTTTTTTCTTGCCTCCCGCTGCTTTTGTCCACGAGTCTTTGTCAAATTCGGGGTGTTCGTTATCATCCTCTAGTGGTCTGTATTGATCTACAAGATATCCCTCGTATTTTTCCTAAAAACAAACAGAAAAAAATATATTAAATTATTAAGACATCATCATGTTGTAGGTGCTTTTCTTTTTTAACCAATAGATTGCCATATACTCTTAAAACTTACCCAAGTCTCACGTGCTCTTTCGTTTGTCCACTCCAAATTTTGTTCTTGGATGTTCTCTTTCAAATCAACACCCTCGGCTAACGAATTGTTGCACTCTGGTCCAAAGGCCTGCTTCCTTTCTTGCAATGTGAATGCCTCCACATCTCACGAAATGCAATTTGACGCCCGAGTCTCTTAGCCTACAAATATATTCTTTAAAAGTTAAAAAAATGGTAACATTGACATGGTATATGTACCAAACGAGGATGATTAGTAACTTTTACCGCTTTTAGATTTGCAGTCACGAAGGTTTGTGATCCAAGACTATGCTTATACCCAGTTGATTTTTTTCTATTTTTCATGTTTCTACTAGACTCTGCTTTCCACTCAGCAGTGTTCCATATCTCAATCAATTCTTTCCATGGTTGTATTTTCATCCATTTTGGTTTAAAGTCAACAAGAATGGACATATCATCTTCAACTTCTAAACCTTTTCTTCTAGCCATTGCTTCAGCTCCCCTTCGGGCCCTCCTTAACAAATCTGGAAACTTACCAGAAATGCATTTCTCCCAACATCTATAAACTCCAGCATTCCATTTCTCCTCCCATTGAAAATAACACTATAATAAAAAAAAACTTATTAATAAATGTGCATATGGTTTATTAAGTTATATATGATATTATATACGACTTGTCTAAGTGCATACATGGAAACGCTCAAATAACCGCTCTTTGTTCTCACTAGAAACAACTTTCCATGTTTCCCATGGACCAGCCCACAAAGCCTCTAAGATTGATTTAATAATCCTAGTAGACGTGTCTTGATTACTAAACCTACAAAATGGGAGTAACAAATGGCAATAACATTAGTAACATTTTTTTAATGTAACTTAAAAAAACAATATTAATTAATTAAGTACTTACTGCCCATATTCAATCCAAATCCACTCGCGGTTCATTGGTTCGGGTACTTGAACTTGAGAAGCAGTTCCCCGCCTTGCAGAAGCAACATGAACAACGGACTCATCATGATCATCATCACTACTCTCCACTTGAGAATGTATAAATTATAATAGGAGAAGCAGTTCCCCGCCTTGCTAACCAATATATATGAATACAAATCCATTATTCTGATTCTCCCCGCCTTGCTAACCAATATATATGAATACAAATCCATTATTCTGATTCTACACCTTCAAAATCTTTATCATCAAAATTAAGCATAATGTGAAAATCCCCATCTTTTTGCACATAAAAAATTCTCACCAGGTAGGCTTTCTCTTTTTGCAAGTGCTAAAGCAAGCTGTGGTTGTTTAACTATAAAAACAAGTTATAAGAAAACACTTATTTTAAGGTCGGCTCTACTAAAATTCAACTGGTTTGGCAGTTTTAGTGGAACTTAAAAACACTTATTTCATGTTCTAAAACAAGCTGTGGTTGTTTATATACTATAAACTTTTTGTTTCACATTTCAGGAATAATATATTCCACAAAAACTAAATCTAACCAATTGAAGAGATAATAGGCAATAAATTTAAACAAAACTACCACACTACAATACCCTGTTCTTTATTTATGTATTTTAGTGACAAAACAGAGGTTTGACCTCCAAGTAATTCTTCTTTAAATTATAAAGAAAAACAAAATTAACTTACTCAACAAATTAAGAAGATAATTTGATGTGATTATTTAATTTATGGAACAAATTATAAAGGAAAACTTCATCATATAAAATACTTAAACTCCTAACCCTCTTCACATGGGTTTTAATTGTATAAAAACCCTATTTTTCAAACCAATTCTTAACTGGAAACAATATCTCCATCACTGATCCTACCAGTATTCTCTTTCACAACAAACCCTATTTTACCAACACAATTACTACTAGAAACAACTATAAAATGGAAAGAAAGAAAAATGAACTCTTACCCGCCCCCTTGGTTGCGGAATGTGTAGAAAAGCAGATCCCGGCAGATGCTGTGACGGAGAGAACGTGGAAGACAATAGATGTTGTAGAAGAGAGATGGTGGAGGCGGCAGTTGCTGTGGCGGAGAGGAAGCGGAAATCAGGTGAAAATAGAATTAAGGGTTCTTCTATCTGTGAAATCAGAAGGAAAAGGCTCCATTGATGAAATGTTAAGTTCCCGCGCTCATAAATTTCACTCCCGCTTACAAGATTTACGACCACGGCGCCTGTAGCAAACGAAGTGCAGTGGGTAAACGGTGGCAAAACTTTTCCCATTGGTAAACAGTGGGGAAAGTTATTAATAAACATTGATTAAATAACACTAATTAACTAAAACTTTTCATATATACAATAGTGACAAATTATATAATCACATATGGATTATACATACCCGTGCGGCAAATTATAATTTCATTATTTATTTTTCTATTAATTACACACAAATGTTAAAAACTAAATTAAATGATACTAAAACTAACTAAATAGAATAAATGTAAGATTTATTATGTTTAGAAGTTGTAATTATTAGAATAATTTAGCATTAATGACAATAAGTCTCCAACGCTACACATAACAAACCACAAGGTATCATCATTTTCCTTAGATATCATATCATTTATCTTAGTTGACTATCAATTACCGTAATTGAGTATAGACGATCTTAACTAACTGTTATTAAGCCTAATTGACTCTAAACAAATTCATCAATCACCCAAACCGATTCTAATTGAACACTATCGAGCTTAGTTACCTTAATTCATGACATTTAATCATGATAATTAAGCTCAATGACCCTAATTCAATATCGCGGGGGTTAATTGACTCTTAAATATCGTTATTCGCATTAATAGAACGTCATTCTTCATATGTAATCATCAATCACCCTAATTGTACATTAACGAAAGTATATTTAGTTCATACTTTGGGACCGACTTACAACCAACATTTATATTTAATTTAATTTACACTTATCACTTATATTTTTATGTTGTGATTATTTGTGATTGGTAAAGATGGTTGTAAATTTAGCACTGTTTTTTGACAAAAAATCAAATTTAATTTATAATTATTATTTCTTTATTAAATTTGCGACCGACTTGCGAGCGATATTTATAATTCAATTTTAATGAATTGATTTTGGATTTTTTGTGACCGATTTGCAACCACATTTAGACGGTCGTAAGATTTGCGACCGGTTTGCAGTGGATTTGCGACCGGAATGAAAGTCGTCGCTAATATTACCCATCGGTCGCAAATCCGTCGCTAATTTTGCCACCGTTTTTTACGATCACAGATTTTGGTTGCAAATGCCCAGTTTTCTAGTAGTGACCTAAATCCTAATAAAAACCCTAATTTATGTCTCATCTTAAAATCATTATTATTCTAATTTAAGACAACACTCTTTGGTTAACTGATGTAGTTGAAATTACACATATTTTATACAAATGTGTCATGCATTTTATATAGTGTTTTGGATTCGTTTCTATTGAATATTGCTCCTTCTTGGTTCAAATTTATATTTTAAAGATTTTAAGAGGTACCAAACCAAAAATGATATATTTTAATTAAAGTTGGAAACATATTTATAGAAATCATACAGAGGTTAGAAGTCGATAGAGGTTTAGTAACAAAAGCCGCCAAACGTGTCTCTAGGGTTCGATATCCGAATTTACCTAAACTCTACTATATCGCGACCGGTACACTTGCCGTTTGTGTGAAGTTTAGTTGGAATTCCCATTTTAAAACTAATTTGTGAAAAAGATTTTTGTTAATAAAATAATATATATATTTTCACACATCAAGTTTTTGGCGCCGTTGCCGGGGACATTTTTTGGCGATTTCGAGAACGATCCGAGTCGGGGTTCTAGTCATTTGTGTTTGTTTTCATTTTTTTTTTTGTTTAGTTTGTTTTTCTAGGGTTTGTTTTTTAATTAAGCTCTTTTAATTTATTTTATTTTTACATTTTATTTGTCTTATTGTTTTTGTTATTATCTCACATATTGTTTTGAGCAAAATGTATAGACAACGTGTTAGCCGATACATAGAGCCTTGGTGCGAGCTCTGTGGCGGACACCATTGGTCATATGAGTGTTTTTTACAAGACTGGTCCACACAATGGGTTAAAGTAGACGCTGAACAGAGGAAGAGAGAAATAAATGCAATGATCGCTCACATAGAATCTAAGCGTCAGAAAAACCAAGCTCGTAGGGTTTATGATTTAATGGGAAATTTTTTAGGTTATAAAGATTCATTTGGAAATATGAGAGATCAAGTCCCACAATCGTTGATAGCGATGGATGATTTGCAACAGTCATTTGATCCCTATTGGAAAATCAACTATGAGCCGAATGTCGAGGGAGAGTATCTATCTAGCCTTAGGTCGGTTCCACGTTGTATGTCACACTTGTTTTGTAATGATGATATGATGCAACATTCAGTGGTCGAGGACACTCATAAGGATGATTTTAGTGAAGAGATGGGAGCGGTTCTCCCGAGCAACACCGATGTAGAAGTTGGGGGTCATTCTATCCCATCGTGGGAAGATGAGTTTGGTGATGAATTAGTGGATTTACCAACTATTACAGAAGGAAAATTTGATCCACTTGGTGATCTTGAGGAGTTAGAAGCACTATTACATAGAGAGCCAATCGTGGGAATCGAAGAAGAAACACATTAGGAGGTTGAGGAGAAAGTGACTGTGAAGATAGAGACAACTGACCCGCCACTTACGAGTTGTGATAGCCGACCTACGGGAGAAAATGATGGTGGATCGCCACCCCAATCAAAGTTACCACAGGATAGGGCATAAAAACGTATGGATCAATGTGTGGTAAGGATGCAGAGATGGTTTGTTAGGGAGCGTGTAAGTATATATTATTACAGAAATGACCGTGACCATCATTACATGTCTTACATTAAATTTGGTCGAGGGAAATTTAAATCTTGGTGGCCTGATTCGACTAGATATTTTAAAGCTTTGGTGAGTTCTACCGTTGGATTCTTACCAACCGACGGTAGACGTAGGAAACTAACTAGAACAAATGGGAAAAGAATAAAGGAGAAGCCACCTTGAGAATACATATAGGTTCGAGTCAGGCTGACGACTCGTAAATAAACCAAGCGCTTTCGGGAGCCAACCAAAGGGTTTGTTTTATTTTTTGCATTTTCAGTTTAGTTTGTTTATTTTATTTTATTTTATTTTATTTTATTTTATTTTATTTTGTGTTGGATGCTTCTGTTTTTGTCTTTGATTTCAGGTTTTTGCTCGGAGCTGGATGAACATCTACGTGAGGTTATTCGTCAGTTGAAGTGTGGAGATGTTAATTATATTATCAGTGGACTTTCTATCATTGCACACTAAATATCAGGGGAGTTTTAGTTTCCTCATTTCTTGCACTTTTATTATCTTAAGTGTTTATATTTATTTGTTCAAATATTAGGAACAATGTTCGATTTAAGTGTGGGGATGGGGTAGTTGGCAAAACTGAAACAATTTGAGTCGATAATATATATATTAATGGATAAATCCCTGAAATTCAAAATAAAAAAATATAAAAAATATAAAAAATATAAAAATAAAAAAAATAAAAATAAAACAAAAAAAAAGTTAAAAAAATAAAAAAAAGAGTAAAAAAACAAAACAAATAAATAAATTTTAAAAAAAGGGGCACTAAGTATACTCGTCCACGCATATAAAAACACGACTTGCACGAATCATGATGTGATGCCGATTAGCGCTAACTAGTTAAACTTAGAGCATGATTAACTTTTCAAGTCGCGTGATTAAGTTAACTTAACAAGCGATTTTCAAAATAAAATGGCATAGACGTCTAATTAAGTGAGGTAAATAGAGAGATAATAAATATGCAATTGTCCACAACTTATACCCTGATCACCTCCGGTTTCATGTGAGATTGAGCCTTTAATCCTTGATATTTGCATTGCATATGCATTTCTTTGTTTGAGCGTTTATATCACACGATCACGTACATTTTAGAACTTGTTTAGGTTATACGCGTCGAGACTGTGAACTTTGAACTTGCACAGAAGTGATAGAGGCACCTAGGATTTAGCCTTATGTTTGCCTGTGACTACCCTATCTTAAAATTATCCACTACTCAGCCATGTTGAGCCATTTATTTATCATTTTCTTTTGTTTACACCCATGTTAAACCTAGCCTTTATTTATTTAAGCCTTTTTGTGTTAACCCTGTGTGTTTTAGGAAATCTGGTTAAGTTAGTGTTTAAATAGTATGATTTAATTGTTATGTTTGATTAGTTAATCTTATGAAAAAAAAAAGAGAGAAAAAAAAAGCAAAAAAAAAACAAAGAAAAAAATTGAAAAAATAAAATAAAAACAAAAGAGGGTGAAAATTTGGCCCCACAAAAAAAAATTTTGGTTATTAGTAGTGTGTTTGTTAGAGAATTCAAGTTTGATCCTGTGTTCTAGTTTATAAATTGTGTATTGTGTTACGTGCTTAGTCTAGCGAAGTCGGATTTCTCTAACACCTTAGCCTTGTTTTTCCCTTGTTTATTCCTACCTTTCACCATAGCCAAGTTACAACCCATGTTAAGACCTATTTGATTTGTGCAAAGTTCAATTGTTAGTTGGTGTAGACGTGATACCTTTACAAGCTTATGATAATGTCGTGTCGTGATGATATCGAGAGTACCACAGATATAAACTAGTTTATCTTATACTAGTCCATTAAATAAACCGAGAGTAGAGAACATTGTAAGAAGTTGTGGATTATTGTGTGTTTAGAGTCTCTAAATTAACTGAACTTAGTTTAGGCATTTATTTTTAAAATCTATTAGCATGGTTGCTTGTTAGTTTGTAATCCTATTGAGTGTGACTAGATTGTTAATTTCGCCTTTTGGGAAAACGGGTGGCGTTAACATAGCTTTGCATCATGTATTTAGACTTGTTGATGTTAAATATAACGTGTAATGAGTTTTGCTTAGGGACAAGCAAACTTTAAGTGTGAGGATATTTGATGTGGTTGAAATTACACATATTTTATACAAATGTGTCATGCATTTTATATAGTGTTTTGGATTCGTTTCTATTGAATATTGCTCCTACTTGGTACAAATTTATATTTTAAAGATTTCAAGAGGTATCAAACCAAAATGATATATTTTAATTAAAGTTGGAAACATATTTATAGAAATCATACAGAGGTTAGAAGTCGATAGAGGTTTAGTAACAAAAGCCGTCAAACGTGTCTCTAGGGTTCGATATCCGGATTTTCCTAAACTCTACTATATCGCGACCGGTACACATGCCGTTTGTGTGAAGTTTAGTTGGAATTCCCATTTTAAAACTAATTTATGAAAAAGATTTTTGTTAATAAAATAATATATATATTTTCACACATCAAGTTTTTGACCTTGGGCTTTTGAGTACGAGTAGAGAGCAATCTTAAAGCAAAGAGTAAGATCGGGGAGCAAGGATTGAAGCATTCAAGCATTGAAAATCATTCGGTTTCATCTTGTTATCGATTAGTTTTTTTTCTTTGTTTCATAGATTCTCTCATTTATGTTTCTAAAGTTTGCAACTTTATTATTGTTCTTAATGTTTTTTATTGCTATGAGTAGCTAACTTTTTAATACTACTTAGGTTGGGCTGAAAACTAATATGTTTTGATTAAAGACTCGGTTTTGATTTCGTATATTTGTTTACTAATCTTAGAACTTTATTATTTTCTCAATTAAATATGAACATTTGTATTGTTTTATGCTTGAAAGTTATTACCATGCTCGTGTATGTTTGATCTTGATTGATTGCGTGACATCTTGATTAGGTTTTACACGTTAAAATTAATTACTTTGTGTTTTAGTTTTATACTTTGATTAGAGATAATCTTAGGAGCATTGGTTGTGATTTGATAGTATTTATCAGTATGCTACCTTATCTAAAATCTAGGGGTGATAGATATTGCTTAAAACCTCCTACCCGTTGCTTGTTAGGTTTATATTCGCGAGAGCGTGTTTTGCCTTTCATTCATGGTGTTAGTGTTTTAAGGTACTTAATTGGATTTAATCAAGTTGTCCTTTGTCTTAGGGTTAGAAAATATAATCTTAAAGATAATGTGGTAGAAAATCTAGGGGTGATCTTCCATTAGACATTTTAATAAACCTATTTTGCGCTTCACACGTGTCTTTGGTTTTCTTAGAGAGTAGCAACATACCTAGTTAACCATAGATTCGTATTTTTGGAGATAGTTATACGAATCATTGCCTTTGTGTCATTACATGTTAGTTGGATTCCTACCTAGGTAGTTATTTCACATAATTGATCGTCTTCAAGTTCCAAGATTAAATTCTTATTTATTTTTGTTATTTTCTTTCGTCGTGTTTAGATTTATTAATTTTATTTAAATCGCTTATTTTGTTATTAATAATTACTTAAAATAATCTAATTAATTAGGTTAGAAGTCGATAGAGGTTTAGTAACAAAAGCCGCCAAACGTGTCTCTAGGGTTCGATATCCGGATTTACCTAAACTCTACTATATCGTGACCGGTACGCTTGCCGTTTGTGTGAAGTTTAGTTGGAATTCCCATTTTAAAACTAATTTGTGAAAGAGATTTTTGTTAATAAAATAATATATATATTTTCACACATCATTAACCGTGAGAAAAAACGTTAGTTTCTATTCTCATTCTAGAATTCAAATCAATCACAACTATCAAGTTAGTATTCATAACCCATTTTTCATGTTTTATATTTTGAGAAAATCATGTGATTCAATATTCATTCATTGTTATTTTATGTCAAATTCAATTCTAGACATGTTATGTTATTACTTGCAATTATATATGCATAGTTGGATAAACTACATGATAACATAATCAACTATTCAATCTAGTCATGATAAACAATGATAGATCTATTGGTTTGAAAAACCTACCCCGTATGAATATTAGAGTGGTGATTGAAACCGTATTCAATCAATCAATCATAAGGCTTCGTTTCCGGACCGAGTCTATTCAATCATTTAATTTGAAATTGTTTTGGTTTGTCATTAATATTACACT
This sequence comes from Flaveria robusta, assembly GCA_025506415.1. Lineage (NCBI taxonomy): Eukaryota > Viridiplantae > Streptophyta > Magnoliopsida > Asterales > Asteraceae > Flaveria > Flaveria robusta. Next base: position 9,968,912 of record CM046474.1, read on the forward strand.
ATTGCATTTATAAGTCTTGGCATTGCCATATGAATTGAATTGTTTTTTAATCATTTTAATCAATCTATATATGTATTCAAACCTTTGTTTACTCACCGTTTAATTCGTTAGCTGACTTATTATTTTTCACATGACATCAGGATGGCAATTTAAAGTACTTCTATATGCACATTTAGGGATTGGACATAGTCAATTTTAAATTTAAATTTTTTTATGTTTACTTGTGCTTATATTTGATTGTAATGTATTGTTTTATTAGTCTTATTCAATGAAAATGACATTTATTATTATTATTTCAACTTATTTAATTCCATGTGCTATTAATATTCGATTCACATTTCGTCCTCCCCGATTATTCCGCTATCGATTGGGTGTGACAGGTTCAATCGGTCTGACCAATAGTTCAACTTCAGAACGGTTTTAATCATCGAATCGGACTGAATGGGATTGGAGTCCGGTTCACGATCCAACCAGTTGGACCGGCCGGTCAGGTCCGGTTTTCATTACAATGGCTTCAAGGAATACTTAGAATACTTTGATTTTGTAAAAAGAAAAGAAAATGAAAAATTAATTTGTGAGCAATAATTATATATATATATATATATATATATATATATATATTAACTAATTTGTGATTCTACAGTAATAATATGAATAAAATAATAATAATAATAATAATAATAATAATAATAATAATAATAATAATAATAATAATAGTATTTAAATGATAATAATATATGCATAATCTGTTATTTGAATGTTTTAATTAAAGATTTTAAATTGACAACTTTGACACCTTCACATCATAACACGTTTTAAATATTTTCTAAAAGAGTAAATATCATAAAAAATCAATATACTTTCAGTTTTTTCTCACGAAAGTTCTTGTCCAATTTTTTGTACGTAAAATACCAACATACTTTCTGTTTTGTATCATAAAAGTCCCTTAACACTTTTTCACATAAAAAATCAAAATACTTTTTGTTTTTCATATAAAAACATCTTAATAATTATTTACATATTTAAGTCATTTCACTCTTCAAATTCGATCAAATTTGAAAAAGAAACTAAAACAACTTTTGCACCGATTGTTTTATTTGCGTGTATTTTCCGCCCCTACGTGGCTCGTTTAAGTTATACGATCCCGAGTTCGGATTGTTTAAGCGTTTAAGTGTTTTCCGCCCCTACATTTTATATAAAAAAATAATTATTTACACATTAAATTCACTTCATTTGTTATAACTTAAATGAGTCGAGCTTGAGCTCTCACAACTTAAACAATCTGAACTCGGGATCCTCTAACTTAAACGAGCCATGTAGAGACAGAAAATACACGCAAATAAAACAATCGGTGCAAAAGTTTTTTTAGTTTTTTTTTTAGAATTTGATCGAATTTAAAAAGTGAAATGACTTAAATGTGTAAATAATTATTGATGGGTTTTTATGTGAAAAACAGAAAGTATGTTGGTTTTTTATATGCAAAAAGTGTTGAGAGACTTTTTTGATACAAAACGGTAAGTATGTTGGTCTTTTACGTGCAAAAAATTGTACAAAGTCTTTCGTAAAAAAAGCTGAAATTATGTTGGTTTTTTATGATATTTACCCTTTCTAAAATGTCATTTTAACCCCTTAGATTTTTAAAGTTTTGGGTTTACATGTCGGTATTAGTCGGGTCAAATATAAAGCATTTACGTGTATATTTTTATATATGCTTTGAGATGATCAACGTGGTTTCAACTTTCGCCTATGTTTCGACGTAAATTTTATTCTACAATGAGTGGGATCAAATATTAAATGCTTTTTTTCGACGATATAAATTCTAGACTGTACATTTTAACATAAATTTAGTTCATATCGAGTCAGGACGATTGTAATGGTTGCACGTGTTTTTTTATGTACGTTTTGAGTTGGACTATATTTCGACATAACTTTGTTTGGAAAGAGTCTGGTCAAGTATAACGCATTTTATTTAATAATATAAATTCCAGTTAGTTTAGAGTTTGACGTAAATTTAGTCCGAATAAAAGTCGGGTCGGTTATTAGTATATACATTATCACGTCACGTACAATATCACCACAACATCATGTTGTATTCGCATTTTAATATTTGGGATCATGGTAGAATTCTCCGTGTTTTTTATGTACGTTTTGAGTTGAATTACGTTTCGACATAAGTTTATTTGAAAAAGAGTTGGGTTAAGTATAACACGTATTCATAAGTATAAATTCGAGTTAGTTTACAATTCGACAAAAAATTAGTCCGAAGATAAGTCAGGTTGTTGTTAGTCTATAATCACGTCACGTACAATATCGCCGTTGCGTATTGTTGCATTTGCATTTTAATATTTCACATCATGATGGAATTTTTCGTGCAAAACGAGAATTGAAAAAACCTAGTTAGAATAAATCGCTTATGCATTCAAAAGCAAAGCCTTTAATCTAGTTACTAGTTGCTATCAAATTGGAAAATCACATGGAGATGACCTTGTCGATTAACTTGTTCAAAAAGATAAATATAAGACTTAATAACTTGATTGTGTTGATTAACAATCCTTACCCAAGTATTGACACAATTAAGATTTTATGACAACAACTACCAATTAAACTTCAGTGAATTTAATGAATTACCATTACCATTTATTAATAATTCAAGACCAATAACTAATGGAATACTAATTAAACACAATATACTCAAATCAGTTAATCACACCAATCAAAACCGCATAAATCTAATCAACAGAATAATTAGACCAGATATATGTCTAAAATAATTAAACATAAGTTTAATATGATTACTAACACTAACACTATACCTGATAATGGCTAAAGAGTATTTATCATTGCATTTTCATAGAAAAATCTTCAAATCTTGATTCGGGAATGATAACATGAGGGGAATCATGATCGAAAGTCATCTTCACACTAATAATTGCCTAATATTCATCCAAGCTGCTCCAGGAAGTACGGATGAGATCGGTATCATACCGGTACCGAACCGGTACCGGTACCGGAAATACAGGTCCCAATTTCAGTGAAATGTGGGTACCGAATACCATACCAAATATACTGGTTCAGTACCGGTCCGGAACCGGTATCGGTACCGGTTTTTTTGGTATAGTACCGGTTTTGTACCGTTTCATTTTTTTTATAGTTTAGTAATTTTACAATTTTGTATATAAAAGTTGAAGTTTAAACGGTTATTTTATGTTTGATTTTATTTGTTTCAAATTAAAGTTATCCAACATATGATTTTATTGAGTTGAGAAACATAAACACACACACTGTCACACACACACACACACATATATATATAATGCAATTATCCGCTACTCATGCTAAATAATGTGGCTATAATCACAATTTTAAAACACCTAAACACTCACATACATGCAATTATAGAAGACGAACATAAAATTTTGAATAAAACACGAATACTTGTAATGTTACTAATGAAAACTTTAAAATAGTGCAACAGAGTATCTCCAAACATGAGCAAAAACTGTTCTAAATATCATATCAAAATAGTTTAAAAAAAAACAAGCAAAGCCAAGAAAAAGATCATCTTCGTTTAATCATCACTAATCGCTATGCATTATCTCTTTTCCTCTTTCACTTTGTTTGCTTGTAGCTTCTTCAATCTCTGTAGTAAAAAAATAAAACAAATAAAGTTAACATATGTCATTCATAATCGACTTTCGATTATGAAATAAGTAATCATATTACCTATTGCAATATCAACATCCCTTAAGATATCATTTATGTCATCAACAATTGGTTTTCTTTATTTTCTCACCCAATCTTGAGTGCAAACCAAAGCTTCAACAATGTTTTTTGACAACCTTGTTCTATATATGTCTAGTATACGACCACTCATACTAAACGCCGACTCGGATGCAATAGTGGAAATTTGAATTGCCAAGATATCTAACAAATATTCAAAGTTAATAAATATAAATAATGTTACAACTTGAGAATGATAATACTTTTTTACCTCTAGCCATCCGAGATATGATCGGGAATCGAATAGCATTTTGTTTCCACCACGTAAGTATGTTGAATCGCTTAGCAAAATTACTTCTAGGCTTTTGTAGATACCTCTTTAACTCGGTTTCTATTGCAACCAAATTATTTTCTTCCACATTTAGATATTCCGCAAAAAAATCATTTCCTTCATCACATTCCGCAACATCTTCATTGCGTGTTTCTTGAGATGTTGCATTATAGTTAACTTTATCAAAGTTTTCTTTGTATGTTTTAAACAAGCCGTGCAATCTATTCTCAACCTCTACCACCATACCTGACATCTTCTCTTTAATTTTTTCTTTGGACATAGGATTTTCCTTGGTAATCTCATGCATAACCAACTTTGTAAAACAATGTTCAATAAAAGATAATTTCATTATAGGATCCAAGATAACTGCAAAATACATGAAGTCATTAAGCTTATCATACTTCCCAATACTTATTATATTTCTCACGCATTGAGCCCGCCATTATGCAAAATTATAGGTTGACGCCCCACTCACGTAGATGTTTGTCTGCATCTAGTATTCCTCTAAAAAAAGGTGCGCTAAAGAATTTGAAGTTGCTGATACAAGGTCTGTTTTAATTTTGAACTTTTCTAGAAATTCAACAAATAATTTGCACACATCAAAATTTGAATTTCCGGGCACCATTTCTAAATCACAAAAATAGTTATTGTCTTCAAATTTATAAGCAACAAAACACATCCCTTAGATCAACAGCAACTTTCAACTTCTCATAGGTAGAATTCCACCTAGTAAAAACATCACCACATCCCTTAGATCAACACATCCCTTAGATCAACACATCCCTTAGATCAACAGCAGTTTTCAACATCTCAACAGCATTTTTTGAGCTTTTTTATTCTCTGAGTTGAATTTCTAATATACATAACCGCTTTACGCAAACAGTCCACATGGTGATTATGTTCCAATAATCCATCTTTCACAATTAGGTTTAAAATATGTGCCATACACCTAACATCAAAATGTTTCCCACTCTCCTACAAATTAGGCAACCTTTTCACCAAAAAGACAATCGCCTTATCATTACTAGATGCATTATCTACATTCATGGTCATAACATTCTTTATTCCCCATCCATGAATACAATCTAACAATTCACGAGCCATATCATCCCCCTTGTGACTATCAATGGGTCTAAAGTTGATAATACGTTAATGCATTACCTAATCATCATCTATGAAATGAGCCGTTACAACCATATAGTTCACGCTTTGACATGAGGATGTCCAAGTGTTAGTAGTCAAGTGAATGGTGTTGGTTGGTTTACTTAAATAAGCCATCAATTTGTTTCTTTCCTCTACATAGTATTTTCCAATACCTTAGATATTTTATGACTTGAAGGCAAATTAAACTTTCCATTTAACGAGTTGGTGTACTCAACAAAACTTGGATTTTCTACAAGCTTAAAAGGTAGTTTGGCAACTACAAATAAGTCTAGCAAAGCTTTTGTTATTCTAACCTCATCATGTTTTCAAACACTAACACTACCTTCCCCGTTAGATTCTTTTTTAAACACTAAATTGTTTTACTTTTTCTTAGCCACTACTTCGGGATTGAAATCACAAGAAGAATAGTGTTTATTAAGACCGCTCATACCGTTTCTGTTTGAATCAGCTTTAATTTTGTTTTAACAGAACTTACATATTCCATACTTTAACTTAACTCCATCAGCTTCTTCTATGAAAATCACATCAAAGTACCTCCAACACTTTGCCCTCCCACCGGTTACTTTTTGAGCTTTACTTTGGGATCCGAATCATTATCAAGTACCTCCAATACTTTCTCTTACAACTTTGTTCCATGTTACTCGGATCCGAATCATTATCAAGTTGGACAAAAGGGGTCTCATCAATAAATGTATCATCTTCCTACACAAACAAAGACAACGATACTTATGTGAGTTCATTTAACAAATACAAATATAAACATAATAACCCATCAATGCTACTGTTTTATAATAAAAGATAGAAGCTATAGATTAATATATTCATACGCATACATATTCATATGTTCAATATGAAGGCATTAAAATGAAAGACAAATAAATAAAGCATATATAAGCTTCACCATCATATATTCACATGTTACAGATTCAACAATCATCATACCTACTTGAGTTTACTCCATGTCTTTTGATGATAAATGCTTAAAGTTCAAAGTAGCGAAGACTAAATATATTGTTAATGAGTAGGGATCGGCCGATCACTAATGTTAAATGACTCTTGGTTGTGGTTGTGAATCAGGGAATTAATATTAAAGAAGGTGGGATATGGATACAAGGATAGCAAAATAATGGATTTGATTTGATATGGTATTATTATGATTATGGAAGGGGATCTGAATTCAAAAAAAAAAACTTTTCGAATTCCGAACACCTCTAAACCGGTACTCAATCCCGAAATACCGACAAAAATTCCCGTACTGGTACTGAATTTACCGGTACCGAAAACCTCTAAAATCTATAACCGATATCGGTACCGGTTTGGCTAGTTTGGTACAGGGTCGGTACGGGATCGGTACAATACTGGCACGGGACCGATATTTGGTAAAAAAATCTCATCCCTACCAGGAAGGGTACTTTTTATGACCCGATGTTGGTAGATAAATATAATAGATGTCAAAATCCTTCACAAACACTAAAAATCATAGGACACAACATAATTTATGCCACACCCATTGTATTTTTCACCACATTCATCATTTTATTTCATTTCTTTTCTGTTGTATAGTGTAACTTCCGCCACACCTAACCTAGCGTAAAACATGTTGGGTTCATCTTATTCTTCGTTTCTTACTTTTCTTGCACCTCTAGTCCCTATACTATTTGTATTTTTGCATTCCAAACCTTCTAACTTTTATATTCTTCGTCATTTACGTGAAATCAATAATGACAAAGTTAAACTATTTCATAGAGTTATACTATCAAAAACATATGATTAATTATTATAAGCACACTTAAGCCACCAAGCATGTTTGATGGACGAATAAGAAGTTCAAGAGCATTAAAATGATTGTAACAATTCAATTCATATGATAATGTCAAAACTTATAATGCAATAGCATAACATAAAAAAAACAAACCAAATATAATCAAATCTAATAACTGAATTAATGCGGTGCATAGACAAAGCCTTCTGGTAAAATATATGAATTAGGTTCTAATCGCCACTCAAATATTCATATGAGGTGAGGTTATCAAACCAATAGATCTATCATTGTTACCGTGGTTGTATGAATTAATAATTATGTTATCATTTAATTTCTCTAACTATGAACACATATTTGTAAGTAATAACATAGTATGTATAGAATTGACTTTTGAATTGAATATCAATTAATAACAATGATTGAATATAAATCACATGATTTTTCCAAAATGTAACACACATGAAAATAAACTATGAATACTCACATTGATAGATGTGATTTAAATTCTAATGCGCTAGGTTTAGACACCAATGGTTTTCTCACGATTAGCCTAAGTAATGGTGTCTTGATGTTAAAATAACATGATTTATAGATTATGTATGGATTAGGGTTTTCAATTGGATTTTAGGTTTGACTAACAGTTTAAATAAAATAATGTAACCAATTATATCTTGATCAAATAAAATAAAATAAATTGATTAAGTAATTAAAATTGAAAATGAGAATGACACATTAGTGAAATTAAATAATTAAATATTATTTAAATATTTAATTTATAATAATTGATTAAATAAAGGTTGAGGATTAAAGTGTGAGAAATAATTAGTTATTTAATTTTGGTTAAAACAATTAATTCGATAATTAATTATTTAAATATTTTGAAAAATATTAGTTTAATTTAATTTGAAATAAAATATTTTAAATTTAAAGTAATTTTTTATAAAGTTTAAACTTATAAATAAGGTTTTAATGTTTTTATAACAATTTAAAACCTTTAGAATTAAATAAAATTGAAATTATAATGTTTGAAATTTTCAAAAATTAATAAGAAATTCCTGAATTATTATTTTTTAACCAAAATAATTTTTATAAGAATTTAGTAATATATTATGATTTTCTGAATTAAACTTGATTTAAAAAAACTAGTTTATAATAAATATGGGGGCACGCAGGGTCAAATTGGGTCCCTTGTATACATGTTAAGCGCTTTAATCGATTGGGTTAGCAAAGTAAAAAGGGAATGTCGGTTGGCAGCCACCTTTCCTTATATTAGGTACTTTTTATGACATGTTTTCTCTCTACAACTCATTTGCTCTATTTAAGTCTCACTTATTACACGATAGCCCCCATCCTTTTTTAAGTGAGGCTTATACAAGATCTTAGGATGCTACGAGTCTTTCCCCTTATTTTGTTCCGTCCTTCAAAGCTGTTTGTTATTCATCAAACAGTTGTGGGTAATATTGTTCCATTTTATTTTCAGAATCTTATGTTGCTTTTGATACTATCCATGTCTCCATTGAACATTGACTTGTTTAATCACCTTGTTTCTTAGTCTTTTCTCTTTCTTTTCTAGTATAGCCACCCGGTCACATCATCAAGTAGTTCATGTGCATCTTTATTAGCTAGACAAATACGTAAATATGACACGTGAAAGGTTGAATAAATTCCACTCCACTCCTCTAGTAACTCTAATATGTAAGTCACAAACTCAACACTGGGCACACTCTTAAATGGTCCTATATATCTTCAACTTAGTTTGTCTTGCTTTAGGACAAATTATATCTTTTCATGGCAAGACTTTTGGCATAACTTTATATCGCCCTTCGTCTTTTGTCGGTGTATGACTTTTTTTGGTCTTTGGCAACTTCAACACATGCCATATGTTTTTATGGTCGTGCATGCTTAAAAACGAACAGTAAGCTTCCATCATCAGATTTGTTATTGTTCCATCACTAGATTTGGTTTATCGTAACGGTAATGTTTCCGGTTGGTTTTATTTACAAGCGGCATCATTAGCTTACTAGATATAATCTATTCTTTAACTAATTTAATTATATTTCATGTGGTTGATATCTATAATCTATAATACTAGATTATAACACTCAAAGAAGTTTAGAAAATAAAATTAGTTAAATCATCAATGTTTAAAGTTAATTAAAACATTTAAAGTAGTAACTATAACTCTTTAATAAACTTTGACAACATTAAAATTTTATTAAACTCTATGAAATGTATAAACCGCTTAACAAAAGAAAAGCTAGCTAACTTGTTTTAGAGCATTGACAGTAGGTTCCTCATTTTCGATGCGAATGTTTGCCTTATATTTTGGGGGATGGTTGTTAGTGGTTGTAAGTGAAGAAGGGGGAATATTTATGGGGATTGTATCGTGATTCGTCATATTTGGATAAATACGATACAACCCCCATAAATTTTTTAATATTTTTAAAAGTTGTTGTGAGTGGAGAAGAGAGAAAAAATAATGAAAAAGATATTAAAAAGTATTATTTAATTGAAAGAGATAATAAAAAAGTAACGTTTTTAGTATAAATATAAGGATGTGGTTAGAAAAGCTAGTGTACATCAACCTATAATATTTTTTAACTAATAACCATGTCAACATCTCCATGAGATTTATAGAATTCATGAAAAATAAGTTTTTTACCCCTCCAAGTATAGTAATATTATATACTGAGCCCGTATTGTTTTGTCTCTTGTATCAATATTTTAGAATTGAGCTAATTTTATAAAATAGTAATTGATTTTATAAAATGTTTTAATTAGGTAAACTTAAGTTAAAAATGTGTTTTAATTAAGTTACTTAACTTTTATATTTTATTTAAATTATAAATTTTAACATGATTTTTTAACATGTTTTTCTTTTTGTTTCAATTAAAAAAATATTTTTTTTGTTTTCTTTATGCTGATATGAAACGGTGGAGTGAATTTTAGGTTTTTTATTTTTTTTAATATATTTAAGATGTTTTTTTATTTTTAATATAAGTTCATATATTAAAAATTCTGACCCTCACGTCTTCTTCTATATTACTTTCTTAACATAAGAAAATTCGATAATGACTCGATTTGACAGTTTAGTGGTTTAATTTGAATTTATGCATATTTTACCTTAAAGTTTATGCATATTACTTTTTTAATATTTCAATTTAATCATTTATGCATATTTTACCTTTAAAGTTTGGACTGGACATCAAACCATTTGCATTAAACGGTTCCTGAACTGATTAGACCGGCTTTGCAAACTCCACTAGTTATTTTTAAAGTTTGTTGTAATGGATTTGTCTATTGTTATTATAATCTTAAAAAAAAGGTGATTGGTCATACTAAGTTTTAAATTATATATCAACTTTTAATTTTATATGTATATCCCTACATATAAGTATGTTCATGTACATGGACCTATATATTTGAATGTTATTGGTATTGAGTAGCTAGCAAGTCTTCATCCAAAGGCTGTGGAATATTAAACGAAACTTGTGGCTATCTGTATCTAATTTCATTTTTTACGTCTATACAATTTATCAACGTCTCCAATTAGCCATCTAGATTAACAAAACGATTCGATTCAATTTAGTTTATGACTACTCGTTGAGCCCACTAAAATAGTGTGGTTTGTTACATAGTGGTTTTGCCAACAAAAATTACCATTCATTTACTATTGGGTTTTTGATTAATCAGTCCAACCAACTGGTTTGGTCTTGTGCTTGAAACTAATTAGATGAAATCCATATAATCACCTTTGGATGATTTTAGTTTAACAAAATATCATTATAGCATAAACGGATTTACTTAAAACTAAAATGGAATTATAATATCAATCGATAAAGTTAGAAAGTGTATAGTACACGCTTATAATTTCAAATACCTATGAGCCTAGGAGTTCAATGGGGCAATGCCTCTTGGCAAGGGTTGCACCACCTTGGTGAGGTTTGGGGTTAGTGTCCCATGTGGGATCCAACTATCCAAGAGACAGAGCCACAAGTCGGGGTCTTGTTGTCTAGTCAACAAGTGCCATTGTGTAATAAAAGTCACATGAGACTTGATTATCAACAAATATCCATTAGTAGCAACTAACATCAATGGTAAGTTATTACTAATCTACGGCAACATGGCCGCTAGTGGTACTTGCCGCCAATGACTTGGTGATCAGTTTTAACTGGTCAACAATGGTAGCTTAGGTGATTAGCAGTAATTTGGCCATTCACATAACTTGGCCCATCAATAGCAACTTGGGAGATCAATAGTAACCTAGCCAAGCATTAGTTAGTAATAACTCTGTTACTACCGATGTAGTTCATGCAACGGGCTTCACTACTAGCGACCTAGCGTAACTGAATAACTACTGAAGATTATAAATTCAACTATCACACTCTTTTTACAAAAAAAAATATATATATTATTTTAATTTAAACATTATGATGGTCCCAGGAGTATAAAAGGGAAGCGGAAGCATTGGTATATATGTTTGAAAATATGAATTTGGACGTCCCTTTTTTATCACATTTTAATCATTATAAAACTTTTTGGCTTATCTAATTTAGATTTCTTAAGTATGAAATAATTTCATCTAACATTGAGATTATACACGACTCAAAAGATTGTCTAGGTTTATTAGGACATATGAATTCAGCATTACGTACCCACCACAATAAAATAATTATTAGCGATTAGTTTGAATCGGTTAAAGGCCTAGAGATGAAAACCTCTTATTAGAATAATTGTGTTGTTGATGCTTTTAACCACATCAAACAACAACATTCCATATAATCAGGTTCTAATATGTATATCATGTGAAAGGATACAATAGTACTACAAATTTTACAATCTAATTATGGTGTCATTCCATGAAGTACTTCTGAATGAGAATGAATGCCAATATATATTTCTATTTCTAATAATATATATCCATGAATTTGGTTACAGCTTTTTACCTATTTTCATATCCATGGATCATAGTCTCGCTTTAAAATCATTTCCATAGTTCTAATCGATTTGGGACAATTTAAAGTACCCTAATTATTTACGGATTTAAACATACCGACATAATTTTTAATGTAAGAGAGAATTGAATAAATATTATGTCAATTCTGATAGAATGACATTGTTATAATATTCAAAAATTTTCAATTACTGAAATACATATCATATCAATTCAGTATCATAACAAAGTTATAATGGAACTATCATGCATCTCTTATTTTGTCTAAGACTTATGTTTTGTGAATGATCTGCTAGCTTCATATCTATATGAACTTTGTTGATAGACATGCCTTCACGTTCAAGTATCTATCGTATATAGTAGAAATTTCTGAAAATATGTTTGGTGCTATGATACGACCCCTCTTTCACATGATAAATCACCCTAGAATTCTTACCATAATAACTTTGTAGGTCTCTTGATGCTGGTATGACCCAATATCAAACTGATTTTCTTCATCCAATATGCTTACTTAGTTACTTTGTTTCCTTCGATGCAATAACGTATTTAGATCTCTTCAGCACTTGTCTCCGTTAAGAGTGAAAACATGTTTGAATTGTGACTGAGAATCATCTCAATCGGTATAGAAGCTAGCATTAGTACTGTAACAACTTAAAGTTATCTCCTCTTTCATACCACCATATATCTAGAACATGTTTGTAATATTTTATAAATACTTGAGGATATTCTTGATACCTTACTTGTGACTTTCTCAAGAATTTTATTGATGCATGCCACTCATGCTCAAAGCATATGATACGCTAGGTTTGGTGCATAACATGACAAATTATCAAAGCATACATATTTTGTTTAATTCATCTCTTCATACATACGAGGAAATTAAGATTTGCGAAGTATGCTATCATGTGCCGTAAACAATAAACCAAGATTTAGGTTTTGCTTGGTATTTGTTTTTTTTCGAACTTTCAAAAAGTTGTTTTCGTTATTTTTTAAGAGAATTTAGAATGCTGCCCTTCTTAACTTAACTTTAATAAACATATAATATAGACCTAGAACTTTAATAAAGTTATATTTTATTTTTTTTAGCCAAGTAAACTTTATAGCCTATTTAATTAAGTAACAATTTACATCCTAAATATATATTTTTAATAGGTAAAATAATATTATATATTTTTCTACCCTTTAAGTTAGTTTATTTATGTGTGCTCTGTCTTTTTTACTTTTCTCATGCTTATATGTATTTATGTTTTGATGTGTAATTTTCAGTGTAAGTATTAATGTACAAGTACTTGGCATTGTTTGATGATTAAATTTAAGAATTTAATTTTAAGCACATGTTTAACTTTATCGGATATACTATGTATGTATGTCTTTTGTTATTAATGTTGAGTTTTGGTCACTTTGCATTCGAATGCATGAACCGGCAATCAAATAAGGAAATTGCTAACTTAGTTTGAAATAGTGAGCCAACTTCGTTTTGATAAAATAATAGGTCCATATCAAACATATCAAAAATAAAAAGAAGAATAAAGGATTTAATCTTAATAATTATTAATATTAGTTTGATTTAATTGTTTAATTGTTTTATTTGGTTTCGTAGTTTAAGTCTAACAAGAGTCTCTGTTTACTAGATTATTGTTTATAGTGAATACATAAGATTTAGGGTTGATATACTTTGTGGTATTTAAATACAATAAAGAGTTTTATTTTATGATTAAGTGACAAGTAATCATGTTTTATTATCTGCTACTCTGACTAATTTCCCAACAAGTATTCCCATCCCATCCCATCCCATCCCGTTGGTGATGATCTTAGAAACAAATTTTTTGTTATTGAACTTCATAGTTAGTTGCTAGTTTACCTATATATGAAAAACATAGTTTGATGAACAGTGAATCAGCAACTCTTTATGCAGTATGTATTACTCATTTATGCAAGTGCATGTCTTAAAGCAACAAGTACAACCTGTTTATTTATCTTCATAGCTTTATATGTTTGATGTCTCACATACAGTTCATTCACTTTACCTTTTCACCGCCTTTGGCTTCTCTTTTCGGAAGTGGCCATCCGTCACCGACATGGTCGTGTTTTCTCCGCCGGGGATATGTAGCGCCTTTGTGTTGCTTCCCTTTTGTGGCCGGGATGTTGGTGGCCGACGTGTCGCCTCGGCTTCCCGGCAAGGGTGTGCCCTCTGTTGCATCTGGCCTCTACTTTCCGGAGACATTCGATTTCAGATGCGTTTATGGTTCAGCCGGTGGCGGCATCGGCTCCCATTTTCGGCCGATGTCGTCTCTCTGGTTTGTCTATTTAGGGCTAAATCACTAACTGCATGGCTGCCGGATCTTGTTGTGTAGTCATCGTAAGCCGCAGGTGGCCGTTGCCGGTCGCCTTTGGTGGCTTTAGTGCTACATATCGGATCGGGTACCGGTTTAGTGTCTCCTATTTCGATTATCTGCAGAGGGGGTTTTTATTGGTGGTTTTCCCCTATGATGGTGGGTTCTTGCTCATATGAGAGTACGTGATTATTGTAACTGGGTTTCTGTTTGTGAAACTGTAGATGGTGTTTTTTGGAGATTTCTGATTTTGGCCACCAAGTTTTCCTCTTCTGAGATAGTAGGGGTGTTTCGGCGGGTAGGTAGATCTGAGGCGAGGAGGCGGTGTTGGGTTTTGCGACGGAAACTAACGACGACGTGCTTGCTCGCGTTTCGGTAGCCGAAGCCCCGTCGCCACCTTTCCCATGTTCACATGGGTTGCCTTGGCGGGGACGAAGGCAACCTATCTTCCTCTTCTGCTTTTAGGGTTTGTAATATCAGATCTGTTCTATGGTTTCTTTTGGGGGTGATGGACCCTTCAAGGTCCCTGATTTTAGATCTGTATGGGTTTACCCCATTTGTATCAGCAAATGATGTCGGGTTCCTTATAAATTGAACACAGAGGCATGTTTTTTCATGGTGACTGTGGCGATGACGGCATGACGGTGGCGATGGCGGAGGTAGCAGCTCCGCCTCCCGCAGCCATCGTTGTTTGCCATTAAACTGTTGCTTTCAATGGCGTTGAGTAGTTGTTCATCTGATCTATGTTTGTCTTTGCTTGTTGTATCATTGTGTCGATGATGATGAGACCTACCTCATCTGAGACTTTTTTTTATGTTGATGATGTTGAGCCGATGCTCATCTGAGACACTATTGGACATGTTCCTTTTCGATTCTCATATGAATTATGTTTTGGCTCTGATTCTTTGGATCTATTGGTACAAGAAAGATCAATTTTCATGCCATCTGAGCTCTTTACTCACACTTGAATTTTTAGTGCATGCATGAGATGTTCTTGGGGTTACATTGGAATTACACATCTAAAAACAATTGATTCACGAATGTCCAAAGGCGATGATGCGGGATAAAGCAATACTCTTTGGTGTTTTGGCGTGGTAATGGTTCTGACCTTTTTTCAACTGTCTGAAAGATCTCTATTTGTTTTAGTTGTTCTATAGCTGTGATGACATACCAAAACAGGCGTCAGTTGCCCTGGCTTGGCAGTCGTTACCGGTGTGCAACTACAACCAACCATGTCTGAGCCTTCTTTAAAGACAAGCAACGCGTGTCGGGGTATAAATCCTAGTAAAATTAAATGGAGGAACAATTTTGTTATTATTATTTATTTAATTTTGGTTAAAAACATAAAACTTGTATAATATGAGCTAAATCTACAAAGTTCAACTTAGTTGAGGGACTTGAGATGCAATTCTGTAGATTACTTTCCATTGAAGGCGATATTAAAATAATATCCCAGAAAATAATAATAATCCCAACAGAAGCCCCTTAAAAGTCGTTCTTCTGCCGCTTCTCGATCCTACAAAAGGAATCTCTTATCTCCTTCCCTTTTATCCAAATATATTTGAGTTTCATCATATCCTGAGCTAATTGATCGTCAATCGTCCTGATCCATTTGGTTTAATTTGTGTTTTTTATCCGAAATCTTTTCAATTTGGGGGTGGATTAATCATCTTGACTTTAGTGCAACTGGTGAGTAATTGAAATCGCTTAATCTGTTGATTTACGTATATGTGTTTATGATTTTGATGATCTTCAGTTGAAAGGGTATCGTGATTGTTTGGTTTCTTTCGTTTTGGCGATATTTATGATTAGGATGATTTTGATCTGTTATAAGATGGGACGATCGTATGAAATCTGAATACAAGTTTTGATCTTGAATTGCTTTTATGGGATATTTATTGATCTCTGGTTTCTGTCTCCCTTAATAAGAATTTTTCCCAAAGTGGAATTTGATAATCAAAATCACGGATTTTGTAATCGCAGATACGACTTCAAGTTGATGAATTTCTAGGGCTAGAGTAATCTGAGGGGTAAATGATCTTTTATAAGAAAGCAGATATATGATAGTCAACCTATGATTTTTAAAGTTATATTTTTTTGGTTTTTCACAATCATCACTTGTGAAAATGCACATCCAAGGATACCCTAATTGTTTCATGTTGACTCATATTGTTTCTTGATTTAATCACCTGTAGAAATAAGCAAAAAGACTGGAATTTGAGCTCAATAATTAGTTTTTTGTTACAAGCCAATAATCATAAATGATGATTCTTGTACTATATTATAACATGGTAATTGAATAACAATGCATCAGATTGTTGGATCATGTTTGTTGTCGTTTCCGAATTTTTTAGTGGTGTAATTTGAATTCAAGTGATTATATGATGTATCAGATTTGAAATATGGAAGTCTAGAATTGAAGAATTTAGCATGATTTTTCTTGGTTTAATGTATGGCAATATGTGTTTATCGCGTACTATAACAGGGAAATGAGTACTTTGCAAGGTCGAGTTGTTTGCCCTTCTGTCCGTGGGAAACAAAGCGGGGTTCACGCAGTTCCTGCAATTGGGAGGTCTTTAATGAAGACCAAAATTCAGAAAAGTGGAATTTGGGGATTTAAAGGTATTAGCAGTCCTAAGGTTCAAGTGCGCAAGCAACATCGGTCGAAACCTGTGACATGTAGTTTCAGTTCATCTTCAAATGGCAATGGTAGCATGGCAGAAAGTTTCAATGAAAATGATTCTGATTATGTCAATTCCAGTGTGGTTGAAGCTGGTAAGATTATTAGTAATGACAAATGGTTTTCGGACTTACAAAAGTTATCTTATTGGTTAAATATGATCTTGACTTTTTTTTTTTTCTTGTTTTCTTTCCTATTTTAGTTGAGGTAAAGAGTGGCCCGGAAGGGTTTATAATTAAAATGAGGGATGGGAAGCATTTAAAGTGTGCTCATAACAATCCTCAAGGGGGCCATTTGCCTGATTATGCTCCACATCCTGCAATTGTGCTGAAAATGGAAGACGGGACGGGCCTTTTACTTCCTATAATCGTTTGTATGTTCATTTTATCCCATATATATCTCGTTTACTCTAAAGTAAGGGGACCTATAAAGTCACACACAATGTTGTTCTGAATTCACTTTTTATTCTTCACAGTGGAGACACCTAGTGTATTGCTTCTTGCGGCTATGCGCAATGTCCAAATTGTATGCTCAATAACTAAGATTCTAGACTTGTTTCTTTTTCATGCATTTGTCTTGTATGGATGAAATTATTGTGTTTGTGTTTTAGGCGAGGCCAACTATGTATAATGTGGTGAAGGAGATGATTGATAAGATGGGCTATAAAGTAAGTCTATTGTTTCTTTCTTATATTTTCGGAACGTTTTGATGGATATGTTAGGCTTGCATTATTCAGAGTTGATGAGTAAAATAAGCAATGATGGTATTTTTATAACTAAAATAGGCATTGATAGTATTTCCAAAATTAGAACAGGGGATAATATTTTTCTGTTAATAGAGCAACTCTATGTATAAGTATTAGGACTTAGGAGAAGCAAATAATTATGCTGCATTTACATGTTCTATATATATTTTTCTAGGTCAAACTTGTTCGAGTGACCAAGAGAATACACGAGGCATATTTTGCTCGGCTATATCTAACGAAGGCATGGATTACTAACTAACTAGTTGATTAATAAAATTTTAAAAACACTAGTGATTCTGTTCAACTGAAATGCTGGTGATTTTAATTTCAGGCTGATGATGAAAATGAATGTGTTAGCTTTGACCTCCGTCCCTCTGATGCCATCAATATCGCTGTGAGGTGCCAGGTATGCTATCATAATATTACATCACTTCATATCAATTTTATATGAATAATAATATACTTATGTCTACTATTATTACATTCTTTTAGGTACCAATACAAGTGAACAAGTTCCTGGCTGATAGTGATGGGATGAAGGTTGTTGAATCTGCAAAGCTTGCATTCCAGAGTTCTTCAGATGGTTCCACTTTTAAGGAACTTGATCGGTATAAAAACATTCACATCTTATATATTTTTGCTATTTTTGCATAAAGTATATATGATATCACTCTGTGGAAAGCATAAATATTAACAAAGATTGTAACATTTTTCAGACCAAGTGGGCAGCCTTGCGTTGAAACGAAGGAGTTTAATCTTGTACGGAACATGCTTATTGCCGCTGTTGAGGAACGCTACAAAGATGCAGGTCTGTTACTCTTCATACTGTTTTTCTTGCTTCTATCATTGTGGATATGAATCCATCTTCATTGCTTTTGATGTCAAAACAAAATGGTACCCACAGGCAGCAATTATATCTTATTCATATGTTCTTGCTTTATAGGGAAGTAAATTGAGAAACAATAAGGGGCTGTTTGTTTGCATCTGAATGGTTAAGCATTATACTGAGTCTGAATGGTTAAGAGCTTTTATCTGAATTGATCCGACATTTGCCTCTGAATAGTTAAGCAATATACTAGCTCTTAATGATTCAAACTTTTTACTGATTCAGCACTTAATGGTTCAGAACTCTTAATGATTCAGCACTTACGTATTAAGAAGTTGCCAAACAGACCCTTATGTACACAACAAGTACTTTCATCTTGACCATTTTACCCCCATATTCAACCTTTTTTCACCTTTTCTAAAAGTACAAGGGTATAAGTTCCCAAATAACTTATGATATTCTCAAAACATCTGAAGTGTATGAACTATATATCCTAATATTGGCTCTTGGAAGACTCTGCGATTGACGGGTAATTTTTGCGGTTTGGTGGTCTGATTGTTTGGTGGTCTGATGTTTGTTGGCATTTCACAGCTCAATGGAGGGATAAACTCACTCGACTCCGATCAAAGAGAAACTGGGCATAACAGGTATCCTACTCTTCATGCAGATCTGAATCCTTTTGACAAGCATCCTTATATATATTTTTTTGGCTATATAAACTGCAGGATGATCCAATCTGTAAATAATTGGTCTGCAAAGTTGGGCTCTTAAGTAAATAATGGTATCTATTTAGTCATGTATTATGTCTTAAAAGGGTTTGTAAATATGTGAATAGTTGAAAGGATGATGGTTGTATACTCTTGTGGACATTTGCATAATTCTGCAATTTGCCTTATGTGTGATGCAATCGATTTAGGGGTGTGGAATATATCTTAAAAGACTAATAATAAGTTTGTATCAGTCTAAATTGACGATACAAATACATGTCAGCACTTCTACTAAAATTCACCACAAAATTCTATATTATAAGAAGTCATTTTGTTTCATACATCATATTTTCAAGTTTGAACGTAAGTTACAATGATTTGATAATATTCGTATAAAAATTTGGGCAAGTTGGGAAGGGTTTATGCAAGCTCAGAACAATTTTTTTATTGTCTTGTGATCATCCATGTTGTTACGGTTTAATAACTGCGGTGTAGATGCAAATAGAAATTGACTTGTTAAATGCTTAACCAACTTGAGTTTTTTTAACAGCGTCTGTAACCAACTCCAATCCCCGAGTAAGAATCTATTCAAGTTAAAATGAGTTTGAGTCTCAAGTTATAATTAAAGCATATTTAATAAATGAATTTGAGCTTGAGATTCACATGATGAGTTTGTGTAGATTCGTTTCACTTAACGATTATATAACCACATAAAAAAATTATAAATACTTGTTTTCTAATAAAAATAACTAAAAATATATATTATATTATATATAATAGTGAAAGAATCAATTTTAAGGATTAATTTCGCATTCTAACATTACAAGCGTAGCGTCTGCTATACACTAGTAACACTTATGATGTTAACATAAACTAAAAAGTCTATTGTATTTTTGTTAAATGATTAAAATATCTTTGATATAAAAAATAATTGTATAAATAAATTATTAAACAAATATTATGGGACTCATGTATATAATTATTTCTCCAAGTTTTCATGTGTATCAGTTTAAACACTTACATCAATTCAGATTGTAAACAAGTAAAAAAACTAAAACAAAACTCGCTTTTTAATCATTTATCTATTCTTAGGAAGACTAAGAGTTGAAGTCGTAAACAAAAAACAATGATTGATAAACACCTATGGCCGGAGAAGAAAGGTATTGGTGGCAGTAGGTGCCTTAGCGCTTATGGTAAGTAGGAGAATGGTTTCGGACGAGGCTGGTGATGTATGCACAAATCATGGGTGGGGGAACGGAGAAGGGTATTGGGTTGTTATGTTGTTGATCAAAGACGTAAAGAACAACATGTGAAAGTTGAACGACTAGTTGTGTTAGAGATAGGTAGATGGCGGTGCTTGTTTATGTTGAAAATGAATTTCTAGTTTCTTGATGAGGGACGCGTGATCGAAATTGGGATATATACTGTTTTATTTTATTACTAATACCTTAAAAGCCATAATGAAATGAAATCAATTAATGTATTAAGTATAAATACTCAATGCATAATCATGTTCATGGCACAATAATTATTTTCTCAAATCATGAGTTATTTTTATATATTAATATAAAGTTTCATATTTACTTAACCTCTTCAAGTTTTATGAATTGTCTTTTTTAACCCCTAACTTTTTTATAAAACTTTAAAAAATATCACTTTAATCCCCTTGAGTTTCTAAAGCTTCGCGTTTAACTGTTGTACATTTTTATTTAAAAAAATTAATTTCTCATGTTCTTATATTTATGTACGCGTCGATGTAAATTAGAGTTCGTCTACGTTATGATGTAAATTTTACCAAAAACTAACTGGGTCAAATATAAAACGTTTCATGCTAATTTTTATATACGTTTTGAGTTGGTTTATGTTTCAACATAGATTTTGTTGAAGACGAATAAAAATATAATATGTTTTCCTTCACTTGTTTAAATTTGAGTAACACTGCGTTTCAACGAAATTAAATTTAAATACAAGTCGAAACAATTGTAATCTATATTTTATCAGGTTGTGTACGACTAAGGGGTTGTTTGGCAATATCTGAATGATTAAGTGCTGAACCAATAAGAGATCTGAATCATTAAGTGCTGAACCATTAAGAAGTCTGAACCATTAATAGCTAGTATATTGTTTAACTATTCAAAGGCAAATGTCTGACCAATTCAGATAAGAGTTCTTAACCATTTAGCATTAGACCTCTTAACCATTCAGCATTAGTATAATGCTTAACCATTCATATGCAAATGTCTGAACCATTCAGACATTTGCTCTCGAAACAAAAAGTCTGAACCATTAAATGCTAAATCATTCAGACATTTGAACCATTAAAAGGCTGATTAATAATCTGTTAAAGAGCCCTAAATATGTAATATGTGCTAAGTATAAGAATCATCCATTAAATTAACCATAAGCAGCCGAGCCGCTTACATCCATAGCCACAGCTTTCTCTCACCTACCATCATAACTCCGTCATTCATGTGTATGTGTAATTGTGTATTGTGACAGTGGAGTCGGAACTAGGGTTTTGAATAAGTAACCTCCATATTCCTCGAGCTTTTCCACCTTGCCGTATTGAAATAAACGAATAAACAACTCGTGTATGTGATTGATTATATGTCTTCCGTAATCCGAATATTCAGTATCATGATTCATGCATGTGTGATAGTGAATTAGTGATTGTATGTCTGTGCAGTCGAATGGCGGAGCTGATTCTAGAGGCAAAAGATGCGGGCGATTGGATTTACAGAGGAGAAGGAGCTGCAAATCTCATTCTCTCTTATACTGGATCGTCTCCTCGTTTTGTAAGCTCTACTATGTTATCCATCAAATTATTTAAGTGCTTCTGATTGCTTTTTAAATGATCAGTATCATATAATTGAATTTTAATGCTTATGTCTGATTGTAAATGAACAATGACGCTTATTTTGACTTCTGGTGGCGAAATGGTGGTGGTAGATAGTACCAGAAAACAATTTAGGGACGTTTTAACTTGTGTAAAGCACTTTGGGGAAGCAATATCTTGTATCAATTCTGCACTGATGTGATAAAAAGTTCTAAGATTTGAGTTAAAAGATATATGACAACTTGTAACAGGAGAAAAAGGGTAATTGAAGAACAGGTTAAAACTTAAGTTCATAAAAATATAAAAGTTGTGCTATTGTTTCTATAAGATCTTTTTCTAAACTTTATTGCTTATAACCTTTAAGTTATGTGACTACAATCATGACACCTTTTCATCGATTGAAGTTTAGGAAGATAAATTGAACTTTGTATGGTTGCGATTCTTGTGGATGTTGTATGGTTCTTTACATGTAAATCGAAGAATGGCGCTTAAATCTAATTACTTTCTGCAGGTTGGAAAGGTGTTAAGGGTACAAAAGGTCAAGAAAAATGGGATCAATTGTGAGGAACTTTCTTCAGCTTTATCCGTACATGAATGCCTCCTATGGAAAGAACATTGTGATCTCCTATCAGCTCCAACAAGGGAAATTGCAGAACATCTATATGTGCAGCATGTAATGAGTCCACTATTAGGTTCCAATCATGTTGATGCCGGGGTATGTTTTTACAGTATCATTAAAATCTGCAGGATCTTAGGTGTATAGATCCAAATCCTCAATATCTGTTATTGTTGATTTTGATCTTTTGTTGATGGATAGGGTTGAGCAAGTTTGCGTTGTTGTTTAGTACTATTTGTTTTCATTTAAAAACATGGATTTTAGCTTAAGATTTTTACATTAAGTTTAACAAATTTGGCAGATTGGTGTTCTTGTATCAAGAGATTTCCTTGAAGCATTGGGGAAGAATATTCTTTCTCAGCGTCCTTCTTGGAGAGTTGATGATGCAGATGTCAATACCCAGTGTGATTATCCACTACTTATATCTGATCATTCAGTTTTTCCTCAAGGTAATTAATGACCTTTCAGGTTTACTTGGAAACCTGTTTTAGCTTTTCTTTATCTCTGCAAAATTCACTATGAACTATCCATAATAAGTGCCAGAGGTACAGCAGGACTGCACGAGGGTGGTATCTTTTGTTTATCAAAACTTGAACTTATGTTACATGGTACATCATAGTCTCGCCATGCATGCTGAGCCTTCCATTAGAAGAATGCTATGAACTGAACATAATGACTATGCTCACATAATCCAAGAAACAGAGAAACATAAATTGGTAGCATTCTCTATGGTTATGAGCTAATAGTATCTGGAAAAATTAATCACAAAAGGAGTTGCAAGTGGTAACTTGTTCAATTTTTAAGGTTCAGTTGCCACGTATATATCCATTTGGCATTGTACAGGTATATTCCTTAGGTTTTGAGCATGCAAGAGCTTTGTTGTGGAGAGATTAATTAAATTTTATCTAGAATGTATTGCCTTTCTTGTTTAATGTAATGGCGGTGCCTAAAATGCCTAAAATTGTAAAAAGGTGATGCACGTATGTTTAAAGGTTCAGATGTAGAAACACATATATGTGGTTGAAATCATGTTTCATTATGAGATTTGGTCAAGGAAGTCAAAATTAGAGAACTACTAAGGGAACTATTTGGTGTTTACTCCTTGTGAGCCTTGGGAAAATCTAAAGCAATACTTAAGTACCTAGTTTGGTGCAAGGTACCATATTGGCTTATTGGTAGAAGACTGATTAACAAACAATTTACTTATTGTTAATGTATGTTGAAGTTTGGCCACAAGATTTGTGCTCTGGGAGCGATTGGTCCATATTATATTATATTATACCGGAATAGACTAGCTAACCGAGTTACGCCTAATAGTTCCTTGCCTTTGCAACCACATTTCCAATAACTATGAACACTGAAAATGAAGCCCAAAACTTGATCGCAATAGTATGGGGGTGGGAATGGGGTTAGAGGGAATGCGACCATATATAAAGAGCATCATTACATGATAATTGAACAATATTTCTTTGTTTTTTAATCTATGTGCTTGGAAAGTTTAAAGATTGATATAATAACTACTTATTCTCTCTTTGCATGGCAGCTCTTCATGATGGGGAGCTTTCTATATCTGTAGAGATAAAGGTACATGCTTTATTCCCTGTGTTATTTTTTTCTCATCCAAAAATTTTTTATTGGTGCGCCGTCGGATGTGACATTCTTGAGAATATTGTTATAGACATGCCTATACATATAGGAAATGGCACTTGTGATCACACATCAAAATGTTATTCCTGCACAAAATCGGAGTCAAGAACGATCAACACATTAGCTTTTACAAATTCAACGGTATAATTTTGGTACTGCATGGATTTTCTTTCCTTACAAATTTAAGGCTGAAAAAGAGACATGATCATTTTCAAGCGTATTTAAGCATTTTAAAAAGACTTTTCATGAATGGGTTTAATGGTAAAAGGATGTGCATGTACCAAAATCTGGCACATGAGATGATGAGAATTGTTGCTTTTGCTTTACTTTGTAGGTGTGATATACTTTACACTCCTTAGTGCATGATCCCATCATTATCTAGCTCCCATGGTTCCTTAAGAAACAAATCTCTTTATGGGGAGAGGGGTCCCACATAGGAATCCTTTAAGATTCAGATTATGCACTTTATTCTACATAGGAAAAAGGTACCATGAATGCCAAGGATATTTTGGTGTACATCATGTTGACCCAAAGGGAACTTGTGTTTCTACAAACATCATTTATTGTGTGCTATAGCAAAAAAATTTTCACATATGTTTTTCAGGTATGTTATCTTACTTTGTTGCTATTTCTTTAAAGCAGCCGAAAAGTGGGTTTCTTCCCTGTTCAAAATATATTTCAGAAGAACACGTAATCAAAAGGAGCATGACTCGTTTCAAATTGCACCAGAGTCTGAAATTGCTACAAAAAAAGGTTTTCTCTAATATCCTGTATTCTTTTATCTTTAAATAAGGCTTGTTTTTATGTCCACAACTAGATTATAAACATGTGCATGGTGGTAGTGGCTCTCTAATTTGTGGCTTTTACCTCAGATATCACAAGCAAGTCAATACGATCCATTGGATATGTTCTCTGGATCCAAGGAAAGAATAATGAAATCAATTAAGGATCTCTATTCTACTCCCCAGAACAATTTCCGGGTGTTTTTGAATGGTTCACTTGTGTTTGGGAGCTTAGGTGGTGGGAAATACATAACCAATGTTCATAATGATAAAGCATTTGAAGACGAACTAAAGTCTGTTATTGATGCTGATGATGGCATGCGTACAACTTGCTTTTTGGAACTTGTTTCTGAGGCTGTTTTTAGATCAGGATTGTTAAATCGGCTTCTTGAAGTTCAAAAGCTTGATGTTTTTGACATAGAAGGCGCAATGCATGCATATTATGATGTCGTTTCTCAGCCCTGTGTGATTTGTAAAAAGTTAGGTCAAGATAGATTATCAGGTAGATATAGTTCTTTGCATTCATTACCTTTGGATGGAAGTTTAAAAATTGTGAGAGAGTATCTGATTGCTGCAACTGCAAAAGATTTAAGTCTAATGATTAGCTTTCGAACAAGGGAAAAAAGCGATCCAAAATCTCCATATAATGTCATATTTCATGAATCCACTGGCCAAAGTTTTGATTATAAGGTAAGTGATTTTATGATCTTTTTTTTTTAACTCTTTTCAGCAAATCAGACCTAGTGTTGACTTATGTTTCACTTTTCTCCAGGTATCTTTTATTGACCTTGATATGAAACCTTTGGAAAAGATGGTATATTATTATGAGCTAGACCAAAAAATACTCCGTTGCTATGCAAAGATGATAGAAACCATAAAACCACCTGAAAATCCTGCAAAAGTAGAAGAAAAGACTTCAAATCAAGAGAAGTCCACTGTTGAAGATGGTAACTTTCCAAATCTTTCTTACTACTGTCAGTCTGTCACCATTTGCCAGATACGTATCACAATTCTGCAGTTTTTCTTTTTCAAACAAATTTCATTATTAACATTGCAATGGATTCATGGAAGTTGATGTTTGTCCCCATGTGTACTTCTAGAAAAACATTCTGAAACACACTTGCTATCTTTTGTGCTATAGTTAACGGAGCATAAGAGGAGACATGGAAGGAATGGACTGGTCGGAAGTTCTCTACGCTCTACACTACATGGAAGTGATGTATCAACAACTGAGTGATTTTCCAACCTATGCAACTACAAGGTTTCTATTCGTACAACTTGATGTTGAATTAACTTAAAAAGCCAACTGTAGTCATTTTTAAAAAGATCAACTTTACCTTGTAAAAGTGGATTAGTTTTCTTCTCTGAATATAGAGTTACGGTATTATTTGTTTTTTATTCCAAATCTGATTTCAAAGTCCAAAAACACAATCCACAGTTTCAGACTTTCTCATTTTCCAAATTTGATATCCTCATTTTATATTCCATGGAATCTCAACAACCATAGAATCTGCATAGTTAATGGTCAAAAGTCTTTTTCTTATAATCAGGAAGGGGCCGATACAAGACAGCGTTGGAAATTGCTGCGAACAGGAAATCGTCATCCTCACGTAATGACTGATTGCGCTTGAAGAAGTATTGCAAGCTGGGTTAACAAGCTGCAACGTTTTTAAAGGTATCTATATATCCATGTTTTGAGTGTATGTGGGTTAATTTAGCAGGTACTCGAAACACACCAGAGATGGCAGTTTCGACCCATGTACTTATAAATGGGTTGATTTGGGTAATTGGGTTATGTAATCTCTTAACAGCTCAAAGAGGTGAATAAAAAGAAAAAGACTGCTAAATGGAACCGCTCTAAACTCTCTAGTCACCAAAAGTGTGATTCTATTGCATAAAATCTAGTAAGTTCATGTGGTTTTATCAATTATTGTTGAATTGAATCATTTTTCTTGTATGACAAAAAGTGTTTTTGGTCAATCCAACCCGACCCGGTTCATACAAGCTTGACCTGGTTTGATACGGGGCCACCCATTTTGCCACCTCTGAACCTGCAATAACCCAAGGGGAATATATTTGCAGTATGATAAAACTCTGCTCCTATTTTGTATGTGAACATGATAGACTGACAACAGACAGCTTCATTAACAGTAGCAGTTTCGCTGACAGCAGATCTTTGCTGAGCCAAAGATTCTGGTTTGATTATTGTTTCTTGAATTTTCTTCCAACTCGAGATTCTACGAAGTTCTCGGAGTCCTGGGAGTCTGCTTTGTCATGTGGGACGAGGGTTTAAAAGTGACAGACTGGGTCAAACGGCTTAAACAGATCAACCAACATGACCCATTAGAATAAAAGAGTTTTAGTTCTTTAGATCTATGATTTGGCAATGGTGGCAGTGATGATAGATGTAATATAATGATGGTGATAAAATTAGGGAAATGTTCAATTAAAAAATGTTCTAAACTAAAAAGTGTAATAAGTAGTTTTAACCATTTATCTTCTTAATTAATGGTTGAAAAGGTTAAAGTTTGTTAGAGGTATATTTTAGAAATAGTCACTTTTTTTTATTTTTGCAAGTTTTCTCATTTTTTTAAATGTTCATAACTTGTATGTACGCCATTAATTATTTTATAAAGATTACACCATAAAAACGAGTGTTATTTTTATTTTTAAAAAGAATAATAGTATTGTTATATAAAATTTTAACAAATATTTTTATGTTGTTTAAGCTTATATCTCGTCATTGTGTTTTTTTAGTGTAGTTTATTGTGTTATTGTGTTTTTTTAAATGATGAATTTCAAAAAGTATAACCATGGAATAACATTGTTGTATCTCTTATATGTAAAACACAATAATAAATTAACAATGATTTAATTTAATACATTAAAAACTATGACAAAATAACATAATGTTGTATTGTGTTTTTTGATTGTTATTGTGTAATCTTTAATATTATGAGTTTTAAATGCATTGGTGAAATAATATTATTGTGTACTTTTAATTGCAAAACGTAATTATATATAACAAGTTTATATAATGTATGAAAAACAATGACAAAAATAAGACATTTTGTTAATTTTAACACCATGAGTTTTGATAAATACATTATTGAAATCATATTATTATGTACTTTTAATTATAAAACATAATAATAAATAATAAGTTTATATAATCTATACAAACAATAACAATAATAACACAAAATGCTTTAAAAAGTAAAATACAATGATGAATACATATAACAATGCAAAATATATGACACAATAAGCGTACGTGACATAATGAACTGATGTATTTCAAAATGATTAAAATGCTCTCATTTTTAAAATAATAAAAGGATACACGTCAAACCTACAATTTATACTATTAGTAGAAAGAAGGAAACAAAACTAAAAAAGGTGAGAAAAATTATTAATCATTAGATCTTTAGATCCAATAACCAAGAAAATTTAATGCCATAATGGTAAATAATTAAAACTTTAAATGATAGATCAAAGGCATTTAAGTCTTAACCATATTTCAAATTCCATCTTTTTTTTAAATGCTCGTATCTTATACAACATTATTTTTTTAAAATATATACCATAAAATAAGCATTCTTTATCTTTAAAACGCATATAATGTTAATACATAAAAATAAAGTTATTTCATATTGCTTCAGCTCATTATGTAATATCATGTCATTGTCTAATTTCGTTAGGTCATTATGTCTAATGCTGATCATTGTGTTTTCTATTGTATTTTTCTAAAATAATAATGTTCAAATAACACAATTCCGAAAATGTAATTTTTTTTATGTTTTCTAGTTCATTATATAATCTTGATCAGTTCATTTTGTATTCATTGTCAATTATCTCATTGTGTCTATTGTTAATCATCGAGTCTAATGTTGTTCATTGTGTTATCCATTGTTTCAAATGTTAACAATCGAGTTATGCATTGTATTTTTTAAAATGGTGGTTTTTAAATAACATAATATTAAAAAATATAAAAAAAAATTGTTTCCAATTCATTTTGTAATCCTCATCAAATGACCGTGTAATCCTTGTCAATTCAAAAGATTACATAATGATCTGACGAAATTACACAATAAGTTAACAAAACGTGGAAAAAAAACTTTGTTTTTTATATCAACATTAAACGCGTTTAAAAAAAAATGCTAGTTTTATTGTGTAACTTTTTGTAAAAATAATGCCGTAGTAAAAATTACGAGTGTTTAAAACAAGAAACTTAAAAAGGGGGAACATTTCCAATTTTACTATCAACCTAATCTTGATAAAAAAAACACATATAAACATATTAATACTATTACACTTTCTGATTTTTCAAAACTTTATAATCAAACATTTTTCATATTATAAAAAGGATGAGTTTTTTTCTAAAATTGTGTAGTTGAAAATTTTATTTACCAAAATGGCGTGGTTTAAAAAATAATTATCAAAATAGTGTTTTTTTTTACCTTTTTGTTTCTCACTCACACTCTCATTAAATACTTTCCAAATATTTTTAGATTCTTTAACATATTATTTTGTTTACCATTTATAAAAATAAAAATTTTATTTACCAAAATGATGTAGTTTAAAAAAAGAAGTGTTGTTTTTTTACTTTCTTTAACAAAAACTTTTTGTTAGTCACAAAAAGTTTAAACATTTAATTTTTATTAAATAAGTGAACATAAATAAGGGTTCCCGTTGAGTGGATCTCGAGTTGTTCGTTGAATGTTGATTCGTTTATAGTACTAGTTATGCTTAGAAAAATATTTTTCTTAAAAAGAGATTTAATTAAAAAACAAAAAAATACAGAATATTAAAGTACATCTAACACTAAACGAATAATTGTTTCTTGTTATAAAGATCATTAAAATAATATTTTTATCAACATAAAAGGTTTACTGATTCAAAAGAAGATTAAAAAAAAAATAAATGCTAAGAAAATAGTGTACATTCATTTTTCTAAATTGATTCAAAATATATTATTAAAAAACAGAAATATTAAATTTAATATAATTATTGTATTAAAAAACACATCTGCATAGTATTTCTAGAAAATTAAAAAAAAAATGTTATTTTTATATATCATTTCTATAAATTTAAATTTAAACAAAATAATATATAAAAAAATTTAAAAATATTTAAAAAGTATTTAGTGAGAAACATATAAAAAAAAATTAAAAACAACACTATTTTAATAATTATTTTTTAAACTACACCATTTTAATAAATAAAATTTTTAAACACATCGTACAGAAAAAAACTCTAAAAAGGACTCTACCCAAGTAGTCTAGCCACGTTACAAAACTATAAAATAACTTGTAACTTGGACAATAAGTTAACCAACCGACTAGTACATTCTTGAACATCATAAAACCACTTTCTACTTTCTTCAACTTCAAACCACCCTCTTCCTCCCCCAACCGCCACCATGTACACCCTCCCTCCGGCGAAAACCATCATCTCCACCGCCGCTTCCCTCACCGCCACCGCCCTCCTCCTCAAATCCCTCCTCCCCTCCGCCCTCCACCACCACCTCTCCTCCACCCTCACCACCCTCCTCCACCGCCTCTCCGCCACCCTCACCGTCGTCATCCCGGACTCCGACGGCCTCACCCCCAACCACCTCTTCCACGCCACCACCCTCTACCTATCCACCACCCTCCCCCCCTCCACCCACCGCATCATCGCCACCCAACCCCACCACCACCACCACCTCACCCTCACCCCCGACCGCCACCAACCCATCTCCGACCACTTCCACTCCGTCACCTGCACATGGGTCTTACACATCGAACGCATCGAACCCAACCCCAACTCCAACGCCCCATCAGAACGCAAGTTCTTCGAACTAACGTTCAACAAGAAGCATAAAGACACAATCTTGAACCACTACCTGTTGCACATACTCCAAACCGCTAAAGATATCCAAGAATCGAAAAGGGTCGTCAAGATTCACACAGTGGACTACAGCGGCACCGATTACTGGACCTCAGTGGCGCTGAATCATCCGGCGACATTTGAGACATTGGCGATGGATGAGGGGCAAAAAGGTGAGATTTTGGGGGATGTTGAGATGTTTGTGAGGCGGAAAGATTATTATCGGAGGGTGGGGAAGGCGTGGAAACGTGGGTACTTGTTGTTCGGACCTCCGGGCACCGGAAAGTCGAGCTTGGTTGCAGCCATGGCTAACCATTTGAAGTTTGATGTTTATGATTTGGACCTGAGGGAGGTGCAGTGTAACTCTGATTTGAGGAGGCTGTTGATTGGGACTAAGAGTCGGTCGATTGTTGTGGTTGAGGATATTGATTGTAATGTTGGGTTGCAGAATCGAGATGGTGATCAGAGTGAAGATGATGATGATAAGGTACATATATGCTTCTTGTTTGATGTTGTTAAAGTTGATGCATAAGTGTGTTTAACGACTAGATAATCACACAAAAGTATAATATAAGTTATCGAACATCAGTATATAAAGAGACATTTAGTTGAGGTCTAAGTGTTCAAATTTTGCAGGTCACAGGTAATGAAGTAGGTTAGATTAGGAGTTGTTTTAAAAAAGTTAATCAGAGAATAAAAAAAGATTACTATGTGTTTAACGTAGCGATTAATTTAGATCGGGTCTGTGTGTATGGGTTAGTAGGATGTTTAATTTAGTCATTTGTTTTTATTTTTTAGTAGGTCATGTCTAGTTACCACTTATTAACATTAGTGGGTTTAGATTATAGGTAGTGGGATGTTGGTAGTTTAACGAAAATAAGAGCAAGAGTTAAAACAGTAAAATTCTTGTATGTGAGTTTGAGTGTATATTTTGGGGCCTGAACCAATTGAAGTTGGGAATAGACTATTTTATAAAACAAATCTAAGCTCGTGGGTCAGAGTCGAGTAATGAGTCAAAAGAGATTCTTATTAAAATGGGTCTGGTTTAAATATGTTAGTACGAAATTTGGTTAATATCAAATAGGTTTGGGAAACAAGTTTGTCTTGAAATGGATTTTAAAGTTTTAATATGGCTTCAAGCCTCTAGTTACTTTATTGGCGACTACGATTAGCAGGTGGTTGCAGCAGTGGCGGATCTAGAAGAAAAATTCAGGGGTAACGTAAAAAAATTTTTTACTGTACATTTATATAAATACCACCGCCGCAGCAGAACGACGGACTGCGGAGGGCAGTCACTCTGGTCAGGTGATGGTTAGTTGGCGACAAGGACAAAGGTTGTTGGGTGACCGGCGATAGGGTGAGGCGGTGAGGTTTATGGGTATAACTAGTTATCTTTTTAAACTTGTTTAGTTTGGGTAATGGGTATTTGAGCTTGTAAACTTGTTAGGTTTTTTAAGTTATTTAAATTTTGGGCTTATTGTAATTTTGGTCATGTTATTTGGTATTTTGGGTTTGTTAGTTATTAACTTATTAATGTTATTATAAAATATTATTTGGTATTTTGGGTTTGTTAGTTATTTAGTTATTTAAATTTTGGGCTTATTATAATTTTGATCATGTTATTTGTTTAGTTATTAACTTATTAAGTTATTAATGTTATTTGGTATTTTGAGTTTGTTAGTTGTTTAGTTAGTTATTAACCAAATA
This sequence comes from Flaveria robusta, assembly GCA_025506415.1. Classification (NCBI taxonomy): domain Eukaryota; kingdom Viridiplantae; phylum Streptophyta; class Magnoliopsida; order Asterales; family Asteraceae; genus Flaveria; species Flaveria robusta. The sequence continues at coordinate 10,001,593 of CM046474.1, forward strand.
ACACAATTCAAATGCATAAAATTTTAAATCAAATACATCTTCAAATCCCTAATTTCATATTTCAAATAATATTAAAAATTCATTAATCATTAATCATTAATCAATCTAAACTAATTGCCAATAAAACCAAAAAACTAAATCAAATCAAATAACATTCAATCTCCTAATTCCAAATAAATTAAAAACCAATAAGCCATTAAATCCATTAATAACCATTAATTTTAAAAGCTATGATTTTGAAAGATAATCTTGCAAACCTAAAAATTGAACCCGAAGAAATTGAACCCGAAGGAATTGAAACAAAGGGAGTTGAACTCAAAGGAGTTGTTGATCCAATATTATCATCATTATTAAAACCAATATCCTCCTTTTGAAATTTTCTTTTAAAAAAATTACCAATAAGAACTTGTCTTTTCATCTTCTAAATCCCTAATTTTATAAGAAATAACACAATAAGATTACAAATTGCAATTAATATCAAATCCCTAATTTCAATTTCAAAATTTTAATTCATATTTCAAATCCTTAATTCATATAACACAATTCAAATCCCTAATTTCAATACAAATCCCTAATTGTCAATAAACCCTAAAATTAAATCAAATAACAATTAATCAATCTTCTACCCTTGAAATCTTGTAAATAACACTTAAACCTAAAAAGTAGAAAGAATACCTTCAACTTCAAAGCAATCAAGATTCAAGCAGCATGTCAGCAAGGAGCAGGCTAAACAGCGACGGCGACAAGCGTATGGGGTTGAGGAGGGGGGGGGGGGGCGATTTTGGTATTTAATTGGGTTTTTATGTTTTATAATAATTTGAGCTTTTAAAAATTAATTGGGCTAAGGAAAAATTTGGGTTTAATTAATATTGGGGCTTTTGAATGGGTATTTTGGATAATTAGGTTAATTTGTTATAATGTTTTTATAAAAGGTAATATTTTTATAAAATATTAGACTACTTTTTATAAAATATAAAATTTCCTATAAAGTTTTGAATTTAAAATTTTTTTAGGGGTAATGTAATAATTTCTCAAGGGTAACATAATATTTTCTTAGGGGTAACGTAAAACTGTAAAAAAAAATTTTTACATAAAAAAGTAAAAAAAAAAAGAAATTTTAAAAGTTGAGGGGTAGCGGCTACCCCTCATCCCTTAATAGGTCCGCCCCTGGGTTGCAACATGACAGGTGACGCTCATCTAGACTGAGCAATTGTATAATTTGAGTCAATACAAATTAACTTGTATAATTTTGGGCATCCTAAATTTCTTATTAAATATATAATTTTAGTAGACCGAAAATAACCCATAAGAAAATAGTTTTCCTTTTACAATACAACTTATTTCTATATAAATGGTTCATAATCGACACCCAATGCATATCCAAACACACTTGAATTGGGTTTATGTTGGCTACACTAACATATGTTTTATTTTTTTGTGTTGGATTAGATAACTTTATCAGGGCTTTTGAACTTCATTGACGGGTTATGGTCGAGTTGTGGAGACGAGCGGATAATAATATTCACAACAAACCACAAGGAGCGTTTGGATGCGGCATTGTTGAGACCGGGGCGTATGGATGTGCATATAGAAATGTCTTATTGTACATATGATGGGTTCAAGATTCTTGCATCTAATTATCTACAAGTTAAAGAGGATGAAAAGTTAACAATATTTGGAGAGGTGAAAGAGGCATTGAAGAAGGTAAAAGTCACACCTGCTGAGATAGCAGGGGAGTTGATGAAGGGTGAGGATGTTGATATTGTGCTTCAGAACCTCATTAAATGGCTTCAAATGAAAGATGAAAACTAATTGAAGATAATCGATCATTTCGAGTTTTGTTTACTTTATTTATTATAAGTTGATATTTGTTGCAATTGCATATATAGAGCTTTGATCACCAAGTGTATATTTGGTATATTGGTCACCAGGGTAATCATTTTATCTTCAAACTTGTACAAAAAATATATGGTATTGGTGATTTTCTAGTGATTGCACAAAAGAAGTTAAATTGATGAGGTGTTAGAAAGTCTTACAATATGATGAATTGATTTTATCTAAGTTTTTATGATAAAATCACAAAATTAGTTTTTTTGGCGTGTTATATCCTATATTTGCAGGGTACGTGTCACTAAAATTTACTCTCTTACTATTTACATACCGTACCTGTAACGTATTGTTATAGAGGTTGTATGAGGGTTTTTTCACTTGTATGTTTTGTTTATTTACCTGAGGGTTTCCTTTCACACAGTTCGTAAAAAATAAGGTTATGCTAGCCGTATAGAGCGTCCGACTTACATAAAAACGATTGATTTAATGACGCCCACCAATTAATAGAGGTTATACGGGCCGTTATATATATATTGCAAGTTTATATGATGGGGGTTGTATATCCACAGTAACTCCCCATTCATATTAGAACAACTTTACCTAGATTGAGACTAGTTCTTGATTGGCTCTGATACCAATTCAAGTCCAGAATCACACAGACAATATATGAATAAACTCACTTGTATTGCAATTGGAAAATATAACTTAAAAAACCAATTACAATAATCTCTCCGATACATAACCCTATGCTTGGTCATGTATTTATACTAATACCCCTACTTGGCTATCAAGTAAAAGATAAGACTAATTATAATTCAAATACATCTTATCTCTTTATCCCTTTAATCTAGTAACTCCCTAACAAACCGACTTGTTCATCAAGGATATCCCGATAATACCGACTTGTATATCTCAGGAATTAGTTGCATTCCAACAATCACCCCCCTAATTCTCGAGTGGGTTTAGTCAAATCTTTGACTCCAATTAATTCTCGCATATCTTTGAATTTCATCCTTGGAAGTGCTTTTGTTAAGATTTCCGCTTTCTGCATGTCACCGTTAATGTGCTGGACCTCAATTTGACCATTCTCAACGCATTCTCGAATGAAATGGTATCGAGTATGAATATGCTTGCTTCGTCCATGAAAAACGGGGTTCTTCATTAGCGCTATTGCTGAGACATTATCCACCCAAATTTGTACAATTTGCTGTGGCCTTCCAGTGATCTCGCTTAGTACTTCTCGGAGCCAAATGGCTTGACATGCCGCCGACGTTGCAGCTATAAACTCGGCTTCACATGATGATAGTGCCATGGTATTTTGTTTTTGTGAGCACCATGTAATTGGCGAGCCTCCATAGTAGAATACGTGACCCGTTGTACTTCTTCCATCATCTTTATTTGTATTGTGTGAACTATCACTAAAGCCCACCAGGCCTTTTGTTTCATTACGTGGATAGTGAATACCAAGTGATATCTCATAATTTGCTTCATTGCCACCATGTGAGATTCTTTAGGATTTTGCATGTATCTACTTAGTATTCCAACAGAGAATGCTATATCGGGCCTTGTATGGAGTAAGTAACGTAAGCATCCAATTTGTCTTCGAAACTTTGTCGCGTCTACATCTTTCCCGGTTTCATCTTTAGTAAGCTTCATAGCTGGCTCCATAGGATATTGAGTTGGATTACAATCAAACATACCTGAGTCTTTTAAAACTCTTTTGGCGTAGCTTTCTTGTTTGATAGTAATACCTGTCTTCCCTTGATGAACTTCTATTCCGAGATAATAAGACAACATGCCTAGATCACTCATTTTAAAGTTTTTCTCCATTTGTTTCTTGAACACTTTTACTTCTTCAATGTTTGTTCCTGTAACAAAGAGATCATCAACATATGTTGCTACAATCAGGGTCGAGCTACCTGATTGTTTTGTGTACACCGCTTGCTCGTGTGCGCATTTTTTAAGACCAAGACTTTGAAGTGTACTATCAAGCTTTGAGTTCCATGCTCTCGGGGCTTGTTTCAACCCATAGAGAGCCTTTGAAAACTTGTAAACTTTACTTTCTTCACCTTTTATCACGAAACCCACCGGCTGTTCGACATAGACATCTTCCTTCAATTCTCCATGTAAAAATGTTGATTTTACATCTAGGTGATGTAATTCCCAGCCTTCACTTGCAGATAGTGCTATGAGTAGTCTAATTGTTTCAATGCGAGCCACGGGTGCAAACACTTCTTCGTAATCCACCCCATGCTTTTGTACATAGCCTTTTGCAACGAGTCAAGCCTTATACTTGTGGATGGTTCCATCCGGGTTTCTTTTTATCAAAGCTTTATTTCAATTGTATTTACAAGTATAATTGAGGCCAATTATATAGCCATATACAAACATAATTATAGGAGTCAATCAATCTAATTTATTTACAATAATTGACTAATTAAATATGGGAATGAATATTATTAGGATTGATTTGATTTGGAGTTATTTGTAGACATGGGTCTAATACGCCCCCGCAAGATGGTGGCTCCGTTGAAGACGCGAATCTTGGATCGGAATTTGAGGAAGAGTCGTTTGGCAAGCGGTTTTGTGAGAGTGTCAGCTGGTTGATCTTCGGAGTTTATATGATAAACTTTGAGGAGGCCAGCCGTGACCTTTTCCCTGACGAAATGGTAGTCAAGTGCCACATGTTTCATCCTTGAATGGTAGACAGGATTAGCGCATAAATATGTAGCTCCCATGTTGTCGCAGTAAAGAGTCGGCGGTGCAGTCGGAGTAATTTAAGTTCATGAAGCAAATTTTCCACCCAAGTTACTTCTGCAGCCGCATTGGCTAGGGCCTTGTATTCGGCCTCAGTGGAGGATCTAGAGACGGTTTTTTGTCGTGTAGATTTCCAAGAAACAATGTTTGAGCCAAGGTAGATGAGGTAAGCTGAGGTTGACCTGCCGCCATCGAGGATTCCACCCCAGTCAGAGTCGGCAAATACAGTGATATTGACAGGTTCCCTTTCTTTAAAAACAATCCATGATGAATAGTGCCTTTCAAGTATCGCATGACCCGTTTTAGAGCTTGCATGTGTTTTGTTGTTGGGGCATGCATATATTGAGATAATTTGTTGACCGCAAAGCAAACATCTGGTCTAGTGAAAGCAAGGTATTGGAAGGAACCAATGATTTTGCGATAAGTGGTGGGATCAACCTAAGATGAACCACCATGTGGTGAAAGAACCTCGGATGAGCTAAGCGGGGTGACAACGTCCTTTGCGCCATCCATGTGAAAATTGGTGAGCAGATCATTGATATGCCTATATTGGGAAAGAAACATGCCTTGATTTGTTGAAATAACTTCTATGCCCAAGAAATGATGTAGAGCCCCTAAATCTTTGAGAGAAAAGCGGTTGGATAGGATGTTCACAAAAGTGTTAAGAAAGCTTGTGTTGTTACCTGTCAAAACAATATCATCTACATACACAAGAAAATACATGGTTATGTCATTAGTTTTATATATAAAAAGAGAGGCATCCGATTAAGATTTTTTAAACCCATAGTTGAGAAGAAATGTTTTAAGTTCCATGTACCACGCCCGTGGTGCTTGTTTGAGTCCATAAAGAGATTTCCGAAGTTTACAAATGTGATTGGGAAATTGGGGGTTTGCAAATCCTGGTGGTTGGATCATATAGACATCCTCATAAAGAGTGTCTTGTAAGAAGGCATTGTTGATGTCAAGTTGTCTTAGAGGCCAGTTACGAGCAAGGGCAAGGGAGAGGATAACACGAATGGTGACCGGTTTGGTGACCGGACTGAAGGTGTCAAAGAAGTCTTTGCCCGGTTGTTGATGGAAGCCTTTTGCGACTAAGCGTGCCTTATATTTGTCAATGGACCCATCTGGTTTCCGCTTCATAAGTTTGATTGTGAAGAAGAGCATTGTACTCATCATCCATGGCTTTTCTCCATAGAGGATCTTTAACGGCTTGAGAGACACATGTTGGTTCAATGGTCGGTGGGATGGGATGAATTGTGGTGTGGTTGACAAAGTTGGCACCAAAATATTTTGGGTTCAGTTTTTGGGTGCGTGGAGGTAAAGGGAAAGAATGGTTGGGTGGAGATGTGGCCGTGGTAGTAGGCGTGGTTTGCGGAGGGGAAGGGGGTGGTGTTGAGGAAGTTGGTTGGGATAAGGATGTGAGGTCAAGAGGGTCAGGTATGGGTGGAGAAGTGAGGTTATTAGGAGTGGGAATAGATGTTGGAGGTTTGGTAGGGGGATCTTGGGTGGGGAAAGTGGTGGTGTGGGTAGTGGAATGAGAGGGGTGGATGGGTCCCGGAGATAAGTTAGGTGGTTGTGCCCAGAAGTCTTCTATGGGTGGAGGATGATTGGGAGCCATATGTGGATTATGTGTGGGGAATATGTATGGAACGAATTGAACATGGCGAGAGTGATAAAGGCGTTTTGTTTGAATGTCAAGACATTTGTAGGCGGATTTAGAGGTGGAATAGCCAAGAAAGATGCATTTTGATGACTTTGGATGAAGCTTAGAATGAGAATATGCCTTGAGCCATGGATAGCAAAGGCACCCAAACGGACGAATTTTGGTATAGTTGGGAAGTTGGTGATGCAAAATTTCATATGGGGTTTTGTTGTTTAAAACCGGTGTAGGTAGACGGTTGACTAAGTAGACCGCCGTTTGAAAAGCATGTGACCAAAAGGTTAGAGGAAGACCAGCATAGTGTAATAGTGCTAGACCGGTTTCCACTATATGTCGATGACGTCTTTCGGCAGTGCCATTTTGTTTAGGAGTGTGAGGGGGCGTGGTGAAGTGAGATATACCGAATGATTGAAATAGGGGAATAAGGGCTTGGTATTCGCCGCCATTATCCGAGAACATGGATATAATTGAGGTTTGAAAATAGTTTTCTACTAGCTTTTTAAAAAGGGGAAATAGGATAGAGACATCTGACTTGTAGCGCATGGGATATAGCCAAATATATTTAGTGTGAAAGTCTACAAAAATAACATAATAGAGGTAGCCATCAATGGATAGTTAGGTTGGTCCCCAAACATCAGTGTAAATAAGTTGTAAGGGTTTGGTAGTCATAAATGATGATTCACTAAAAGGAAGTTTATGACTTTTATTTAGTGAACATGACTCACAATGAAACTTAGAGTTTGACAATTTATTCAAAGGGAAATTTAAAAACTTTGACATAAATTTAAGTGTCATGATAGAAGGATGACCAAGGCAGTGGTGCCAAGCATTAACACTGGAGGTTGTTATTGAGTTAACTTGAGGACGAGATGGAGCCGGTGCATAGTATACATCATGGTTGTTCACTCCGCGAAGTAGAGGCGCCCCCGTGATTAGATCCTTCACAATAAAATAAGATGAGAAAAATTCAACCGAAACAGGATTAGTTTTGCATAATTTAGAAACCGAAACTAAATTGTGATGTAATTTAGGAACACATAAAACACGAGAAACAGATGATGAGCGAGAGGATGTAAGGATACGAGATTCACCAATGTGTGAAATATTCAAATTCGTACCATCACCGAGTAGAATCTCATTGGGTCCGCCATAATCTTTAGGAACTTGTAAGTTGGATGGATTCATTGTGACGTGATCAGATGCTCCTGTGTCAAACAACCAAGGGGATTGGACATTGTTAGTTGTATTGGTTGTAGTATTAAGAACCGGTCCACTGTTGGTGTTAATGTTGTTCTCACGTAGGAAACGAGCGAGCTTTCGACATTCTTTTGTATCATGGCCATTAAGGGAGCAAAATTGGCAATAAGAGTTATTGCGAGTCGTGCGGTTGGCATTGGGGTAGGATGGATTTTTAGACCAGTTAGGGCGTGATTGGCGGGACCCGTTACGAGCCCATTGATTTGACCGTGGGTTGTTACCAATGGTTTCCGAGACACGATTAGATTGACTGAATCCTCCATGTGAGGACCTGGTGTAGTTGACCGTGACAACATCCAGAGGAGATGTCTCGGTTTCTTTTAAATGGGTTTCATAATCAACCAATCTGTCATGAAGTTCAGAGTATGTGATTGGGTTGTCTCGGGCTTTGATGGCAGCAACAATGGGTTTGAAAGCATCACCAAGTTGATTCACAATGTGAATCATAAGATCTTCATCACTGATACGACTTTGGGCCAAGGCTAGATCATCGGCAATGGTTCGCATGTCACGAAGGAATTCCGCAACATTACGAGTCCCTTTAGGATTGTTTGTAAGTTTGGATTTGAGGGAGATGATTCTGGAGCGAGAGGCGTTAGCATAGGTGGTATTGAGCCGAACCCAAGCTTCACGAGCGGTGTTGGCGGATGACAAGAGTGGTTGAATAGCATCGGTACAACTGCCGAGTAAGGCACTAAAAAGGATTTGATCTTGGCGAAACCAACACGAATATTCAGTGCTGGTTTTGGTGGGAGGTTGCGAGGAACCATCAATGAAGTGTTGTAGGTCAAGCCCGATTAAGGTTGACAACACGTGTTTACGCCAAACCGGGAAGTTAGTCGGGGTGAGTTTGATGGTGAGGTGAGTAGCAGCAGTAAGGTGAACAATGGTGGGTAGATTAGAGGAGCTTAGTTTGTCAGACATGGTGAAAGAGGAGGATAATAAGCAAGATAATGAAAGTTGGAGTGGGTAGGAGCCTGCGAATAAAAAAGGAATAAAAAGAACAAAGAGGATCGATATTCTCAGTGGAGAGCAAAGGCTCTGGATACCATATCAAAGCTTTATTTCAATTGTATTTACAAGTATAATTAAGGCCAATTATATAGCCATATACAAACATAATTATAGGAGTCAATCAATCTAATTTATTTACAATAATTGACTAATTAAATATGGGAATGAATATTATTAGGATTGATTTGATTTGGAGTTATTTGTAGACATGGGTCTAATACGTTTTGCCTTATACACCCACTTTAGCCCTATTGGTTTGACATTCTTTGGAGCAGCCATCAATGTCCACGTTCTGTTTTCGTTGATCGAGTCAAGTTCTTCATTCATGGCCTTTAGCCATTCTTTGCTTGCTTTGGCTTCTTGAATGGATCTCGGCTCTTCTTCCTTAATTAGCATCAGGTCTTCATGTTCAATTTGTGTGTTTAGAACATAATCTTTAAATCTTGCCGGTGTGACAGGAACACGAGTAGATCGTCTAAGAGTAGAATCTTCATGTTCCTGACTTGGGTTATTCTCAGCATGGATCGATGGGCCTGCAGTTTGACCCGGACTCTCCCAAGGTTAGGCTGATCCGGTGGTGGTGCTTCGGCTGAAGACTGGGCTTGTGTTGCTACTGGTCTGCTAACTTGTGGGCTCAAAGGTGGTCTCGGGTTCACTACTCCATTCTGCTTATGTGGTTTCGACGCTTGGCTCTAACACCCTCGGTATTGTGAAGTGATAGTTTTCTGTTCTGGTCTCTTGTTCTTGCATGTACTTCGACCAATCCCAGCCTTTTGTTTCATCGAATTTGACGTCTCGGCTTATGACCGCTCGGTTTCTTTACGGGTCAAAAAGTCGGTAGGCTTTGGTCCCTGGTTCACAACCGAGATGCACGAGTCGTTGGGCTCGGTCATCTAGTTTCCTAAGGTAGTTTGAGGGATCTTTTGCATACGCTATGCATCCAAATACCCGTAAATGCCCGACGCTTGGTTGTTTACCTTTGAATACTTCATAGGGTGTCTTGTCTTTTATAGCTCGAGTGGGAATTCGGTTGATGATATATGTGGCATGCATTACAGCTTCTCGCCATAACACCTGTGGAACTTTCATGGTTTTTAAAAGGCTCCGAGTCATCTCCATAATGGTTCGGTTTCGACGCTCTACTACCCCGTTTGGTGTGGCGTATAGGGGGCGGTAAGGTGTCGTTTGATTCCTTCCTTGCTACAAAACTGATTGAACTCCGTGGAGTTGAATTCTCTTCCCCCGATCCGTACGAAAGGTTTTAATTCTTGTCCCTGTTTCAACTTCAATTTGTGCCTTGAATCTTTTGAAAGTATCGTAGCTTCCATCTTTTGTTTTCAAGAGAAACGTCCACATATATCGGCTAAAATCATCGATTAACACGAGGATGTATTTTTGTTTCCTCCCAACGTAGTAGGAGCAATTGGACCACACATATCTCCGTGTACTAGCTCAAGTTTTCCGGTTGCTCGAAAACTTGTTGAAGTGGGGAAAGTAGTTCTTGCTTGCTTGCCCACCAAGCAAGAGTCACATAGTTGGTTCTGGTGGTTGATCTTTGGTAATCCTACTACCATCCTTTTTGAACTCATCTTCCTTAGGGTCTCAAAGCTAAGATGTCCTAGTCGCGCATGCCATTGCCATGATTGATCACCTAGTCTTGCATGGAGACACTTGGGCATACCTATCTTCAATTTTGCTTTGTTTAACCGGTTTTTGGTGCGTTTAACATGCATTACTAGTCTTCCTTCCTTATCATACAACATTAAATAGTCTTCTTCCATTGTGACCTTGTATCCGGACTCAGTAGTTTGCCCCAAGCTTATAATGTTAGTTTTAAGTTTGGGAATAAAGAAGATGTTGGTGAGCAACTTTTGATCTCCAGATTTTGTCTCGAACACAATGGATCCTTTTCCTTTAATTTTTACGCATGAACCGTCACCAAAGTTTACGCTCCCGGTTATTCTTTCGTCAAGCTATGAAAAGTAAGAGCGATTTCACGTCATATGGTTGCTAGCCCCGTTGTCCAAGAACCAAACTTCATCTTCTTTTGTTTGGGTGTTCATGACAGAGGGATCCACCTTCTTTTCGTTTAGTAACACCGACTCGTGTACAATTGTCATGAAGAGATTCGGATCCTGCTCTTGAGTTTCTACAAGATTTGCTTCTTGTTTCTTCTCCTTCCGATCCGGGCAGATGGAGGCAAAGTGACCGTACTGATCGCATCGAAAGCATTGAACTTTTGAGCGATCATTTTTTTTCCTTTGGCCTTATCCCCACCATTAGGTGTGGTTTGTTGAGGGCGGTTTTGACCTGTGTCTCAACTACGGCCCCCTCTACCACGATACCCTCCTCGTCCTCTTCCTCGGCTCGAATCATGAACATCATAACGAGTGTTAGAAGACGTCTTATTAAACAATAACTTACCCTGATTTTCAGTTTGTGGCTCCTCTTCTTTTATACGTTCTTCATAAGCTTTGAGTCGCCCAACTACATCCTCAAAGCCGGTTGTTTTAAGGTTGAGTACTTGTTCGATTGATGCTACCATGTGTACGAACTTTCTCAGTAGGCTAGTTAGAAACTTTTTCACCATCCTAGATTCATCGATCGCCTCCCCGAGTGCAGCAGACTTGGATGCTAGTTCTGCTAGTTTGCTTGCATACTCATCAATGGTGCTTGACTCCTTCGTCTTTAAACCATCAAACTCGGTTGCAAGAGTTTGGAGCCTAGCCTCCCTTACACAATCAGCTCCTAGATGTCGAGTCTTTAAGGCTTCCCACATCTCTTTTGCCGTTTTCAAGTGACCGATTTGGAGTATGTGGTGCTCGGGTATTGACTGGAACAGCAGCTCCACTGCGGTGTTGTTCTTCTTTTCATCGGTGGTTCCTGGATCGATTGCCTCCCACACGGTGTGAACACCGAATATCACCTTCATACGAATGGCCCACACAGTATAATTTGTGGGTGAAAGCATCGGACACTGAAACTAATTTGGAGTCGTTTCCTTGGTTGTATTTCCTTGCGGTGTTGTGCTTGTCATCTTTTGCTTTCGACGAGTATAGGTGATGGTTGGTGTTGTAGATTGCTCTAGTAATTAGGATTAGTAATTGAGATCAAACACACCTTTGTTTGATCGGAACTGCTCCCGTTGCGCCTTGGTCGCCGCCTGTTCTTCCGAATTAAAGAACAGAGAGTTCTTTCTTTAACGGTTGCTTTAACTAGATTGAGACTAGTTCTTATTGGCTCTGATACCAATTCAAGTCCAGAATCACACACACAATATATGAATAAACTCACTTGTATTGCAATTGGAAAATATAACCCAAAAAACCAATTACAATAATCTCTCTGATACATAACCCTATGCTTGGTCATGTATTTATACTAATACCCCTACTTGGCTATCAAGTAAAAGATAAGACTAATTATAATTCAAATACATCTTATCTCTTTATCCCTTTAATCTAGTAACTCCCTAACAAATCTACTTGTTTATCGAGGATATCCCGATAATACCGACTTGTATATCTCGGGAATTAGTTGCATTCCAACACCACACACCCCCTAGTTTTTCACTATCGCAGCATCAACAAATGTGCCTACTCAAAACAAAGCTTAATTAATACCACCTACGAGACATGGACTCGTGTATTGCACGTATTTGTTGTATGTCGGAGGCAGAGCAACAACACAATACTTGGTTTATCGTTTAAGACATGAAGTTTTGAGAAAAAATATTAGTAATTCATCAGTCATATAAAAGGTTTTAGAATCATAATGTCAATCGATGTTTGTGGTTTAATATATACTTACCAACTACTCGTTCCAATGCTATTGTGGATCGTTCTTATTAGTTGGAAGCACAAGTCATGACATTTTCCTGAAAAAGGTGATGTATACATCTACTTTAATGCTCACATTGGGTGGTTTTAATTCAAACTTTTCTCTTTAATGACTTCACAACATCATATATTATATAGCTGTTAGATCTTAAGATCAATGATATGCTTTATCAGTAAAATCCATATCGTTGTATATGTTCATGGGCATTGGGCAGAGAAAGAGAGTGATGTTATGTAAAATTGTTAACTTATCAAAATAACATGACTGTAAAGTAGGCGAACTCTAACCATTTTAATATTCATTTAAGAAGGTTGGATCTTATTACTATCTTAAAAACTTGAAAACTGCATCATCTGTTATTATGATGTTCGTGACTTAGGAACTATAAGGATTGGCAAATATTTTCATCGTATTTTTGTAAGTGTTTGTATTCGTCTAGCCTTTATTAATATTAGCTACTTCATATATAATTGGGACTAGTAATCAAGGTTACCCTTAACCTCACTTTTGTTACCGTGATATATAGTACTCTAATCCAACCGCCATACATCTATCGATCATAATAAACAAACTTTTTGAGATGTCATGTGTCACAATTTTAGAGTCTTTAAAATTTTGTTTTTCCGTTAAATATTTTTCAATTATCTATTTTAATTTAATTTTCTTACACTTTTAACTTAATTAAATACCATTTAAAAGTTTTCAAATTTACTATGATTTTAAATTTCAAACATGTAGAATAATTTTTTATTGAACAATAATTTTATTCTTAATTACATTATTTATAATTACTTTTAACTAATTCATTATAATTCATAAGATTTAGATATGCTATTTTTTATTTTTTGAAATATTACAAATTGTTTCTGTATAAACTTTTTTTTATTAATGTTAAAAAATTGGGTTAGTGGATTTTAATAATTCCAACTTTTAATTATTGGCCGGGATTAATCCTAACTCAGGAAATATTTACAGACACCCCTAACTTTGAGCTTATTTTCTTTTAACGATCTCTTATTAACTGACAGTTAACACCGTTAGTTTTTCGATAGCGTGGACTATTTATATGACCAAAACACTAAGCCGAAAGTTAAAATCAACCATCTGATCCATCAATCTGTAACTTCTGCATCCTAAAACTCGTAAATCTTCATCTTCTGATCTGAACCACTTAACTCATTCGAGGTAGATTTCAGGTGACGTTGGAGGCTAGACACCGAAAAACGGACTTGGTGGAGGCTAGGTGGCGGTATGGTTGAAAAATGGCTCAATGTTGGCCCCATTTCATCAAAAAAAAAAAAAAAACTAACGGATGTTAACTCTCAGTTAGTAAGAGATCGTTGAAGGAAAATAAATTTAAAGTTGGGAGTGTCTTCAAATATTTCCTGAGTTGAAATTAATCTCGGCCAATAAATGAAACTTAAAATTATTAAAATTCAATAACCCTAAAAAATTTAATATGCCACACACACGTATACACATATAAATTATATTACATATACTACTTAATACAGAAAAGTTCTAAAGGACACGTGGATAACTTTAGAACCCATCCATAAACTTTTTCGTCTAAATATTATGGCCCATTATTTTAGGAAATTAATATATTTCTTATAATTCAATATCGTAATAAAAGTACTTTTCGTCATTAGATTTTTTGATTAATTTCAACCTAATTAAATAAAATATATCTTGTATTTTTTTCTTAAATTAATAATTAACTTAATATTTATATTGATATTTTCTTTCATAAAATCTAATAAATTTCTTCTAACTACGCCCTGTAAAATCAAATAACAATATATTATTATATAAGATATTTATTTATAATTTATTGTAACTTTTTTATGATTTAGCTCGTGTAATACACGAGAATCCAACCTAATACGTAAATAACAACTTATAAGAATTCTCAACATAATAAAAGAGTTAATTATACGATTGGTCACTATGGTATGCCATTTAATCTAATAGTTAACGACTAATTCAATCATAATTTCTAAAATGATAATATTTTAAAGCAATTGAAAAGACTGTTTGTTTAATCACATATTAGATTCTAAATAGTTGGATTATCGTTACCAACTCAAGCCTCAACTGCTCAGTTTCCACAAGAATACTTGTTGTCGAAGTTGTTTACTATCGATCATTTCTTTGTTGTGCACCCTATTGTATTGGTTATATTGAAATTGTTTTAGTAATGTTTTTGTAGATTATGTAATAGGTAGCTTTTAAAAAATAAAACCTACAGAGAATAACTTTAGACATATTGTATTTTTATTATACATCTCTAATGACAATTGACGTATTATGCTTATGTATTTGAATTTTGATTTGGTTTTAATTATTTTATGTGACCCGAACCAACCCTGAACCTAAACAATATAATTTATACATAACTTACCATAAAAAATTTCCGACCGCATGAAAAAATTTCTAGTTCCATCACTGAAAACATATGGATTTTTAATCATTAGAAATATGTCCATCGTGAAATGTCATTGATGTCCATTTATGAAAGTAATTAACATGAAAATATAATTAGAACAAAACTAGCTTATAGGGAAAGGTTGTATGTAATGCTCAATAGTTTTCCTTTTCCAAAATAATGTAATATATAAAATTACCAAAATAATCATTAAAATGTATTATATTTATATAAATTTACATATAATTATTATAGTGAATAAATATGACTTCTTCATAAACTATTGTACATACGGGTGCTACTCTCATATCATTGAAAATCTAATCACACACTATTTTCAAGTGGTCTTTTGAAAATTAATGCTTGTATCATAACCTCATACTTTCAAACGGTACGTTTAGGACTAACCTTGCATCATAGCCCCAACCATCACGTTTAGACGACCATTAGAGGTTTTCATCATTTGATCGTTTGAGTTCAAGGTTACGTATTTTACTTTAAGAGTAGTGTAGATATAGTAGTGCCCTTTTACACATTCATTGTCAATTTCTTTATTTACTACATAACCAATTGAAATAAACAATTTCATACATAATTTCTCTTTAATTTCTCTTTGGTTCTACTAAATGCATATCCTATGTTTATGCATAGGAATTTTCTTACCTCGTCTTTAATTGATTAATTAGCCATTCATTTATATTTAAATATTAATAATTCATGAAAATTTTGTAAATAACAAGCAGAAAAAAATATCAAATTTTAAACAAGTATAAATCACACAAAGATTTGCATACGACAAAGAGAACATATATAATTCACATAATAAAAATGTATTTTGTGGGTTAAAGTATTACACCACAATCAAAAGTATACACGCCGACAAGTTCACGTATCATATGGTTAGATTTTATTTTTCTTTAACGTTAAACTATATAGATAGATTAAAGAGAAAAATGGCTATATGCTTTTCTCTATAGTTCAGGAGAAGATTCGATTTAAAATCTAAATAATGGAAAGTTAAGAAATATTTATGTTCACCAAATATCATCAAACCTTCAAATAAATATGTAGTGTAGTGATTCATGAGTAGTTGAAGGAAAGACAATGTTATTATTATTATTAAAGTTACTATCATTACTTTACCTGGCTCATACACAGCACACATTATTTTTTTCAAGTAAATAACAATAATTTAAGCAATATAAAGGAGGACAAGGAAAGAAAAGAAAAGAGAATGAGGTTTTTCAAAATAGCAATTGCATAATGACTACACAACACTGAGAACCCAATTCATCAAAAAGTTCAAGTATGCAA
This sequence comes from Flaveria robusta, assembly GCA_025506415.1. Classification (NCBI taxonomy): domain Eukaryota; kingdom Viridiplantae; phylum Streptophyta; class Magnoliopsida; order Asterales; family Asteraceae; genus Flaveria; species Flaveria robusta. Next base: position 10,017,693 of record CM046474.1, read on the forward strand.
AAAGTAAAGACATAACCTGCTACAAAAGAATGATTATTTCCCACTTCTAACCCACAAATAACAAACCCTCTATTTCACACCCCAACACATTGCAATGAAGTTTACCTTTAATGTGAAATAAAAAGATTTACAACACAAGTACTATTTCATATATTGAATTTATTTATGTACTAGCACAAAAAGCTCTCATCACTTCCATATTGAATATTTGTCCAGTTGCATAAGAGAGACAACATAATAACCATAAATCCTTGGGTTTCGCAAACTCGGATACACTCGAGGGTTACACGCACAGAATGAGTGAATGACCAAGTCGGCCAAAAACTTATGGAAGGAAAAGTGAAAGTATCAAACATGCTTGGGACACTCTCCAACCTGGTATAAAAGCTTTAACCAAGAGTTTGTTATGTACACGGGGATTGGAATATGAGATTCTAAGCCCTAGCGCCGCTCTAAGGGGACAAAATGAACAACATTTCAAAGGAGTTGTTTTCCACTAAAGATGACTAGTGGACACGTTGATCCGAATCATTATGTGAGTGGCTAGTAAAGATCCTAGGCTGAGCGATCCTTAGTAACAACACTAATGTTATAAAACCTAAAATTACACGCTCCCTAGACCCCTAATTTAGTTTTACATTATGTCTTATCTTATCTTTTATATATCTCTTTCTTACACTCATATTTTATTTATTTTGTCATCTTTCCTCTCATATTCACCAAAATGTTTATATGATGTATAACGAAATTACAAACCATCAACCATAGCATGAAATATGTAGGCAAAGATAAGGCCGCAAGGATGCTTTTAGATTAAACCTAAATGGAAGCAAGCTTATTATTTATTTACAAAGACTACATCGGGTCTTTACCTAAAGACAATACTAATAACCAAAACACTAAATTATATACATATTAAATATCAACTTCATTGCTATAGTGAAGTTTGTTTTTTAATATATTGACCACTTCTTTTTAATAAATTGGTATTAAAACCTAATTAAGATTAGTTAGAATTATTCTTTTGGTTTTTTGCCCATGCTTTGTTGAGGTTTGTTTCTAATAATGAAAGCAAGTGAGGTGCTACAACAAAGTTTTGTAATTTTGCTTTTTGAATACAAAAGTTTATTTTTTGTGTTTTTGGCGTCGACATCAAACATTGATGAATTGGTATTTTTGTGGTGTGATGAGGTGCTACAACAAAGTTTTTTGTTTTTTGCTTTTTGACCATGATTTTTTTGGGCATCTAATATTTGTGAATTTCTTTATCGTAGGCTATAGCGGGTGCAACAACTGTTAGAGTACTACGAGTAACCAAACTGATTATAAGTGAACATCATCGTTGCTGGTATAGGTATTATCGGAACCGGTATCGATATTTGCGTTTTTGGTTTCCAATTAGCTGACCCGACAACGAACAAAGTCCCGCCGCATAAAACAAGAGAAAACAACCAAACTTCTTCACGTGTAGCTGATGTGTTGATGATATATATGAGTTTTAGATGGTTAAAACTATGTTTTTAATCTATTTTTTATATACAATACAATCACTTTATTACGTGTTTAAAATACATAATAAAAACCAACATAAAAATCAACAAACTAAATAATTAAGAACAAAATTATTAACCAACTGATTTTTTTTAAGTCATGAACCCATTTCTTCCATTCTTTTCATATATTTTTTTTTACCATTCTCACATCTTATGAAAGAATGATGAAAATGGAACATTCTATAATAAGAATTTAAGAAAAATGTTAAACGTGCCCGTTGTAAATGTACGTCATTTCTTTCATTCTTTTCACAAGTTTATTTTTACCATTCTCGCATATGAAAGAATGACGAAAATGGAATAGTTTATAATAAGAACTTTGATTGTTTTAAGAAAAGTGGTTAAGCGTACCCTTTGTGTGTAATATTAATTTTGAAATGGAAGAGGGACTTACCAAGGCCATGGAAGGAGGATTACATAGAACAGCACCCTTTGAGAAGTAAGATAGAGTCGTGATACGGGGAGGGTAGGGGAAAACCTTTATCTAAGTTTAATCTTTAAATATTGTTATTTATATTTATGTTTAATTTTTAAGATATGTGCATAGAGACTATCGTAAAAAAGCTTATAATGGATTGGTGACATAATAATTTACGGATAATCATCCAACATTCTTCCTCGAGATGTTTCGAAGGTATTTAATGGATAAAAACCTATTTTAATGATCGTCAGTCAAATTAGAGACGAATGTTGAGTACTTGCAAACCAGTTTTCGTGCACAAGGTCGTTAGAGTTTTTCTTCATTATAAAAATGCACTTCTATGATACGACAATTAGCATATGGGGAATGCTCTAGACTCGCTTGATGAATAATTAAATATGTTTGGAAGAACATCACACAACTTCTTGTAACACTTTTGTGATAGCGTTATTACTTTGTATGCAAAAGAATATCTTCGTAAACCAAATTAATACAACTTTTATATGCCGCACACGAGCAACGACATGGCTTTCCGAAGATGTTGGGGATCTTAAATCATACGCAGTGGGCTTAGAAGAATTATGCAATCGACTGAAGAGTGCAATATATGCAGGGTGCTTACAACCACTAACAATAATGTTTGAAGCGGCGACATCTGCTGATTTATGGATTTGACATGCACTTTTTATGACCCCATGAACTAATAATGACAACATCATTCACCGATTATATTTGCTCGATTATTTTATTAGTGGAACCGTCGTTGAAATGTCCTTTTTACGGTAAGGGTGTTGAACATAGATTCAGGTACTATTTAACCGATGGGATATACCTAAACTGAGCAATGACAATTAAAACTGTCATACTTACTGGAAGGGCTGCAAACGAACCGAAAGAACACGAACAAGGCATTATTCGTGTTCGTTCATTAAAAAATAAACTTATTCATGAACTGTTCACGAATACTTACCGAACGAGTTTCCTTGTTCGTGTTCGTTCATTAAGGAAATGAACATGTTCACGAACACTTATCGAACACAAACGAACACAAATAAGATCAAACGAAAACAAACAAATATTCATAAACATAATAAACACAAAAAAGTCTATGAACACAAACGAATACAAATGATCACATATTTATTTTAGAATAAAATCAGCATTTTCATAATAAAATTTACCAAAAATAAATAACACACGTAGCATAAATATCAAAAAACACTTGGACATAATTGTCATAAAAATAAATAACACAAAAATTAAGAACATAATCGAACACATTAACGAACATAAACGAACACATTATCAAACGTTCCAAACGAACATTAACGAACACATTATCGAACGTTCACGAACATAAATGAACGAACACGGCTTGTGTTCATGTTCGTTCGTTTAATTAAATGAACGAAATTATCTTGTTCGTGTTCGTTCATTTACTAAACGAACGAACATAAACGAAATTCGCGCCGAACAGTTCACAAAGTGTTCGCTGAACGCTCCGTTCGTTTGCAGCCCTACTTACTGGATAACGATCTTAAACAATAACAATTCAAGAAAACACAATAAGCGGTAAGAAAAGACATTGAACAAGTGTTTAAGGTCCTAAAATGTAAATGGCATATACTTCGATCAACAACCCAAAAACAACTATATCCCCAAACAATTAGAATAATCATAAACAATTAGAATAATCATGTACGTATGTATTATAATATGATTTCAAAAAATAATGATATCGTCTTTCAATTACTTATAAGATTTTTCAAATAATGAATTGCTAAAACATGACATACTTTCATGTTTACAATCAATCACGATTCGCAATAACCTTCGAGTGGATCTTATCGAATATTTGAAGCATTTAACAAACGAACCAAAAGAACCATTAGTTTTATTTTATTAATAAATAGTTGTTAGTTTTTTTTTAATATGTTTGTTTCTTTATTATTATTTTATGTATTTGTTAACTTTAATTATAAATTATGAAATATAATTACAAATTTAAGAAATTAAAAAATTAAAAAAAATAAGAAAACGAGAAAAAAAAACTAGGATGACAACTTACAAAACGAAAAAAAATCTAGGAAAATCTAAATAAATAGAAAAAGCTAATGTGACATAGTGATACGTATGTGTCTTGCAGGGAAGAACGAAACAACTCCCCATGGCCTTAAGATATGACAATGCATCGAACCACGACAAAAGCGACAAAACACACACTAATAGCATTACCAATCCTCGCAATAATTGATATTATGTTTTGAAATATTTTTGTGTGTGAACATGTATTTGTTTGATTAATAATTGATATTCACGTATTTTTTTATAAATATTGGTAAGCTTATAATATTCGACATATATATAATTTCCTAAACACTAAGCTCTTTATAATTTATCATGTCCTAATACTCCCCAAATAATCCCCGCCTAGACCAAATACTCACAACTACCCAGTTAACCAACCTGACAAAGCCTAGTAAGTTTTACAAACATGCCTTAAACTACAGAAATTATGTTGCAATGTCTACTTCTAGCTGTAAATCTAAAACCTGCTATCAATATAAGTTAGAATTGCAGATTTTGCTAGTGTAAATCAACAATTTGCAAGCCCAATGTAGGAAAATATGGAAACTTTGAAACATAAGCAAGTTCATTCACTAACCTCCAAAGATCTGCTAAAGTTGGTCTTAGTGGTTGTAAACCTATTAAAGCACCTCTAAAGCAAAGTTTAATGGTTACCAATTTCTGTAAAAATGATGACAAATTGCAATTCAAGAAAAAGTGACAAATTCAAAAGCAGAATTACCTTTCAAACATTCAGATCCAAATTTATTTGCAATCACCTGCAAAAACAACAAACAAAAAGCAAAGATCACTGAAGAATGTTCACTCAAACATAACAAATCAAAAATAACAAAATCAAGAAATTAGTTTATACAAATGAATCCAAATGATGGATATTGATATAAGTGTAAAAAAGATTGATTCATTGATTGATTCACTAAAGAACTCTATAAAATTATCAGAGGGTATGCACAAACCTAATCATGCACCCTAAACACAACATTTTACACAAGATTAACCCTAACAACACACAAATGTACTCTCACTTCTTCCCTGTTTTAGCTGCTGTAGCTTTCTTCGCAATCGCTGGCTTCGGCTTCAAGCTTTTAGCCGTCGTCTTCTTCACCGGCGCCTTCTTCCCAGCCGCCTTCGAACCCGCCGGAGCTTTCTTACCAGGCGTAGATCTCGTAGAAGTCCTCGCCACCTTCGACGGCTTCGCCGGAGCCTTAGCCTTCGCCTTAGCTTTCACAGCACCCGCTTTACCCTTCGCAGCCGGCTTAGCTACAGTTTTCGGCTTCGCAGCTGGCGTTGTCACCGACTTCGCCTTCGCAGCAGGTTTAGCCTTCGCCGCAGGCTTGGCTTTCGCTACCGTCTTCGGCTTAGCTGCAGCCTTCGCCTTCGGAGCCGGCTTAGGCTTGGCCACCGTCGGCTTCTTCGCCGGAGCTTTCTTCTTCACCGACTTCGGCTTCGTCGCGGTGGTCTTCGGCTTAGCAGCCGGCTTCTTCTTCGCCGGAGCCGTAGCCGCCGGAAGCTTGTAAGAAGCTTTCACCTTAACCAGCTTACCGGCGGCTACAAACTTCTTCAATTGAGTCAACAACACCTTCTTGAAATTCGCCGGAAGATTCTTCTGCTTCTCTTCAATAAACTTCGTGATTGCATATTGGCTTGAGCCGGTCCTCTCCTTCAACGTAACAATGGCTTCCTTTATCATCTGTTATCACATATTAATCAAGATCCAATCAATCACAATAACAAAAATACAATCACACATGTTCACAAACAACAGAAATATCATGTAAAACAGAAGAGTAAAAGCTCATTTGATTCTGATATCCGATATGAATACGAACCGTGAAAGCGCGATCTAATAATAATAATAATATTATTGTAAGATCTTCAAAACTGAAGGACAACTATACCTCAAAGTAAGGTGGATGCAAAGAAGCAGTTCTAGGCTTCCCCTTAGCTGGAGTTTTTCTAGCTTTCTTAGGTTTGTCATCAGGTTTCACCTCAGGTTTATCCTCAGGTGCGGGATCAGTAGCGGTGATCAGGGGCTCCGTAGGCTCTATAGGCACAATTGGATCTTCTGTCGCCATTGATTAGCTTTGAATCTGAGGTTAATGGGTGGAATTTAGATCTGCAAATGCTGATTTGAAGGCGATTGATTTGCAGTAATTGGATTTAGCGTCTGAGTGACGAAGATGAATTTGAGGGGATTTAAATAATATTGAGATCGTGGTGATTTATCTTAAAGGTGCGATTTGATTGGCTGATAAAGAGGTCACACGGATCGAACACCTAACTAGAATTTGAACATGGGCGGTTGGATCGTTTGTCATCAACGGTTGATAACTACTTGAGGTGAAGGTAGTGATGAGGTTTGGGTGAAATATCTTCATTTTGGTGTGTTTCTATGCTCAAATGATTTGGGGATAACTTTAAATCTATTTGATGAAATTTGGTGAAGTTTTCTGGGGTTTGTAGGGGATTAAGTTAGCTTTCTGTTGAGTGTTTTCTCAAAGGCTGAGGTTAAGTGGATTGAGAGATATTTGAGTTGGAATGTAGATTGGTCGAAAAGGGGTTACTTTTAGAGTTGTTAACGGTTTCGAGTCTTTTTAAGCCAATGCTTTGGTTTGATGTGCGGTTTTGGTGTTGGGGATGATTGTAACTTAACATAGGAGTTGGTAGGATCAAGAATCGTTCGAATCTGATGAGATTTGAATATGGAAATATACGTTTGAATGTCACTCAAGATGAACAAATATAAATCAACTATAAGTCTTGTAGTTTACTTTGTATTAACATGTCTTATTTTTTACTATGTATATTTAAACTCATCATGGTAACCTTAATCTATTTCAATAATTCTCATTTTTATCTCGGGTATTAAAGCGAATCGTTAAACAAAAATATGTTAATACATCTAACGTAATCATTTTCTCAACATGTATAGTGATTTATGAACATATGAAGATAATAAGCATATTGTGTGATACTCAAATTACAGATTTACTTTCTTACTTAAAATACGAGTTATTTATATAATAACCTTGTAAACCTCAATTACCCATATACAAAGAGGGATTTCACATGTTCTTTGATTCATTAGAAGGTCATATATTAATTCATGACTATAAAGAAAACAGAATTTTCACTTCATTCATTATTTCGTTTAGCCCATATGTTACGATATCTTGCAACATTCTTTAGCCTTGTTTGATATGGAAATTTAGTTCTAAGTATCATCTCCATATAATAAGTTTACCCAAGTCTAGATATATTCAGAATTATTATGGTATGTAAATCTGTTCAACTATTACTCACAAACGCGAATAGTGATACATCTACATAATCATATTCGTGACGTTTATAGTGTTTTATGAATAGATCAAGATCAGGAGGTTGCTATGTGACAATCAAGTTATTGATTTACCTTTTTTTGTTAAGAAAATGAGTTTATATTTGTGAGTTAACTACGTAAACCTCAAACACCCAACATAAACAAATCATCCAAAGATGTTCTTTGAGTGTATTTAAAAGATATCTATCTAGTCATCATCATAAACAAAACAAAATCGTTGTTTCGTATGACAAAATGTTCTAACTTAATTTATTTTTGATCGGTATGAGAATTATAATTCAAAGTGGCTTCTTCAGTCAAAAATCTTCATAATCATCATGGTACATGAAACATGAGTCCGTTTTACTAACATTTACATCAAATATTAAAACAGTGTCATTTTCCCACAACGTTTCTGTTGTTTTATGAATATAAACTTTCAAAAGGCCCAGTCCTCACCATCCGGCTTGATTCTAACTGAACAAAAAATTCTAACTGAATGATTAGAACCCAGCAAGACATGAAAATGCCACATTAAAGTATGACAAAACTCACCAGAAAACATCACTTAACGTAACTTTTAACAATACAATGATAAAACGATATTATAATTAGCATTAAGTTGAATTAGTTCATTTCCTAACACCTCAAATATCATTATCAATTCTAAGAGATTAACAAATTTTAATTTATCATGTTATCAATTCGTTTTCCATACAAAGCATATGTCTCAGTATCTACAAAATCTCTTTTGGGAACTCCAACAACTAATTTCATGGAACACTTACAACTCTAAATGCGCAATTCCTAGTTCACACAACTCATATATTCTTCTAGTACCCGTGTTCGCATACTTTTAGGTTTATAACAAGTCGTATGTCATTTTTTTTTTGAACGGCTGCAAATTTATAAAAGATGAATAGCAAGAAACCAGCCAGAAAAAATACAAAACTTACAAATATAACACTAGGTTTTTAAGCCACTCATTCCAAGTTCGGATACAGATACAATTTCTATTTACGAACCAAAAAAACGAGTAACACATGATATCTTCAAAAGCATAAGCTTTTGGCGTGAAATTTCCACCAAATATGATATCATTTTAAAGCTTCTGTATATTCCACAACGTCATTCAATTCATTTAATCTTATTACATGAATCATGTGATTTATTTACAAACCCAAAGAATATATTCAAACCACAACTAATTCTTTTACTATCTAATTAGATCACATGGGAACTTGGAATCTTGTTTGCAATTTTTGGGTTACTTAACAACATAATTGATACCATTACAACAAATGGGTCTTATGATAACATGTGACTTTATGTACAACTATTCAGTAATGGTGCATTCTACTAGATCATAACTACTGATATGCGGTCTTATTTAACAACTTAGCTTATAATACAACCTTAGTTCGTTTATCACGTTTAATAGAATAGAGATTTCATGCGGCACTTTTATTAAAACTCTTTTAATTAATTTAACATACAAAATGATCTTGATGGTTTATTAGTAACAGAAAACTCGTCAAATTAACACGGAAACTATAATTATTACATGAGTCAAATGGTCTACATATAAATACAAGAAGTTATATTAAGATCGATGACGTATTTAAGCCTCAATTAGATCTAGTGGAATCAATCTAATTGAAATAAGCAGTTGAATAATAACAGAGTAATACTATGAACTTAAATAGAACTCAACTTTGTATGGTATCACTTTGATAACTAGCGTCTAATGATTTTCAAATCACATTAAAGCGTATTACATCTTCTTATATAGACTTCTAAGTAACCGACTTTCTAGTATTCGGTTAACAACCGCGACTAATTTAATAGTTATACTAATTAGACTATGATTACACGAGATTTCATAACCCATAAGCTTTAATCTCGATACTACTTCACAGATAGACCTCGATAGAAAGTCGCTACTAGGAATTCGTATAAATTTCCAAATTAACCAAAAACATTAACACTGAGTAGAGTCAACCTTCTTTTCATCCCAAAAATCTTCTTTTAACTTATGGTATCAAAACTTCGATGCTTCGCAATGTTATTCACCATAATTTCCACCCATTCACCAACTTAACTTTTACTTTCATTTGTTAGACCAGTGTCATAAACTCTCTAGCGTACTCTGTTGATATAATCATCAACTTTAGAGGTGTATATCTTTCTTGTAGCATCTACTCTAGTTATTTCAAATCTCTTAAGGTTTTCATTGTAAACCCAAGTACATGTGTGAACATGTCTAGGCTTGTATTTTGGTGCGGGTCTAGGTGTGGAGAAATAAGATATTTTGTATTTGGAGACCCAGGATCATATGTGCAAAGGGCTTTACTTATATGGATATAACTTGAGCTAAAAGCTTTGTTTTGGGTGTGTGACCAGTCAAAACGACCATTGGATCGAGGAGCACGTTTCTACAAACGCCGTAAGAGGTTTGGGTCCTTGTTTCGGCCCAAAATCGCCTTATTCTATGATTATTTTCACTTTTTTAGTTATTTTTAGTTTTTGTTTGCCTTTGTTTATGGCCTAGTTTTCGGCCCGTTTATGTTTTGAGGCCTATTCGAATTTTATCATGCATTTTATATTCCAGTAGACTTGGGAAGTTGATTAGTTTTAAAGTTCATGCAAAATCATTTTTTTCTTTATCACAAGTGTGTGTTAGTGTGTCAAAATTCCTGATTATTGTTATTCATTATGAATCAACGATAATTAAAAGAGTTGTTTCTGATATTCGTTATGAATCAATATATTCAATTGTTATCTCATTTCTGTTTTGCATCGTATTTTGACCAAAACTAGTACTCCAATTGCATCCATGAGTAATCTTCCTTCATAATTATCTTTGGTAATGGGTAACCCGTCAAAAAAATCAATGTTTAGAACAAATGACTCCAGAATAGCTTGCACAAAAGAAAATTTGGTAAAAGTTTCGTCATATTAATTCTCTTGATAACAAATGTTTATGCATTCTCAACAAATTACCACTCACTGATTTAAGACATTGATGATGTTAATGACACTTCTACCATTCCTTCAATATACATACTACTAGTAGTTAGAACTTGTGCTTCTACATTTTGTTATTCCCGTGGTTCCTTTTTGTGACAACCGGCAATTTCAGGTCAATACCCGGTCTTGACTTGGTTATAATTACACCTATAATACTTTATTTTCAATTTGATTACATTTATTGAAGTCGTTTTATGCATTGCAAAATTTCACGCATAACATTTCATGCATCGGTAATTCGACGTAATTACCATTTTTACACGCGATACAAGCACACACGAACGTTGGTGATAATTAATATATATATGTGTCAATAAATACTTTAAAGTGTTTCAAAGTACCTTAGATTCCAAATTAAAAACATTGGAAAAGTTTAAAATTTAAGATAAACCTTAACGCATAAATTGATATTTTACCTGGATAAAATGCGTATAACGCAACTACTAGATACATGAGTTATTATTTACATATCATCAATATTAAAATGTATGATATTATATAAATTCTTATAATATTTTTATGTATTTTAAAAAGTAAAAATATAAAAATATGTAGAAATAATATTAATGCAACAAATACAACCTAAATACCCAATACCACTAAAAACTAAAAACAAATACCTTTCTCCCCACCTCATGAACGTACACTACATCTCATCCATCTTCTTTTGTTTTTTTTTGTTCCCAATGAATCTCCTTTTTGAAAGCTTGTTTGACCTTGCTAACTTGCAATGTTGGAAAATACCATTTGAATGAAAAGTACTTTTGCATTGATAAAATTATCATGTCTACTTTCCACAAATAACCATCATTCCCTTCATATGATACGTACACAAGGCCATTCAAACCCAAAGGAAAAATCTTCCTAATTGTTATTGATCCTAAAAGAAAGCATCCACTTAAAATCTTTTTCACACCTACACAAAAACAACCATTTGCTCTTCATTTTCTCTTGAAATCGTCCACCACTACATCACCATCATTCCACCTCATTTTAAATTCTCACAAGTATATAGGGTTCCAAGTGTCTTTGTTGAAGATCAAATATTTCTTAGAGTTTTCAAGTTTCCCACATCTCTTCTTTCATATTTCTTGCTTGATCTTAGTAAGAACTCTTTCTACTTATTTACATATTTCTTATTTCACCATGTTTATTTATCTACTAGTTCACATGTAACTATCTTCATCCATAAAAGATATGTTGGTTAAAAATAGTGTTTTTACAAACAAGAGGTTTCAAGGATAATATTTCACACAATATATTTTAACATGAACTAAATAATGACTTTTGTTTCTAAAAAAAAATTAAATGTTCATAGATTCATGTTTGACAACCTTAAAGTTGGTGATGATATAAGAAGTTATAAAAGCTTGTTAAAAACCCAAGAAAAGCTTTACATGGATTATTTTATGTTTGGGAAATTTTAGTTATCTACAAGTATTATTATGAATAATTATATATATATAATTTACAGGTTATATTTGGTTAGTAAGTTGTAATATTATATTACAAAAGTTGGGTTATGAATAAATGATAATTTGACCAAGTTTACAAGGATGGTTAAATATATATATACATGGGACTTAAATGGAAAAATATAAACATGAAACTTTATATGACAAAGCATGGACTTTATGACTTTGAGTATTATATAGTTTAAGAAAGGTTTCACAAAGACTAGAAGATGACATAGGACTTAACTTATTTTAACATGAGATTTATCATGCTGCACAGCGACATGGCCATGTAGGGGTGCCTACATGCCCGTGTCAGAAACTTTGCTTCCCAAAACTTTGGTTTTTCTTCAACTTTTAAGGCATTTAAAATGAGTTAACACAAGTGGGTAAAATGACTAAGTTAGTTAAGTATTTCATCTAAGGGAATATTAATTTATAATATGATAAAATTTCTTAAATGAAGAGACCCTAATTTAATATGTGTTAAAAGTTCTCAAAAGCTAAATAAAATAAAATAATAATTCCACTAAGAAAATAATTAAACAATTATTTATAGGAGTTAATATATATTTCACAAATTATCATCTTGTATCACCAACTGGTCGTCAAGTCAAATATTTTATTACCAAATTATGTGGATGAAATAGTCACATGCTCACATTACATGTAGGAACAATTACTTAGACATAAGTTGCCTTAATTATTCTAGGGCGAGTTTAGGTCGGTTTCCCCGAGCACGTTGGATATTTACAAGTTTATGTACTCGTTTATCACTGTCAGGTGAGTTTCATGGCCCCATTTTTACTTATTTTCATTTTGGGGGAGATTACATGCAAATTACTGTTTTCATGGACACATTTACTTGTCAATGATTTCACATTGTTATATAAGTTGTTACTTGCCGTATAAAGTCCCCTGCTATCGGACCGTTAGTTTATTTCTCAAAGCGAGGTAATCATGGATAGTACTATTGGGTTTGACTACCCCCACCCGGGTTAATTACCCTAACCTTGACTGGAGGTCTAAACGGGTGCATTATTAGCCTGTTCACCCCTGTGCTTACGGTAGGCACGGGTAGGGGCAATCTATTACTTTTACAGTCTAGCTTCGGTTGCGGTGCTTATATAATATTGTAGTATTGTATGATCGACAATCAAATCATAGAAAGTCTTGTGGTCCATTATACTGATTACTGTTACTTAAAACCTGTGAACTCACCAACTTTATGTTGACATATTTCATGCATGTTTTCTCAGGAAATTAAGGTTTGCACGATGATAGGCTTGTCTGGAGCTTATCGCATTCTAGGATTCACGCATGCTTTTGGGACATTATTTCTAAATGGTCTTGTTTGAAAAACAATTTACATTTTGCTACTACTTCCGCTATGTAACTCTGAAAATAATTATGTATCTTTCAACGCGATTGCAACGTATGTTTTTATCAAATCATGTAGTGGTCGATCAATGACTATGGTTTCCATGATGATCACGCCCCGCGGGAAACCGCAGTGGTTGGGGTGTGACACTTTTCGAGCACTATCTCTTCATTCTCTTTCTTTTCCCTTCTATCCCCTCACCATCACTATTACCAGTAACATATCATACTCTTTAGGATTTTTCCTAATAGTATAATCTGGATTGTTATCATCATCTTCATTGTCAGATACATCACCATTAAAAGGTATTTTTAAAAGACTTACTTTCCAACTTTTTAAAATAATCTATATCATCCTTTCATTTGATGTTTTATCTTTTAAGGTAAAGAAACAAGCTCCCTTAGAAGATTAACCTCCTCATCTCCATTCACATAACCTACCTTTGAAATTTTAACTCTATCCATTGGAAGAAATTCTTCTACTTCAAGAGGTATGTGATGTCTATTATAACATGTTATTATCAAGTAATCTAACACATCAAAATATTCACATGAAATAGCTCTTGAAAGATCTTTTTCTTCATATACATCAAATCTCTTGGATAATTCTTCATTAAGCTTTTATGCCATAGCGTACTCATTGGTTAGAGGAACTTTTAACTGGAATTGGCACAATTACGTTTATTAGAAGTGGACAATCGAGTGGTTGTACCAGCCCCCCTTCGTAGCTTCTGGCGAAGCTGCGAGTTCATGAGCAAGTGAATGAACGAGCCATGTTCCTAAAAGGAGTGACCCTCTTTCTTTTCTTCCCTTTCCCTATCCCTTCAAAGCCCGGTTGGGCGCTAGCGCTTGACTAATAGAAAGTCAGGCTCTTCTGCTGAGCGAAGCTGCGATCCTACCCTTCTCGAGCCTACAACAATAGCTTACGCTTACCAAGCCTAAAAATAGGGCTACAGCAAGCCAAGCCATCTTAGTGAGAATTCTTTATCTCCTTTCAACAACTTCTTCAAACTTTTGTAAATTCTTTGATTATTGTTGGAGAAAATTATCTTCAAAGATTAAGAAAATCACTTATATTCCCAGTTACTTAAATCATTGGAATCAAGAGTTTTCTTCTACTCAAGGCTTTCCTTTCTTCCTTATGAAAAACTCCCCCTCAAATTCTTAACTTTTATATTGCCATACCATACTTATATGAAAGATTAATAAATGCTCGTTATTATGGTGTAATTTTTTTAATGAAATAATAACATATGAAAAGGTTATGGATGTTTAACATAATGAAGGAATATACATGTGACTTGCATGTACATGATTTTAGTTGGATTTTCTCATTCCACCCTCCCAGATGGTTTCTAATTTGCAACTATCTATGAAAAATCACAAAGTGAATCTCAACTACGAAACACTATGATCATGTGGTTAATATTACTTCTTACACATTCTAAAGTTTTTCTTCCTTTTTACCCTAACCCTAGCTACACTATGATATATACAATATATATAAGGTAAAGATCAAATGTTAACTCTCTATTATTGCGATAACCATGCTAACTTTTGAATATCAATCAAAATCATTATTTTTTTGGTGGAATAACATCATTACGCATACACAAACATATGTTCTTTTATGTATATGTGTAAATTCACAGGTGTAAAAAAGTTACGACAGATGTAAGTTATTTACACTAGGTAAATATTTACGCAGGTGTAAGTAATTTATACTAGTCGTAACTTTTTTATGCTTAATTTACACATATACATAAAAGAACATATATTTGTATATATGTAATGATGTTATTTTATAAAAAAAATTATTTTGATTAATATTCAAAAGTTAACACGGTTATCGCAATAATTGAGGGTTAACATTTGATTCTTGCCATATATATATATATGGTGTGGAACGAATGTTAACACTCCTTTATTGCGATAACCGTGTTAACTTCATCAAGATCAATCAAAATCATTATTTATTTGTGTAATAACATTATTATACATATACAAATATATGTTCTTCTAATATGTGTAAATTTATAAGCGTTAAAAAGTTACGACTAATGTAAGTTACTTACACCATGTAAATATTTACACCGGTGTAAGTAACTTACAACTAGTCGTAACTTTTTTGCGCTTGTGAATTTACACATATACATAAAAGAACATATATTTGTATATGTATAAAGATGTTATTTCATCAAAAATAATAATGATTTTGATTGATCTTCAGAAGTTAGCATGGTTATCGCAATAAAGGATGATTAACATTCGTTCCCTTAGAGATATCAAATTAAGAAAATATTTATAATTAAAAACCATGAAAACCACCTCTAGCTAATCACATAATTTGTAATTTGTTTATTTGTTTAATGATTTAAAGTGAATTTAAGTAAACTTCAACCATATTATTTAAGCTTATTAAATATTTTGTAACTTAAAACCCGAGGAATGAAGATGATGACGAAACGATTTACATATACGTAACCCATAGTTGTACGCATAGTAACACGTACTTACTATACGTAACCCTTGGTTTTTACGGATGATTTTCAAGGGCTCTCTCCCTTATATATATTTATGTGTGTGTACGCAGGCGTGTATTTATATATATGTATGAAATCAGATGGCACTATTCATGCTCCTTCCAAATTAATATTGAGATAATATGATATATATATATATATATATATTAGTTTTTTATTATAATTTTATATATAATAATAATTATTATAGAACTACACATTGGCAACTCAACAATATCAGAGGCCCAAAGCAAAGTGAAATCGTAAATGTTGATTTTATATGATCATATGTTAGTTTTGATTTTGATTTATAATGATCATATATTGATTTAGGTTAGTTTTGTCTCTAACAAGTGAGTTGAAAGTTTCCTAATAGTTCATGTTAGGTTTGGGTCATTCTTTAATACAACACCCGCACCACCTCATTCTGAAAGGCTGCAACATTACAACGATAGGTCATAAATGTTGTCTTTAATGATTAAGAAAATTAGAAATTTCCACAAATATTCAACAAGAATGAGCTCAATTACCTCACCGGAGTCCACCGATTAACAAACAACATTTCCACTAATTTTCAACGAGAATGAGCTCAATCATATCAACAAAGTCCACTACTTAACACCAATCCACTTCTTAACACCAATTTTAGGTTTTCAACAAATAAACCAAAATACTTTGGATGTTCAATTATTCATTTTGGCTTTCCGTTGTTCAAGATTTTACAAAAATAAACGTTTTGATTCTCCCATTCAAAAATAACACTTCATTTTTCAAGAATCAAGTTGTTTTTACCCTAGATTAACTGATCATTAAATCCAAATTGAGGGAAACTAAGCCCAAATAATATACGTAATTGTAAGATTTTTTAAAAGAACAGGAACTCAAGGAAATGGGGGCCTAAAGCCCTTGCTTGGGTTGCTTGATCCTTGGGTCGCCCCTAGAATTATATATTTATTAAATAAAACAATAATTTATTACACTTATATAAAAATAAACTTTATCAGGTTTGGTAGCCTACTAAGCTCTAGCTTGAGTTTGTTCATTAACTAAGCTTCAAGTTATGGTCAAGCTCATTAGAGTCTCACTATTAGATCTCTAGAAATCAACTATCCTTTGAAATTGCATTTTTCATCTCAAAAATCTGATTAGTTGTGTGTTTTTGGCTGAAAATGTAGGAACCATTCCCATAAATATAAAATAATTTTTATTAATCTCATTTACGATACAAAGGAAATAAAGAAAGCAAATAAATTACAATACGTTTACAACTGAAAAATTTTTAAAATACAAAGGAGTAGAGGAAAAGGTGTTGTTGTTTAGTATTCACTTAACACAAGACTATTTTGGGTTCTAGTTATCTTTACTCCAAGAATTGGATCCGCAAGACTCAAGTCTTTCACGTTAGACCTTTCTTTTAATATGTCTTTCGTAGTTTTAATAATATTATCAATACTCTCAATGATAATGATATTATTTACATAAAGGCATAAGATCAAATAACCTTTACTTGTGTCTTTCACATAAACACATTTGTAGCATTTATTGATTCTAAAATCACTATCCAACATGACATGGTCAAACTTTTGGTGCCAATGCTTGAAGCTTGCTTCATGCCATACAATACTTAACTAATTTACACACTTTAAAAATACTATAAACCTTTTGATATTTAAAATTTTAACAAAATCTAGTCCCACATAGAATCTTGATTAATTACCGATTTTAAGTTATATTCATGTAAAGGCTCAACGACTTTGACAGAGATATACATATATATTTTAAAGAACTTTATTAAAAAACACACCCGATACTTGACTTATCTTAAATTTTGTGCCAGGTGTGGAGAGAATCCGAATCGCTTGACGATATGATGTACATAATCTTACCCTATACTTCATGCAAAAAGCTATTTTCACGACTTGAACCAATGACCTCAATATCATGAAGTAATAGCCTTACTAGTTGATCCAAGATCTACTCTCATTTAAAAACTCTATGAAATTTACTTTTCATACAATCTAAAATATGTCATAGAAGGAAAAATATTAATTTTGTATTTGTTACTGTGACTTATTCTCATTTTATAAAACACGATAAGCCCACCTGGAGTAACCCTCGGGTACCTTGATAGGGTACTTCGACTGCACAACCTCATTTTAATATCATGTTGCATATGTATATATGTAACAAAACTACATTTTTGTGTAACCTTTGGTCAATATAATACGTCGATGTCATCTTATATTCATGGTTTCTTGCGTTTATGTTAACATGGTTTCAACGGCGTCATGAGAAGATCTTGTAACAACGTGTGAGTTTCAATCCTACTTACATATCTATCAATTATAATAAACAAAGGTTTTAGTGTGACACTTGTCATCATTTTAGAGTGTTTACATTTTTGTTTCCCGCCTAAATTTTTTGAATTATATATTTTAATTTACTTTTTTTAAACTTGTAATTGATTAATACCATTTAAACGTTTTCAAATTTACTATGGTTTTAAATTCTAATCATTAAATGTACAATAACTTTTAATTGATCAATAACTTTCTTCTTTTAATATATTATTTAAAATTAAATTTAACTAATACATTATAATTCATAAAATTTAGATATGTTAATTTTTTATTCTTTAAATTATTATGAACTGCTACCATAAAGTATTTTTTATTTATGTTAAAGCAATTTTATATGCCACACACACGCATTCTATACTACTTAATATATATAAAAGTTCTAAGATAAACATGACATAACTCTAGAGCCCATCCGTAAACTTTTTCGCCTTAACATTCGCCCAATATTCAGGCATTTAAATTATTTCTTATAATTTAATATCATAATAAATTTATTTCCCATTATAATTTAATATTTTGATTAATATCATCCTAATTATTTTTTTTCTTAAATCAATAATGAACGTATGATTTAGATTGATATTTTGCATCATAAAATCTAAAAAAATTCTTTTAATTGTAGATCTCTATAATCAAATAATTTGTTATCATATAATATATTTATTTATTGTATTTTTTTTATTATTTATCACGTGTAATACACAGGAATATAACCGAGTATCATAATACAAAAGAGAAACTCCCACATTTCGAAAACAAGATTGACAAACATATGTGTTCTACCTAAGGAGATTAGATGGGTAAAATTAGAATATTTAGAAACTTAAGATAGCTACAACTTTTAAAGCATATAGTATAAGTGCTCTATGCATTTATTTCTATATTGCTCCCATTTAATAAACTTCTACTTATTAATACATATTATTAATATATTATTTATTAATATGAGATTATTTAATTCACTAAACTAAATATTATGTTATATACTTAAAATTAACATTTAGGTTTATATTTATTATTTATATTTTTATAATTAAATGCTTTAAATTAACATTTATATATATATATAATCATTAGATGTTCCTTATTGTACATACATTAATTCATTATTCAATTGCTACCTTCCAGTACACAAAAGAAAACGCCTTAAATTTACAAAGATGAGAGGTTAGTAGCTTAAATAAAGAAAAAGTTTCATGAACGGTCATTGTTGTTTGAACAAATTGTAATTTTGATCCTTAGATTTTAAAAATTACAAAATTTAGTGCAACTTTTTATGTGTTGCAAGTTTGGTCGCTAATGTTAAATTCAATCAATTTTTTAAGCATTTTACAAAAGTTTGGACTAGCTTTAAATTTAAACTCCACGACCAAACATGCAATGGCCATGTAAAAATTTGGACTAACTATACAAATTTTAAAATATGAAGACCAACTTGCAATGTGCATATAAAAATTCGAACTAAAATTGCAATTATTAAGATATGGGGACCAAACATGCAATTTTTTTAAGAAAACAAAAACCATTTATGCAATTTTCTCTTAAATAAATAAATAAAATGGAAAAAGGCGTAACTTTTTTTTAACCGGCGAACACCCACTAACTCTTTACATATACTCTTAAAAATCCTCATACAACCACATTTGCACTCTATAGAATTTAAACTCACAACCTTTTAGTTGTAAATTATAACATTATGTTACTAGGTTTTCTTAGGAAAGAAAATGCATAACTACTAACATGAATATTAATACTCTAAAACCTATGTTAACTAATCTAGTTTACGACTTTACCAGTTAGACCACTAAGTAGAATGCATATCGACTAACTCACTGAGCCGACCAAGTGGATCAAATTGCTTGCACACAGAGTTTACTCCTTGTTCTCGAGACTATTACATAGGGCCAGTGACGAAGCTTAAACACTTTTATATAGAGGGCGGGGTGGCGAAAGTAATTTTTATAGAGGGATGCGAACTCAATATATATAATTTAAACCATCGGGTAAAAGTTAACACTATCGACCAAAAAAAGGGGAGGGGAGCTCTTCCAGGCCCCTTATATCTTCCGCCCCTGTATATGCACTCCAAGCTAGCTCCGCATGTGAATGTAAAAAACCAAATCACTTGCATATATGACATATAACTTGCCAAATCACTTGCACATAATTCTGAATGTATTATATTTTTATGTGTATTATACTTACTATTAAAACCTTAAGTCGGTGGCTGCAGTGCCACATATTTTCATAATTTTACACTTTTGAGTTGTTACGGTGATGGTTGTTTGGGTGGCCGCACCAGATTCTTGCAACAAAAACAACCGCATGTGTTGGAATTTTCCGGTTCCAATGGCGATCAAGAGTTCCACGTGGCGAAAGGAACCAACGATGGAAGCGGATGTTTGGAGCTTTTCCGTTGATGGTAACTGTTGTAGTTCTTTTTATGCTTAAATCATAGTTGTATCAATGATGATTTTTATGTTATTGAAACTGTTGTTTAAATTATTTCAGTTTCTTAATTTGGTAGTTGATTATTACACTGCTAGGGCTAGGTCTTTGAAGTGGCCTACGTGAGTTAGGACTATTTCTAACGGCATCTAGAGCAGATTATAAACATAGAACAAGAACATTGGGCCAATTTTTTGTTTTTTTTTTCATGTTACAATTTTCATATCATTCTTTAAACCAATTATGAATCTGCCTAAGCAAGTTGAATATTCTCTAGCAATGGTGCTTTTAATTGTTTAGCTATTATATATAAATCGAATATGTTGGTTTATTAGCACTCTGGCAATTCATTATCTGAATCTTTAACGTTAGAAGTTATTGAGCTCTCATTAATATATGCTCCTCTTTTCCACATTTGGAACATATAGATGGTTTTAATTCCGAATGTTGTAGTTATAGATTTTAACTATTTGCTCCTCTTTTTTGCATGAATCTTTAACTTCTTTTTACGACTTTTGATTAATTAAGTCAATTTCGAATGCTCTAGGTTATAGATTTAGTTCATGAAAAAGTGCTAAAGACCATCTTTTTTCAATTTTGGCGTTGAACGGATTTTTTTCTTTTTTCTTGGGTACAAATGTGGGAGACTTAAGAAGGATTTAGGGTTCTAGTATATGATTATGTGTAGAATATAATGATTGTTGTTGAGTAAGTACTTTGACATCCAATTCATGTTTTTTTTTTATTAAAACATCCAATCCAATGTATGCATTAAAACATCAAATTTCGTAACTGTTTTTTTTATTATTGGTTAAATGGTTCTTCTAAACAGGTTGAAACCTATCCAATGTTATGATTATGTGTAGAATATAATGATTGTTGTTGAGTAAGTACTTTGACATCCAATTCATGTTGCTATTTATTATGTATTGAATGGTTTGTTTGTGAGAATATGCTGGCAAATATGAATTGTTAACTTTAAAACAACTAGGTACATATATGTTGGGATTTTAAAAAACACAGGTGCTCGAGTTTTGGTCCTTTTGTCAAGTAATCCTTATGATTTGATGTGCTAGCAGTTCTATTCCGATTCTTCTTGCGTAATGGTGTTGAATTAAGGCTGCTTGGGCCTTTGCACCTCACCAACGGATAATCCGTTTAGTAGCCGAAGGGTAAGACTTGCATAGTCGCAGCAACGCGCGGCATCAATATCTAGTTTTAGATTAATCTCATGAAAATAGCCATGGGATATATTTACTCGTGTAACTGACTTTTTGCTATTAAAATTCATGTATAAATTCACTACATGATGAAAAATAGATATTAGATTTGCATAAAGATTCACACAACGTTTTCAATATTGGATAGATGCGAATTGGAAATTAGGTTCGCGGACAAATTCACAAAATCTTTTGGATGGATATGATGAATGTGAGTGAATGTACATGGACTCTTTAATTAAAAATGAACTCACTTAGTAACATAATGTTAACATGCTCTCAAAATATAAAGTGTGAAGGAATAAATGCCAAGAATAAAGATGGGTGAGTTGTTCCATGTTATCAATGTTTATTCATACATAAAGTTTAAATATATAGGATAACTATTTTCTTAAAAATTTCTTATATGATTATAAAGTTGTAGCATACTAAGGGGTTGTTGTTTACCTTTTAACCATTTAGATTTCTTAATGATTCAGCACTTAATGGTTCAGGGTGTTTGTTTCGTGAGCAGATTTCTGAATGGTTAAGCATTTTTGTCTTTAAATGGTTAAGCATTATACTAAGTCTGAATGGTTAAGAGCTTGAATATGAATTTATTAGACATTTGCCTTTGAATAATTAAGCAATATATTAGCTCTTAATGATTCAGACTTTTTACTGGTTCAACACTTAATGGTTTAGAACTCTTAATTATTTAGCGCTTACCCATTCAGAAGTTGCCAAACAGCCCCTAAAAAAGTAATTACTTCAAAATTCTCTATATAATAATATACATTCATATCGAGTTTAATATATTAATCATACTTTCTTCCATAATTTGTCAGACAATCTATCATATAAAACCGTGGTTCTCATTTATCATCAATAAATGTTCAAAAATCCAAAATTTGTTGTGAAACAACCTATAAGCATCTCAATATAAATATAACATAAAGAGAATATTAAGAAAATAAAAATGAGAAAGAAGAAGAGAAAAGAAAATCTTATTCATTAGTGTGTAATCTTCATACAACTATAAATCATATATATAGGGTGCTTAGTATTTAATATAAATAAAACTAAGTTAACAAGAAATAGTAACCACTCACCAGTTACAAATTACATTGATAACCAAATTCAATAATATTTATAACAAAATTTTCTTAATACTAATTATTATACACATGAGATTGTAAATATACATTAGTTCGAATATATCCTTTTTAACTATAAATATAAATGATCCTTCCGATAATATGAACCAATCGAATATAGTTTTATGACCTTGTAGAACATGTTCATGACTATTCAATTTCTAATTTCTAATATCTTATAGACTTTAGCCAACGAATTTTAATAATTATTTATCGGCTAAATATCACTTTGAAATCTAAGGTATCATGAATAAAAACTATTTCATAAAGAAAGAAGGTAATATTTTATTTATTGGCATATCTTTCTATGAAAATATATATACTTTTTACTTCCTCCAAATTTAACTAATTCTAATAGTTATATTGAATATTAATAAATATTAAAAAGAAAATATTCAAATAAAAAAAAAGATCGTTAAAAAGTGTAAGAAGTAATCTCAACCATTAATCTTTTCACTTAATGGTTGATATCTAATTGTAGGAAAATAGTGTGTTAGAGATAAATTTTAAGAATAACCACTTTTGTTGATTTTTTACAAGTTCTTTCATTTTTTTAAACGTTCGTAACTTTTATGTAAGTCATTATTTTTTTATAAAAATTACACTATAAAAACAAGTATTTTTTTAACATCATTGTGTACTTCTAATTGTAAAACACAATGGCCAATAACATGTTTATATTATCTTTACAAAACAATGACAAAAATAACACATTGTGTTATCTTCAACATTAAGAGTTTTGAAAAATACATTAATAAAAGTATATCATTGTTTACTTGTATTTGTAAAACACAATAATAGATAATAAATTTATATAATCTATAGAAACAATAACAAAAAAAACCAAATGATCTAAAACATAAAACACAAGCAATTGATACACAAACGTATAAATTGTCAAAGTTTGTTCAATGTTTTGATTTTTTATAGGATATTTATTTATTCCACTAACTTTTAACATATGATTCTGATAAATTGCAACTCTGTACATGCTTATTTTTATTTACACTAATATTTTTAATTGTTTGGTTTTCATTGCGACGTGACTATTTTCATCAACGTTTCAGCATTAATTTTTTAACGGCTTCTTTTTATTATATTAAATTTCAAATATTATCAACAGCTTGGTAGAAGCACACGAGTTTATGACGGTTTCATTTTTTATATTTAGTTTCACATGTTTTGTTTTTCTTAACTTCAATACGCGCATTCATAGAGTTTAAAGTTAACTATTATGTTTTTACTCCTTACCACAACATAATTTTGATACTAGTTATTTACTAAAGTTAACTTAACTCACTAGTAAAAATATTAAATATTTGCTTAAATAAAAAAAATTCTAAACTTTGACCTTGTTAAATTTGACCTATATAACTAGATGTGTATAAATCGGTTTTTTCTTCAAACCGATTTGGTTTATAAAACAGACTGGTTTTTTTGTTATCTAATCAAATTATTTTTTTTCAAACAGGTTCGGTTTGCGAATATGTTTTTCTAACCAAACATTCAAACCCTCAAACCAGTTTGGACCTTTTTTGAAGCCAATTTTTTTTAAATTGGTTTTTTTACCGGTTGAATCAGGTTTTTATTTGAACTGGTTTTAAAATTGGTTTTTGATGTCGAGCTGCCAAATCGGTATAGAAACCGTTGGTTCAAATCGGGCTGGAACGGTTCGTGTAGAACCGTTTTTTTTTTCAAACTGAAACGGTATTTTTAACCCGTTTTCCCCTTAACCCGTTTTTTTCCACATATAACTTTACAAGTATTGGAGAAGTAGCCCAAAACTATGGCCCAACGTGTCATCAATGACGCAAATCAAAAAGCCCAAACTTTGGTCAATAACTCAATCACTCTAATATTTTCCCCTTTTCATGTACTATAATCTGCCTTTTAAATAGCAGTTGAATTCGATCATAGCTATTAATGATCATATGTTCATAATCTATCATCCTTTATGTCAAGACTACTTAAAACAATTAAGGGTATGTTTGGTATGAGATAATATAATGGACGAAGGAATGGAATGAATGAGGGAATGAAATGGATGAGTGAATGAAATAAATCATTACATTTCATTATCCTGTTTGGTTACCCTAATGAATGAATCATTATTTTTGTGTTGTTTGTTAGGTATGAAAAAACGAAAGAATAAAATATAAAAGTAGTTATGGTGGTGATGGCGGGTGGCGGTGGCGGCCGGCGGTGGTTTCTGGCGGCGGTGGTGTCTAGCGCTGGTGGTGGCCGGTGGTGGCTTCTGGCGGCGGTGGCTGGCGATGGTGATGGCAGGTGGTGGTTTCTGGCGGCGGTGGTGGTGGTTTCCAGCGATGGTGGTGGCCGATGGTGGTTTCAGGCGGCGGTGGTGGCCTGTTAGTGGCGGTGGTGGCTGGTGGTTGGCGTTGGCGGTGGTGGTGGTCGATGGCGGTGGGTGAGTGGGTGACGTTGATGACTAATGATGAAAGAAGGGATGGAATGAAAAAAAAGAAAGGGGGATGGATTGAATGAATTTGAGGGAATGGAATCAACTATGTAATGGTTCATTCCATTACCTTCACCAACCAAACATGTCTTTATTCATTCACCCTTACGCTGTGTTCCCGAGTCTCATTTAACGAAACAAATGAAAGGAAATGAGTGGAAAGTGAAAAATAATTGTGTTTCTGAGTTTTTTTTATGGAGGAAAATGAAAGGAAACAAAAAAACTTTATGTTCCCGAGTTTTTTAAAGGAAGGAAATGGAAAGAAATGAAAGGAAAATATTTAAGGATTTTCCTTTCTAACTTTCCGTCCAAAATTGAAGGAAATGGAAAGAAAAGAAATATAACACATAAAATTCTAACTTTCTTTTTATTTTCTTCGAACTCTGGAACACGAAAATTTAATATGTCTTTCAATTTCTCTCCATTTCTTTTCTCTCCTTAATTTCCTTTTACTTCATTTCTTTTCTCTCGCTAATTTCCTTTCCGTTCTTTTCTTTTCTTTTCTTTCGTTTATTAAACTCGGGAACATAGCGTTAATGGCACATTCCATTCCGTCCATCATTTTTGCGTACCAAACGCTACCTAAGGGTTTAAAACAAAGATGCAAGTTCGAGTTACAATATCTACGATCGATACGTGTTTGATAAAATTTTGTTTCGAAACAAAAGTTTTAAAAAAATAACATTTTAAAATTTTTTCTTATTATAACTTCCAATTTTAATTATTTTTTATTTATAAAACTTTTACTATTTAAAAACACTAATTTTATTGTATTTTTAAAAATGGATGTTTTAAAAAAATTATTTTATAAAAATATATTTCGTTAAAAATAACATTACTAAAAAGACCTTTTTTCTTAAATTTATTAAAAATGATTATTTAATATGAGAAAAAAAAGAAAATTTTGATAAAAAAGAATGTGATACTGACACGTGTTTCTTCTGCTTAATCTTTTATTAGAATAGAGAGATTGTAAGTGTATAAAAAAGAGAAAAAATAATATAATATGTGTTTGTGAGTAAGATAAAAAAATAAAGATGGAAAATGGGATGTGTGAGGGTTTGTAAAAGTAAACTAAGCTTCTAACGAAGAATATGTTTTTTGGTTAAATTATATAGATAGAGATGGAGAAAAGAATGTTTTACATCTTATTTCTTATCAATATTCTTAAATTTATACTACAAATTACTACTTTTTCTCCATACTTTTCAATTAAATTAAAAAAATTTATACCTTCGCAATTACCTTTTTTCTTTTTTCACTCACAACCACTTTTAAAAATATTAAATAAATATATAAAGACTTAACAATGTATTACCAATAAACATGTGAACAATAATATTTTCTATTTTCTTCACTTACAACCATTCTATATAATACAAAGATAACTCTCATAAAATTATAAGAAACGATATATGAATGCTCTTAGATGTTAACTAATTCACGTATAAAAAATCTATCTTTTCTTAGTGTTGTAGAGGTTTCCTCTACGTTTGACAAAAATATATGTAAAGTATGAAAGAAAAGTGTAATGTATATTGTTATACTGATTTTAGCTTCTAAATTGGTCCAGATGATTCTTAAATTTTATCTAGATTAGGGCTATAATCGAGTCGAGTAGAGCCGAATCAAGGTGGGCTCTAGCTTGGCTTGTTAACTTTTAAAATAAAAATGGTTTTGTTGCCTTTTCACATATTAGATAAGTAAAAATAAAAAATAATATTTTTCTATTTATTTATGAATTAATTTCTTGAAAGATCACCGTGCTTAGTTTTGATTTTACTTTTGATCCCTAAATTTGAGAAATTACAACGAAGGTCCTAAGGTATATATATGCACAAACATGATACAAAAGTTCCCTGCTATGGATAGGGTATTAAATTTTTATGTTAATTTTTTTTAATACCTAAACTACTCTTACAATAAAAAATAGACTACAAAAATAAATATATATTTTAAAATTACCCCAATACTCACCCTCTACTCCTCTGTCTCCCCTAGTACCACTTTCCTCAACGATACCATTGGTCCCTCGCCACCCTTCTTCAACAGAAAGCCACCGCTTGCTACCTCACTCATCCACCAGAAAGCCATCGCTCGCAGCCATCCTCCTTCACTAGAAAACCACTCCAGTCATTGCACTATTAACTAAACTAGTCTTCCTAATATTGATTGAATCAGCCTGCACCATCAAATTGTCTTCAATTTTGTAGAAATAATTGTCGGCTCATTGGAAGCCAACGTCAAAACGTCTTAGGCGGTAAATTGGGCTCCACAAAATAATCTTTCTCTAGACTATCATAGCACCTACACGATCACAATTAAAACGTGAACTTCGGGTTCTTTGTTCTAACGTGTTAGTGTGTTTCCACCTATGTAACATCGGATTTAAGAGCGAATGAAATGCTACGAGGTGGCGGGATTTCATCTCAGATGAGGATGAAGAAGACGGTGATGCCATTTTTTAAATAATAAGAATGGTGTGTGGTGTGAAAGTGATACGATTAGTATGGTGTGAAATTGTATAAAAAGTATATATTTGTAGATTTGAAAAATTAGTTTTCTTATGGAACTAGCTGTTCAAACAACTTTTATAGTTTGTTTATTTTTTTGAGTCCAGAAAGAAACGAAAGAGAAGATGTGAGGGTTGAGATTTTTAATGTAATTATATTAAAATAATTAAAAAAATATTAATTATATAAAAAATAAGAAATTACCTACAATCCACTTCACCACTCTATGTATCATCAAATAAAAAAAATATTTTCTAGTTGCTATAAAAAAAACATGTTAAAAAACATATTAAAACCTTTAATTTAAATAAAACATGAAAGACATGTGATTTAATTTGAACACTTTTAGAACTTTAGTGATTTATTAGAATATTTTCAAAACTTGGTTACTATTATATAAAATTACCATTTTTTTACTACGTTTTTTGTGACCCTTACGATCTAATAACTTTTATTAACGTTTACAAGTGAATTCGAAAACTTGTGTACTTCGGCGTCTTGCTTACTCTTATCTATGTCTGCGCATCGATTTTATTTAAACTTAACCGGCTATGAGCGTATTGTTGCCTTTACTTTCATTTAAGCTCTTTATCAAATTTACCGAGCGTAATCATAACATAAATTTTTTTCAAAATCAAGTTGTGTTTGCATCTCAACGTACGTGTCTTCACCCCCTAGTTAATATTATAATCAAACAAAGTATATGAATGATTATAAAAATTAAATATGAGCCATACAAAATAAAAAAAATTAATCTTAAACTGAAATAATAAGAAAAAAAAAAGTTATTCTTACTTTCTCATGCCCTCTTGCTTGAGAAAGCTCTGCTGCTTCGAAATGAAACTCTCAACCGCAAGCTGAAACTCTTCGTCGCTCAGCTTCTCCACAGTCTCCGACGACATCGCCGTCGACCTCCCGTCGTCGGAAGCCACCAACAACCGGCATCTCCCCACCGTCACCGTCGCCGACCGCTGCAACTTCCGGTGACCTTTAACTGACATCTCACGCTTCAACTTCTCCGATTGAGTCCTCCGAAACCTCTCTATCTCCTTCACCGCCTGCTTAATCGCCACTTCCATCGCACTCTCCGACTCCGTTTTAACGCCGGCGAGAATTTGACGACCTTCGCCGTTAGGTTTCCCCTCTCCGGCCGTCTCCTCCGTCACGTCCGGTGACGGCGTAACGGACTCTCCGATCGAAGCATCTCCGGCTCCTTCATCGTTACGACGTGAGAGCACATAGCACACGACGATAATCACGTTTCCGACGAGGAAAACGGTGCGTTGATTCAACAAATTTGACGAAAACGTTAACAGGTTATCTCCGGTGATGCTCAGTACGGAAATCAGGCGAGACGACGACCACGAGATCAACGCTCCGGCGATGAAAAACTCGATCAATTGAAACAGATTAACAGTATTCAGAATCAGATCGTACCTGTGAAGCACATTCACCTTCTTCTGTTCAACGCTGGCGTCCGAATCACACGAGTCCATTTCTTCATTCAAATAACGGAAAATTGATCGATCCATAATGGTTTTGATGATTAAGCAACAAATATGTGAGAATGATGATGTATAAGCAGCAAAAACTGGTGGAATCCGTTGGTGTTTATGTGGAATCAGATGATGTACAAACATGGAGGATAGTACGAAGGGCATAAAAGCACACAGAAACACCTTCAAGTGTGTGCTGTTAGTGGTGATGATAGTGGTGGTGGTGGTGTTGAAAGTTTCCAGAGGTGCGTACGAATTTATGAAGGTATGTGGATCCTCTGTATAATAATGTGTGTCTCTGCAACAAATAGTTTTGAATATTTCAAAAGCAATACATATGATTTCATTTTTTGGATGAAATTTTGAGATATTTTTTTTATGTTGGTTGATTATAGTATATGTTTTTTAGATGGTGAAAATGATTTTGAAATAGTTGTTTTATGCTGATTAGTTGTGATATAGGAGATGGTAGGATTATGATTCTTTAAAATATACAAGTGTTTAAAGATTCTGATTCTTTATAATATTAAATAAGTATGAAATCAAGAACTCATATGGTGATATGGATATTCTTTCTGATCCTGTATAAGGGGTCACGAGTTCTATAAAGTTAATACATTTATTATAAGTCATTGACAAATAAATTGTTAATTAATATAACTTTAGACTTGTTTGATTCAGAATTCACTTAAATTTACTGAAATTGAAATATGGTATCACTTAATATATAGTAGTTTAGTTGTATTATAAATCTTTCACATTTTCTTTCACATATAACCAGACAAAAGTGAAGGAGAATTGACATAGAACTTCTATCTTTCTACTTTTGTATTGAAAGGATCATTTATAAACACTATTTTGAAATGATGTTAACTTAAGTTTGAGAAAAAAAATCATTATCTTGATATGGTGTTCAATTTGTATTTTAAAAATAGAACACTATCTTGATATAGTGTTAACTTCATTAACTTCATATAATGAAGTTACAAGAAACACTATCTTTAACATATGATGTTGCAAGAACTCACTACCTTGATACAATGGAGTGAACAAAGTATAAAGAAACACTATCTTAACATAGTATGTTGAAAAATCTAATGTATATCCTTGATTAATCAGACGATGTATGAGTGATTTCTTTCCCTATCATTTTTAGGGAGACGACTGGTGAAATAAACTCTTGATTGAAGGTCATGGTTAACATTTTTTGAACCTTTATAAATTGATTTTATGATTCCTTTAATTATTTTTTATTTTCTTGTTAATTTATATTCGTCATTTCTACGGCTAGTAACAAGTGTGAATCCATATTTAATATTCCAAGAAATAAATTTATAAAAAGAAACTATTCATCCTCACTCTACTTTCCTATACTAACTAGGGTTCTAACTCGAGCGTTGCGCTAGTCTTCAACCCGTATTGAGAAAATGGTGTTTTATACAAACAAATCTGCTAAGGCTCAGTAAAAATAACCCATTGTAGCTGCAATTCAAAGGACATGCCACGC
Source organism: Flaveria robusta (assembly GCA_025506415.1). Classification (NCBI taxonomy): domain Eukaryota; kingdom Viridiplantae; phylum Streptophyta; class Magnoliopsida; order Asterales; family Asteraceae; genus Flaveria; species Flaveria robusta. Next base: position 10,048,616 of record CM046474.1, read on the forward strand.
CAACCAACGGATGGCTTTTTCGGCTTCATCTTGGTCTATATGTGTATCACATACCAAATTAGAGTACAAAATAAGGGACTTCAAGCGTATGTCACTAATGGAACGAAGTAATCAGTGGCATGTACATTTATCAACCACACAACCAAACCTTTACAATTTACTCAACAAAATAAGCAAACCTAGGTTCATCGGCAAAATATAACATTAAAGAGAGGATCATCATCTGAGAGACATGGTGATGATGATGGCTCTCTTGTCGTCTAAATCAGTTTTTTTTTTTTTTTTTTTGATTTACACCTACCTTTGAGTCAGGGTTTTTAACCAAAAAATACACAATCCTCACTTTCTCTCCCTATATTCCGGTGAGAACAGAGTATTCATTTTTTCTCTCTAAAGGATTAAAAGCAATGAGATGGGGCCAAATACAAAAAGAGAAAAAGAACTTGTGTGATATTTAAAAGTGAAAGCTCAGCTTGTACCAAGTGCAATTCAACTTGAACTTTATTATTAATTTAGTTCCTTTATTAATAGTATATTCCTTTATTAATAGTATATAATATCATACATATTAATGTATTATATAATTTTTTTTAAAATATAATAAGGTAACTTAAACATGATGGAGTCAATCGGTCCGCCATGTTCCTGGCATATTTGATAAGATCATATTCAAACAAATGGCCATATTGTTCATGATACTCAAGATCTATGCAAGTACTCCAAAATATTTTATATCGTGATTTTATTTTTACCCCTTTATAATCTAACTTGTAATTATCTAGTCTATTATGAAGATCCTACTTCAATGTGAAAAGGAGTTTTGTACCCATGTTGAATTTGACATTTGTTAAAAAAATTTATAGCGAAATATTAATGAAAACATTAACAAAACGAAGTACTCAAATTTAAAAACAAACTTAGGGTGCTTTTGATATGCGAAAATTCGAAGGAATTTAATGGAATTGGAATCTGAATTCCATTTGTCATTGTGTTTGGTTGGTAGAATTTGTTGGAATTGGAATTCGAATTCCATTTTTAACGTGTTTGGTTGCTAAAGGAATTGGAATTAGAATTGGAATTGGAATTGGAATTAATTCACTTAAATTCCTTCAAATAAAGGATTTCAAAATCATTCCAAATTTTAAAGGATTTCAAATTTCACCGACCCTCGACTCCGCCACCGACCACCACCTACCACCCCCACCCACCACCAACTAATGCTACCAACAACCTTCGCCGACGCCCGCCGCTGACCCCCCGACCGCCGCCACCGGCCGCCCCTGCTGACGCCCGCTCCCGACCGCCGCCGCCCGCCCCCACCGACGCCCACCGACCCCTACCGCCGTCGCCCTGACCGCCGTCGCCGGACTGCCGCTACTTGACCACCGACCGCCGCAGCCTTAACTACTGTCTCCCAACTGCCGCTACCTGACCACCGAACGCCGCCGCCCTAACTACTGTCGCTCGACTGCCGCTACCTGAACACCAACAGTCGTTGATAACTCAAACCCGCCAATAACCGATCGTGCTGTCATCGTTGTCGACAATCGATGATCACTGTTAACCGTATCTGCGCCTATAAACGGTCGTCTCCACCGACCGCGCCCGCGGTCAATTGTTGGTGGTGACGGCGGGGGCGGCCGATGGTATGTAGCAGCGGAGATCAGTAATCATGGAGGTGGTGATGGTTTGCAATGAGTGATAAATTACAATTTCTTTATAAATGTTTTGTCACTAATAATTAATTTGGAATTTGAATTCCATTTATAATCACTTGAATTCTAATTCCTTTGAAAACTATTAAATTTCAATTGCAATTTTTTCTAATTTCAATTAAATTTCCAATTTCAATAAATTTCACGAACCAAACGCACCCTTAGTTGTTGAAAGTTATTAGAGAAAAATTCAAATTTTTGTTAAACTAATTACTAAATAATATAATAAAAATATATTCAAACACAAATGAGGCCTGTGTTTGGCACCATGATACCAAAACCACAATTGTCGTGCCCTGTCGATTCAGGTGATGTAGTTCTCCCGTTATACAGAAATGCAACTTAATACATGCAGTCACGTCTTACGCCCATTCCCACCTCCTAAGCGAGGCCAGGTGGGATTTTTTGACGCTACTAAACATTGATACTAAATTTATAATGTCAAAAGAAACTAACAATATCAGATGATGAATCATCCGTGTAAACATATTACATCGATTATATTTTCTTCATTTTTTCATCTTATTTGATTGATCTTCGGCGTTTATAAGTAACTAAACATGTAAACGTATATTTAATTATAAATTAATTAGAAAAGGTGTTGGATCCAAAGTGGCAGCATTCTCCTCTTACCTTCCCAATAATCGCATGGAACCCTGCGTAGTGCGTACCACCCATGTGTCTTTGAACCCCAAATCACCATTTCACAATTTACTAATGTTTCATTTTTGCCCCTCTAGTTTGGCTTAAATAATAAAATAGTCCACAAAACAATTACATTGAGTTCGAAAAATTGGGTAGTGAACTTGAATCAGAGTAGAATGCGCCCCTTTTACTTTGTTGATATATATTCACAATTTTAGATATTCAAGGCAAATAACACTATAAATATGGACATAAAGTGGAATGCAGTTGAACAAATATATATTTTCTTAAAATTGATGCTAATATATGTAAGAGTAAATTGCCGTTTTCTTCCCTATGATTTGGTTATGTTTGCCGTTTCCATCTAAAAAGATTTTTTCTTGCATTTGACTCCCTAAGGTTTTAAAAAAATTGTCATTTTCATCCAAAAATGATAGTTTTATTATTTTAAAATGTTAAATATTCATTGTTAAATGGGTATTTATGTTAATTTTCATATAAAAACGAAATCCTAATCTATGTTTACGTGTTGTTGATAAAATTTCTTTCATGAAAATGTTTTTGGATGATAAAGGCAACTTTTTTTAAAACTTGAGGAGCCAAATGCAAAAAAGAACCTTTTTGGATGAAAATAACAATTATACCCAAACCACAGGGATGAAAACGGCAATTTACTCTGTATGTAATAATAAAGTTTTTCAAGCAACCTTGTTACAAAAGCTACAATTAGTTGAACAATTTGATCATGGACACAGTTCGTTGTAATGCGTTTGGACAAGGAGCAACCATCCAAGAAATTAAACTCACCGATTTATAAATCTTTTGACCCCCCCCCCCTCTTTTTTTCGTGTTAATTTTTATTCCGGTAGTATAAATTTTTGGTCTGGTAATGTAATGTGTGTGTGTGTATATATATATATCGAGTTCGCCCCCAATAAAAAAAATTAATTTCGCCCCCATATGAGAGTGTTCAAGCTGAAATTTGTTCAAGTGAAATTATATTTGACGTTACCACGATGAAACAAGATTATATTCCTTTATTCATTGGAATTTAATTATTTTTTGAACGACTAATTGGATTACTGACGGGCCATTGGAGTACCCGATCATCTTCATTATTTAAGTATGAAACTTGAAACCACTCTAAAAAAACTCACATTAGGTGAGAAAATCCTCTGGCCCACCCGAAACTCTCCTTTTATTTTTGTTACAGGTGGGACTTAAACCCAAAACATTTACCTATTTTTATAAAAGATTCAAATAACTCTTCTATCTACTTGAGTTAAAGATAATTGGCATTAGAATTTAATATCCTTCACATCTTTGATGAAATCTTCATAATTCAATTGGAATTTAAACAATTACCAACAATACTTTTGAAATTTTATTTTTAATTTTTCATCTAAAATCGATTACTTCAATAGTAGAATCACTACCACGAAATCAAAAAAGGCCAAAATAGGGCCGTCCAAATAGCTCGCGGCTCGAAACTCAATCGAAGCTCGCCCGGAAAAAAGCTCGAAAAAAACTCGTTCAAAATGACTCGGTTTTAAACTTAACCGAACCGAGCCGGATTGGTATGAAAACGAGCTGAACTCGGCTCAGTTCGTGATAAGCAGTGCTAGCTCGGTTTAGCTTGCTTGTTAGCTCGGCTTGGTATGGCTTGGATTATTTTACTTTTAATATATATTTTTTATGTATATAACATATATCATTGCATTTACTTATTTGTTAAGAATATAATATATTTTTTTAACTAATTTTTATGTCAAACAGTTAAACTTGTTTGTATTGGATTGTATCATGTGATACTTCTATATTTTTTATACATTAGAAAGAATTATTCAAAAACATACTTTTCATTCATTTACTAAAAGCTAACTACTGGTTGTTATGTGATGTTATGGGTTTTGTTCGTTCGATTTAGATAATGATAAAGTTGTTTGTATTTTGTTAAAGTTGAAATTACTTTCTTTAAACTAATTTATATTTTGTGAAATTTGATATAAACCGATTATGAGTTATGTAATAGTTTGATTTTATTTTGCATTTGATTTTTTTAATTGTGTTTATAAAAATATAAAACTGAGCCAAAACGAACCGAGTTCGAGCTCATATTTTCCAGCTCGGTTTTAAAACCGAACCGAGCCGAACTGACTCGTTTTAAATTCGAGCCGAGTTCGAGCTTGCCCTGACTCGACTCGGTTCGACTCGTGCACAGCCCTAGATAAAATACCTCGAAATCTTTCTAACTCTTGAGTTAATAGATAATCTTTTCATATGATATACACAACCCCAAACTCCAACAAAATACATGTTTTTATAGATAGGATCATCAATAGGAACTATAACACTAAACAACTTTATGAATCAATCACTTAATCAATCCGACCACTGGACCATTAAGATGATTGATTCACCGACCAAAACATTGTTATGCATGTGACGAAGACTATAAATGTGGATATAGAAGTGAAAAATAAAAACATGTAAACGTGGTTTGGCACATATGCAACGCATGTTGAACAAATATACTTTTTTTTAATTCATAGCAACATATGTAATAATGATAAAGTCATTTCTCACTTACAAATGCACAAGAGTGCGAAAAGCTCTGTTTTTTAAAAGCTACAACTAGTTGAAGCAAGCATGATCATGTGTTCGATTTATTGTAACATGTTAGAACAACGATCAAGTGTCCAAGTAATTGAACCCTTTTATTTTAATATTTTTTGGCCATGCTTCATTCGTAAAATTTGATGGGATTGAAATTAATTCAATGGAAAATTATTTTGATATAAATAGGATGAACGAAGGACATATTCCTTTGTTCATTGTAACTTAACATTCTTTCACATCTTTTATGGAATCTTCAACTTTCAATTAAAATTTAAACAATTACCAAAAATACCTCAAGATTTCATTTTTAACTTCTTCTTTTCTATACCGATTACTTGAATTGGAATTGTAGAATCACCAAATCAACAAAGGCATAATACCTCAGAATCTTTTTAACTCCTAAGTCAAAATAATCTCTCTTCATCTGGTATTAAAACCCCAAATTAATACATGTTCTTGTCGATAGGATCATCAATTGAGAGGGTACCATTAAGCGACTTCACAAATCAATCAGCACCATTGTAGATCAATGATGACCTGGGTCATGCAAAAACCTAATCAACCTAGGTAGCTAGGGTAAGTCAGGTATCATATCCACAGGTAGCATGTGGTTAGTGTTATACGATTCGTTTGATTATTTACTTAAGTTACTTAACGAAAACTAAATCAATGAATTACTTATACTATTGCCTCTTGGCTGTGAAAATTGGATGTTGTAATGATTAACAAATAAACTATGAAAACAAATTGCAAATAATTAAAATTGATTAAGAAGACACTTATGAAAAAGAGTAATCCACCCCGGGATTCAGGTTTGGTTTTCGAAAATTGTTTTGTTCAACTTACTGAAAAATCCTTAATGAGGATTCTATACGTGTAATGATTAAATGATAAAGATAACCAAGACTTAACGAGTCTTAGTACACCATACCAATTGAATTAACAACCAAAACCTTGCAATCATACAACTCGCCCAAAATCATATGACATTCAAATCAAGATTTTCTAAAACAAATTGTTTAAACAATCAAGACACAAATTAAACTCAATAAAGAACTTAACGGGTTCTAAAATTTAATCCCAACACAAATTGAACATGAACAAAAACCTAATAACACGAAACCCATTACCTGAGGTAGATCACGAGCGATTTAGCCTTACATCTTCACAAATTCGGCAACAAAATCAGATTGGAACATGATTTGATGGATTGGAATGAGTTGGAAAGATGGAAGAATCCTCAAGGATGGCCAAAGTTCGTCCCTTTTTGCTCCCAATGAGAATTAGGGTTTTTAAAATTGATAACCCTCCTTAAATATGATCAAAATCCGGAGAATAATGTCAAATCTGACCATACGACGTAAGCTACGTCCTTAGGGACGTAAATTACGTCCTCCCTCATGATAGACGTGGTTACCCTTTGTATTACGTACCAAAAATTGTCGTTTTTAGAAACGACGTAGCTTACTTCTTTTAGGACATAAGTTACGTCATATGCTTATTTTCTTCATATCTTTTCATCCATATATCATCTAATCTTCATGCAACCCTTGAATACATCATTTAAACTTCCCACACCTATAATTCAAACATAACACAAAGTGATTACGCTCGATAAAAAAATCACGTTAAAAGCATGCCTTTAAACACTTAAAACACATACAAAACATGAACGCATCACATATAATATTATAGCATCTGCAAATTAATTTTGAAGGTTTAATTGAAAAGTGTCAGACTTCACACGTGAAAACCATGATCTTTCAAATTTTTTGTTATATTATATATATATATATATATATATATATATATATATATATATATATATATATATATAAAACTTGTGTTTGATCTTTCACATTCAAAACTTTATCATATCCATGTGTTTGATCTTTCACATTCAAAACTTTATCCATACTACTCCTCTTGCTTATATGCATCACTTGAAAGTATATGTATATCACACATTAGCTTTCGCTAAGTGTATATTTACAACCTACATATCACATAACACCATAATGACATGCTCTCAATCAACACATATGTTTAAGCATTGGGCCAAGAAACTCTCATAAGAACCCAACACTTACCCTTGACTGTAACATATGGCCTAGCATTTGATTAGAAAACTTTTATCTGAATCCAACACCTAATAGATCACGAATCTCACATGCGATAACTTTCATCTAAGCTCAATACTTCTCATACATATAATCATTTAGTTACTTATAAATTTACTGTTCATAATCATATGCATTCATACTTTCTGTTGATTTCGAATTTCATATCTCATGTTTGTATTTCACATCTACTTTTAGGATTCAGGGGTTATGTATAACTCACCTAAAAGGCATGTTTACTTAACTTGTCCTCTAGCTTTCTTTTTTTTCTAGGATCGTGAATCCTATTAAAATTACCATACCCTATATTAGTTGGGTATTAGTATTAGATCTTAAGCTCGTGCCCATAAGCATCGCCTATTCTATTCATACGTGTTTAACCCTTATCCTCAAGAGTATCTCATCCATAACCTGCGAGTATCTCACCTGCATAATACCTTAATTTATTACCGTATCTTTCAAGTAATTAACTCGTATACCCACCGGATACTAAATCCGTACCCTTGGGTTTCATACCCAACTTCCAATCCTATTCTAATAGGGAACCCTTACCTGACCGTCGTGCGGTCTTCTACTAGACACACACTCTGAGAGAACAAAACAAACTCAGGTCAATTTCAACACTCAACGAAGTGTCTAAAACATGTATCGAGTATTGGATGAACTTTTTCAAATGAGTGAGCTCTTCTATTTATAGGCTTCACCTAGCATCGTTACGCACCATAAGATCAAGAGGTTACAATCTATAAACCTTGTTGTCAGCCTATTCTCAACTGCCTCCATTTTATGAACTGTATGATCTATGATTATGGTTCGTAACATCTATCTGCATCACCCTCACATGGCAAACACAAATTTCATCTTGCTCACCACCTTACAGACTATAAGGCTCCCAGAGTTATGATCCGTAATCTTCAACCTTTCAGAATCTTCTAAAAGTTTTATGGTTTATCATAATTCTCATACCCAAAATTTATAATGATCCAACAAAGGTATATTGCCTCTGAATTAATCTCCCAAATTAATGTATTAATTTGAACTATCCTTAGAACAACATAAATACGACACTAATCTATTCTGCGTTGCCTAACACGGAAGATATTTGTCTTGATCATGAACATTAGGAACAATGGATTTAATGGTATTAAAAGTTGTGATTATAAGGTCGTTAAAAATTATGCTTATCGATAACAGTATGCTTAATGTGATGGTAGTTGATGACTCAAGAGGGGTTTTGAGAAAAGGATGATCAAAAAGGAGAGAGTGATAGCATAGGGTGATAGCAAGGACAAATTTGTCCGTTTTTTTATACATTTTAATTCTTTTAACAAATTTGCTGTAAGTTTTTAATTTAGATCAATTCAGTTTTCAAATATGCTCAAAAAGTTCAAAATCAAGTAAACTGATATCCAAATCGACAAACACCTCTAAATCTACAAATCAAAATCTCATATATTCTGATGGTATTGATTCTATTTTCTGAAAAGATGAATCTAAATGACACCATTGATATGGTAAGAAGTGAGAAGTCATAAATGCAAGTTAAAAAGGTAGGGACCAAATGCATACCAACCACATAATCAAGGGATCACATTGGTAACCCACTCTAGTTAATCTAGACATGAACCGCGTATATTTCACGTGTAAGAGTTATTCAATAAATCTTACACCTTTCACCGGAGTCTTTCTCGCTCTCACTCTTACTCATTCAAACCCTCTGCTCACTCTTTCACATTTTCTTTATTATTGTTCTTTCTTCATTCCTTTAATCAGATTCAACCCTTTTTTTATTGCATCAAAAGCTCTCTGATATTAGAATCTTGAACCTTATTCTTTCTTCCTCATAAACCTCTGCAAAAAAACAGAGCTTTTTGTCATTTTGTGTGCTCATTTCTTCACAAAATGATGATATAATTTGATCAATTTTCGTCTTAAACACACTTTCTGATGTGGGATTTCACACATTAGTTATATGATCACGAGTACATGAAACTATTTGGCAAATGTGCAGGATTTGCTTATGATTTGGGTTAAATGCCATACTTTATGTCTTTACTGACCTTTTTGAACATTGGGTTTTAGCTTTTTGCGACAAAAAGATGGATTCTTGCTGTGCTACTTTCAATCCACACATGCATGTTCAAAAAAGACTCAATTTTGTTCAAAATGGGTTTTGCGGGAAGAAAATCAATCATCTTTCATCGCATTTATGCAAGATTTCAAGAACTGAAGGCAAAAAGTTCAAGAAAGTTGGAGTGATTCAGGCTGTTCTTAGAACACCAGTTGAGGAGGAGATTTTGGTAAGAATGTGAAATTGAACAGATTAAAGATTTGGGTATGATCTTGATTTGTTAAATTTTTGTTTTGTTGATCAGACATTTGAGACCCAATTTCTGGAAGAGCGAAAAGTAGACCCTAAAACAGTGGCTTCCATTATCTTGGGTGGAGGTGCAGGGACCCGACTGTTTCCTCTTACTAGCAAAAGAGCTAAACCAGCTGTAAGTCAAATGTTTCCAAATATAGGGTTTGGATCATCATTAGAACACATTATTAATAATTAGTGCTGACAGTTATTGATACGATTTTTAACCAAACATGTCGTGTTTGGGTCGACCCGTTTGATTTGTTTGAATTAGCCTGCTTAATGCTATGGGATGTATGAGATTTACTGGATTTGGTTATGGTTACGAGAATGGTAATGTGATGTGAGTCTATTTACTTGTTTAATAAAGCCATGTCAACCCGATTAAAATTAAAAAGAAAAAATATATATTTTATAAGGTACTGTTTACAACCCGATTAACCAATTTATTACAATTTGCCAACCCGTTTATGACCCGATATTACAACATGGTTAAAACCGGTCAACCAGGTTGATACCCCTAAGTTAATATGTAGTTTGGTCGTTTATAGACAAAATAATCAGATTTGAAGAAACTGGTAGGCAATTACATTAATGAAAACTAATTAATGTCAAATTACCTACCTATTTCTTGCCTTAATCAGTTAACTATGAAATCAATTTGTTCTGATTCTTCCAGAAAAGATAATTAAATTCAATTTCAAATGATTTTAACAAGTTTTGTAGTGATTTATAATATATGGGATGTTATGCAGGTTCCAATTGGTGGATGTTACAGACTGATTGATGTTCCAATGAGTAATTGCATTAATAGTGGGATAAGGAAGATCTTCATCTTGACGCAGTTTAATTCATTTTCGCTCAATCGCCACCTTGCTAAAACATATAACTTTGGAAATGGCATGAATTTTGGGGATGGATTTGTGGAGGTATTACATATATTACAGTCTTTCTGTATGTCTTTTGTAATGTTGAATCATCAAACACTTGAAAGTTGCTTTTTGTTGAAAATTTTCTAATAATCTTGAGCCACCATTTGTTGGTTTAAATAAAATGACCGGGGTAGTTTTGGAAATCATGCTAGATTTAGTTCCCATTTCTGAAAATTTGAAAAATGTTTTTATGGCGCCCGGATTTATATATGAATTTCATAAGCCAATTTTTCTGATACGGAGCTGATCCAAGAGTTGGCTCATTTAAATATATACAAACGCAAGTGAGCTCGAAAAGGGTTCAACTTAAAACATACATAACTAAAAACAATAACATACATAACTTTTGATCTATTTAGAGTTACCATAATCTTTGGACGAAAACGTCTAAATGGGCTGGACATTGTGACAAACCCTCATACGGGCCAAATTTGGCAAGCGTTTGAATCTTTGAATTAGTTTCAATCATAGGCTACCAATTTTAAAATTTTAAAATTGGGCCAAACCCCCCAAAATTAGATTTTCGGGCATGTTTTAATAGTTCAAAGGCATAAAGAAATTTATCAATTTTTCCCCTTCATGTTCTATTTGTCAGTCATCAATATATATCAAAAATTGTGTGACATTTAGGTTTTGGCTGCCACTCAAACACCAGGAGAAACAGGAAAGAGGTGGTTCCAAGGAACCGCAGATGCAGTTCGCCAATTTATATGGTTGTTTGAGGTAATCACTTATTATCTTTTTGTTGTGCGTTTTTAATTCTACATTTGTAGTTATCTTTTCTGTTATTGTGGTTCTACACATTTTATGTAGGATGCCAAGAACAAGAATGTTGAAAACATATTAATATTATCAGGAGACCATTTATACCGAATGGACTATATGGACTTTGTTCAGAAACATGTTGACACGAATGCTGATATTACAGTTTCTTGCATTCCCATGGATGATAGGTATGCGAATTAATAGATTGATCGATTAAGGTTGTGTCTTATCTCAAACAAGTTACAAGTTGAAAGTCATCAAAAGTTTATTTTTTAAAGCATACAACCTCCTAAATTGTTTCTGTTCAAAGATTTAGATTATTATCATAAGGTTTTCGTAATCATGATCAACTTTTTTTTAACTATAAATCCAAGTTTTGTACTAAAAGCGTATACAGGTCAACTTGTTCTGACCCGTTTTGACCCACTACCCAACCAACACGACCTGCTCATCTTGTCATCAACAAAATTAGCACATGTTATTGTCATTAGGCTAACTTCTCGGAATTTTCTTTGTAGCCGAGCATCTGACTATGGGTTAATGAAGATTGATGAAACAGGACGAATAGTCCATTTTGCTGAGAAGCCAAAGGGCAACTTGCTAAAGTCGATGGTGAATACTCGTAAAATGGATCTCAAAAATCTTAATTACAAAGATTTAAAGACACCCATTTAGTAATATGACATTAGGATATATTTGATGTTTCTAAATCATCTTTACTTTCTTTATGTGTAAGATTGTTGAGATATTTGACTCTAGATCATGAAAAAGATGTGAACTTTGACTTTTTCATGGTCAACTAAACTACTTTTAATGCTTCATTTTCAGCAAGTTGACAACACTCTTCTTGGTTTATCTGACCACGAGGCCTTGAAAAACCCATACATCGCATCAATGGGCGTTTATGTATTCAAAACCGACATTTTGCTAGAACTTTTAAAATGGAAGTACCCTACATACAACGACTTCGGCTCCGAAATCATTCCTTATGCTGTTGCAGAATACAATGTCCAAGTGAGACTTTAACCTTCTGTTTTTAACCACTTTTAGTCAAAACTACCACAAGATTATTGGGATCTTTGTTGTATTATTAGGCGTATCTGTTCAATGATTACTGGGAAGACATCGGCACCATAAAGTCTTTCTTTGATGCCAACTTAGCGCTTACTGAACAGGTCAGTCGAACCATATCCAACTGTGGTTTTGAAACCGTTGCTTTTAGAAATGACATATTTACCCTTGTCGTATGAACAGCCACCAAAGTTTGACTTCAGCGATCCAAAGACGCCATTCTTCACATCTCCTAGATTCTTGCCTCCTACGAAAGTCGAAAGATGCAGGGTATGCTGCTGGTAATTCCCTCAGGAGAAGGCAAAATGGGAGGCTGGGCGGGTCGGATAACGGGTCAAAACTAGTTTGTTGACCTAAAACACTTTTTCCTATACAATTATTCATTAAATATGATTACAAAACCTATATTATTGGAGTCATCTTTTTCTAAATATAGTCAAGCATTTTTTTTTATCTCTTGACCCATTTGCCTTTAAGCTATATTACCTTTTATCTGTTTGGCCCGTTAGATATAGCCGTATGTAAGTAAACTGGTCGAAACGGCCGTCTCCAATAGCAAGCTTGCATTTCTTAGGTGTTTTAACTTTCAATTATCATCTCATATCAGTCTTTTTTATTTACTAAATTTCTTCAGATCATCGATGCAATAATCTCCCACGGCTGCTTCTTGCGAGAGTGTAGCGTCGAACACTCGGTAGTCGGTATACGCTCTCGCCTCGACCAAGGTGTGGAGCTAAAGGTGACAATTTTACCCTTCTCATGATAAATTACAAATTTACCCTTTTCGACGTTGATTAATAACATATTCACCCACCCATGTCAGGATACCATGATGATGGGTGCAGACTACTACCAAACTGACTCAGAAATCACGGCTCTATTAGCAACCGGTAGAGTCCCCATCGGTGTTGGACCGAACACCAAAATAACGTAAGCATTCCTTACCCCTCCCGCCTCAGGACATGATCTTTACCATCATAATCATTTCTTTTTGTGTCGATTCAGGAATTGCATAATCGATAAGAATGCAAGGATCGGGAGAGATGTGGTTATCAAAAATAAAGATAACGTGGAAGAAGCGGACAGATCGGATGAAGGGTTTTATATAAGATCAGGGATTATAGTCATAATGAAGAACGCAACGATCAAAGATGGAACTGTTGTGTAATAACATAACATAAAATGCATTTTCTTTTCGATGGTTAGATGTCTCCATTGCCATCAAACTTGTTGGCTAATAAAGATAATGTAGAATACTCAGTCTTTTGTTTTGTATTAAATAAATTTCATGTAATGTTTATTTATTTTGTTATATATTAGAAATAAATTATTATTTGTAGAATATTAGTGCAGAAAATGGGTCGGCTTCAAAATATAAATTTTTATTTGTAAATTATATACTTAAATCATTATTCCTAGTGTAGCATTTTGTTTTTTTGAAAGTAGTCTCTATAGTCTTCAGGTTAGAGGTAAAAACTTGTTTTTTTTATCTCAACTCTTTTCAAACCTCACTATCAGAATGGCTCAAAAAGATGATCTTCCTCTATTATTTTCCTCATTTGATATTGTGCTTTTGAATTTTGAATATATAGAAGATATTATCTATATTATCTATCATACCCCCGCAATCGTAACTGGAAGCATGCGAAGGTTCAAACCGAAATGAAAGTCTTCAAAGAGAACTTGGCCACGGTAAACCTTTTTTAATGTCCAACTCGATGTGTTTCATTTGCTAGTGCTAAACGGAAATTCATGCGAGATAGATGGCGCTAACATTGTCACAAAACACAATAGATGCTCAAGTTGGCGGTCGGTGTAGTTTGAGAAGGAGATGACGAACCCATCAGATTTCGGAGACCACATTAGCTACTCCTTTATATTTGGCTTCGCCACTAGACTAGGAGATGGTGGTTAAATGCTTGGAAGACCAGGAGATTAATTATCACCAAAATATAAGCAGTAAATAGATGTAGAGCGACAAGCATCAGGGCCCCAGCCTCGATATGCATCGGTATAACCAACAAGTGTGGATGTGTATGTGCAAACCAAAAGAGATGGTATCTTGAATATAACGTAAGATACGCTTCAGGGCATTAAAATCGAATGACCATGGTGCATGTATGTGCATACATATTTGTTGAATAATGTCGGGCCTCGTAAATGCGAGATATTGCAAGACCCTGACTAAGCTGCTATAGAATGTGGGATCGACAATCAAATTACCATCATGAGCACTTAACTTCCCATGCACATCGACTAGGATAGCCACAGGTTTACAAGAGCTCATTGTTGGATCAGCCCCTGAAAAACACACACAAAATACACCAAATTTACTGCTTTCAATCTCACACTTTCATTCATAATCAACATTACATATATAGAGAAAATAAAGTAAGCTAACTCCTACAAATAAGTAGTACTACCCCACTACTTAACCCATTACTTTGACTCAACTAACTCATTACTTTTGACTCATTCTAGCAAGTCAAAGACACCCGTTTTCAGCTCCATGACCCGTACTTGACCCACTATTAAACCCGATCAAGATTAATCAAACACTCATACCTGCGCACTCCAGGTCATCTTCCACATACTTTTGTTGTGACAAAAAGAGGGATCAAGAGAATATCATCGACATACGGTAAGATAAATGTGGTCTTGGTCCCTCGTTTGTAGATAAAGAGGGAGTGATCACATGTACTATGAATCCCGAAGAGTAAACATAGTCAGTAAACCGTTGTTATCAAGCCCAAACTCCGTTTTTACACACTCTATCGCAACATGAGCCTCAAGTTATCAACTTGGAAATCAGGTCATGTTAGAATACATCAATTCATATATCATATATTGAGTTAATCAATCTAAATGTAAATGTTTAGTTTTAAAGCTACAAAACTAAAATGGCCCACCTGCTACAAAATTTATTTGGGCTTTTGTGGAAATGAATGGGCTGCTGCCTAAATGTAGTGGGCTATTGCAGAACAGATCTGGGCTGTTAATCTGAAGCAGGCTTTATGCGTATAAAAGCAAACATGTGGTTCTTCACGTGTTCATGTTTCCATGAATATTAACAATATTACATCACACCACCAGGCACCAACCATTTTAAAAGGTTAAAAACATATTCCCATAAAAGTTGATCATCCATCAAATCACAGCCAGCTTTAAAGTTACAAAAAAGTATTCTTACTTATGTAGTTTTAGTTTTGCAGATAAGTTATTGAAACTCAAACATACAATTGGTTAAAGTTGATTAGAAGTGGTCTTTTTAAAGTTCCTTTATTTTCCCTCTTACAATGTTAAGATATATGGTTTTATAAACTCTTGTTTTTTATATGATGAATACTAATGTGTAAATTATTGAGATACAATCTTATAAATTTAAACACACAGCTACAGCACACAAGTCATTGTATGTTTATCGGACATTACGTTTTGTTAGAAGAATTAAACACCCTTTTTATTATATGTTTATCGGATATATTTGTTTATTTGTGTGTCCATATATTGTATATGATGGTTCTTATGATATTGACTTTTGTCTCTGTTCATCTCACCTGTATTCAATAAAATTATGTAGCAAATTATACTTTTGTTTTAAGTATGTTTAGAATTACCTTTTGTTTCTATACTTTTTTAAAATTACATCAAACATCGTTTGTTTGAAAAAGTTGTCATAGTTTTAGTCATTTACATTGACAAATGTTATAATTTTCCATTAGTTATGTGTAAAATTATCAAACTATCGTCAGTGTCAAGAATTTAAAAAAACATTAGCAAATGTTTGTGGGCCCAACATTTACCAATCAAAAAAAGGTTATCGGCAAAGATAGCTTGCATCACAACCATCAGTACAAATAGACTAATTATGGCAACCAAGTCCATCTCCCTCATCCACCATTCCTCTCTTGAGCTCAAGTGCACCATCGTCATAGCCTCCAAAGATAGTCTGTTAACAGGGGGTTAACGTGTGACTGCTACTAAAATTAGGGTAATCGAGTGACAAGTGATAGTGGCTATGGTGCACCGATGATGCTCAAAACAATATCACAAAAATAATATTTTATCATTCAATAAAAAGATTTTGAAAACTTATGAAACACTTCAATAAACATATATTAGTCATAAGCTATGTAAAATTTTGGACTTATCTAATCTGAATCATAATCTTCGTTGTTCTTTTCTTTTTCATGACAAAAGATGGTAGTTCATATGTTGGGTTGACCCGAAATGTTACGAAGATAGGGGTCCACTTGAACAATGACTGTGGTGTTGACTTCGGCAATATTTATAGTTATATGTTTGGCTCATTTTTCTATTTTTCAATCATTTTCTAAAATTTTCTTTCTCAAAAATATTTTATTTATATTAAAACAAAACACCATAGACAGTGTGGTGTTCCACACGATGCGCTCAAATGCCACATTAACCCCAGCTAGTTGTGGTGCGAGTACAACATATAGCCTTACATTGATGCATGAATAAACATCAGTGTGTAATAATCACCTTCAAGGTTATGTTTCTCTTAAATATTATAAATTTATCTTGTATATCTTTTACACGTCACATATAGGGGTATCTTGTATTATTTTCCTTGACCTTAGAATATACATTTTATATATTATATCATATTTCTATTGCTATTTAATGACCTGTCTTAACAACCCATTGTACTTCAACATCTTAAAGCCTTAAAAGGTCATTTTGATATTAACATATTTGTTATTAAATGCATACACCAAACATGTGATTTCAATTATTTTGTTCTTCACCAACCTGCCATTTGAACAAGTGATTGGATTTTTATATTGAAACATGTTTTTTGAATTTGCTAGGAAATATGAAAATAAATTGCTTTTAAATACCTAAAAGAAGACATTTTTCATAAATTTGAATACATTGTTTAGTGTCAAAGTCTTGGTATAATGACTTCTCACATACAAGAACTTGTTCCATTCGTGAGAAATCATATACCAGACTGCACTAAACTCTTTTCTTTTTCGTTTAATAAATATCACAACATCAATAAAGATAGTACAATTTTTGAATAAATATTCAGCTACCCCCATCCCTGCTTCCTCGATCACTACCGCCGCCATGAGGGTGCTATCTCTCCTCAGAGTTAAATTTATTCCAAGCCGCCTGCGCCCATACACACATATAATACTGAATAAATTTTATATCGCGAATTGCTAAACTGAAAAGTGAAATCTCCAAGAATATGCTAAATTTAGAGGTGGTTATTTTGACTTAGTAACTAAAGGAGGTGATTTGATTCTGGTAATTAGGTTAAGTTTGATCTCAAACGAGTCAATGGGTCAAATCAATAAAAATTTAGCTAAAAATGAGACGGGTCAAATGGGTTGAAAGTTGACAAGTCTATTTTTAATGCATACTTCCTCCTAAATCTTTTGATTTAAAATTCTAAATAATCTAGTAATACTGCTTTTGATATGAGCATAAATGGAGTAATTTCTTTTATGAAAAAGATGGACACAAATGACAAAACTGTACTGGGTCAACTCAACCCATTTCGGCACACACTGAAAAGGATCCATTTCAACCTGAACCTATTTCGAACTATTCCGCAATCCACGTGTACCACTTAAATCATTTTCTTCAGAAAATTAAAATATTATTGTAATTATATTGTTTTGAGCATCATAGATAACACATTATCACAAAATTGCTAGTGGGTCAACTTTACCCATTTCAACCCACATTGATATTTTGAAGTTTCAACCTGAACCTGTTTTGAACTGTTTCCCAATCCGCCAAACCGCCCATCTTGCCACCTCTTAGGCTCATACCCATGCAGAAATTGTGCATTTTAATAACAAGTTGGGACCAGAAGATTAATAGCATACCTTCAAAAGATCGAAAACCTTTTCACATATATACTTTTGCTGAATGGTTGCCCCTCGTTGCTGCAGCTTGTCAGGATGAACACAAAGAGTAGCTTTTCTATATGCTTTCTTTACAGCACTAGTGGTTACGATCTCTGTCAGTGAAACCGGTTGCCAACCACTTTCAGGTCCAAGAATCTGCAAGTTAAAGAATACAGTTATCACCGGTTGAGATGTTGAAGGTATCAATTTTGACCCATTTACCGAAAAACCAGTTCATTTGAGTTATGGTTACTGAAATTCAAATTCATATCTCCAAAAATTGCTTCTTTTGAAAATGTTAGATTACTATTGTGATAATACAGTTTCTTCAATCATCATTAACACATTATTATTTATAAAGATTACAACAATGGATTTAAAGGTACTATGGGTCTGACCAATCAGGCCCGTTTTGACCAATTACCCAATTAGCGTAACTGTTCATTTTGCCACCACTAAAAAAAAGATTGTCATAAAACAAGCACAAGTTTTGGGTTTAAGTGGGAAGATTTTGCTTACATATTGAAGTGTTGAAAGCAAGGCTCGCAAGTTCCCTTCTTTCCCGTTAGACCACCTTTTGATATCAGCATCAAGATTTTCTGCTAAGCGCTGAAATAAAATTGGATACGAATACATAAGAATCGAAAACTGGTAACAATTTCTATTTAACTAAGAATCATTACATTTCTCTCAGCTTGTTCTTTCTGTACAAGTCGATCTCGCTTCTCCTTTTCTGCAAGCGCTTTAGCCTAGAAACAATATCACCAAAATTAGTTACTAATTACTTTTGGACATATTTCTAAACAACTTATTCTTTAAAGACGAAAAAGCAACACATACCGCCCTTTCCATGATCCTGTTATGCTTTTCTAATTTTGCTTTCGTTCTCAAAGCTGATTCAGAACGGTTCAAATCCTGCAAAAACAAATGACAATATAAACAAGGATATAAAGGTAATAACTTTAGTAGCAAGAAACTTGTTAAATTTGATTTACTACTTACAGAAACAGTCTTCTGAGACATTGCCTTCTCTAGAGCGCGTTGTCGGGCCTCTGAAGTGGCTCTTTCCACTGCAGCCCGTTCTGCTCTAAGCTTAGACTGTGCAGAAGTTCTTTCAGAAGATGATTTATTCGTGGCAGAAGCTTTAGAAACCTTTTCATGGGCCTCAGCCATCATTCTCTGTCTAACTTCTTCTGTAGCTTTTTCAACAGCAGCCCGTTCACGTTCAGCTCTCTCACGGGCTTCTGCAAAGGCCCGTTCACGAGCTTCACGGATTGCTCTCTCAACTGCTAATCTGTTTTTCTCCCACTCCCTTTCTTTAGCAGCTGCTTCTTCATCAATCCTTCTAAAACGCTCTATTCCTGACACCTTGCTTGGCCCTGGTTCCTCAATTTCATCTTGCTTCTGTCTAGATACAGATTCTTGCGAATCTTTAATTTCATTTGTAGTTTCAGTGTCGCGTATTTCCTTATGGGGCGGTTGGATATTACCTTCTTCTTGAATTATCTTCACACCATGTGTACTACCCGAAGATGACTCTGACTGTATATCATTCTCTGAACCAAGATCTGCCAGATTGTCAATAATATTATTTTCTTCAGATTTTACCTCATGTTCATCCTCATTCTCATCAGATGCCGTTTGATCTATAGAAGTTTTTTCATGGAACTCTGCTTCTTCTTCTTGGGATTCACAGGAAACTTTTGCGACATCATCAACCTCTTGAGTTGTTTCTACGTTGATATCATTCATTTCAACAACGTTGCTTGCAACATGAATACGATCGAGATCATCAGTTTCTTTCATATCATTACCATCACCTGATGATTTCTCATCCAATTCTTGATCACAAGATTCATCCAAACTTTCTCCTTTTCTTTCAACTGCGTGATTGTCTTCCTGTTTTATCTCACTATCATCATGCAGATTCACTTCACTTTCTTCTAACGTATTACCACAAGTTTCTGTCTGATTACTTTCTTCAAAGCTATCATCAGAAGTCTGCACACTATCTTTTGCAACTCTCTCACAAAAGTCATCAAACGTTTCAGTACTTTCTTCAGCCTTGTGGATTTCAGAGTTTTGGTCATGTTTGGATTCATTCTCACTTTCAATGCATTCAGAAGTCTCTTCAATCTCCTCATGTTTCTCACTTTCTGCATTCTCACCGTCTTCATGTTCAAGAGCATTCTCTTGTTTCTCGTTTTCTAACAACTCCAGTGATGCATCAAATCTTTTCACATTATCACTTTGATTAAGATCTTGTGATACTTCCTTTTCATCTTTCTCCTCTTGAGACACATTTAAGTTATTAAATTCCTCAACCATTTCATGGGCATTACTTAATCTTACCTCATCATGAATCTCTTCTGATTCTTGTTCATTCACAACACTCTGATGCTCCAAGACGTCATTGGTGGCTTTGCTTACCTTGATTCCAGCTTCATATTCATCTTGGAACCTGTTTTCTGCTTGATATTCATGCACAAAGTCTGAACTCTTATTCTTGCTTGTTTCTGTGTCAACTGCTTCAGAAGACGAAGTTGCATATTCATCTTTTTTGGCCAAATCAAGACGTTCGAATTCTGTTGCGGTGGTAACCCGTGTAGCATTATTGTCTCCAAATTTGTTATCTTTAGCTACTTCTGAAATTTTCTCATGTATTTCATCTATAAACTTCTTTGCGACGAAAAGTTTCTCGCCATCCATGAAATTTGGAAAAACAACTGCACCGCCACGTTTATGATTCCTACCCGCATCCTGAAAAACCTGTGATGAATCCTCATCTCTGCTTTTCTTTTCTTCACCTGCAGTTACATCCTCCACACTACCTTCATCTTTCAAACTATTCTTAAATTTTTTACTTGAAAAGCTTCGAAGACCCTTCTTCTTTCTGCCAACTGATTCCTTAGCAATCCGTATACTTTCTTGAGCTTTTTCTATGGCTTTTTTCAAAGCTTCTGAAGAAGCAGAAGCAGCTGAATTCACATCAAGTTCATCGTTAAAATCAGTTTTACATGACTCTGAGTTTATCGATCTCCTTGTATTATTATTATTACGATTAACTACATCCTTCGGTGAAGAAGAAACAGTGGAAGCATGTATCTTGAAATCAACATCAAATGTTCTTGATTTAGCTGATTTTGTATCTTCAGCAGTCGTAACAACAGGATCACTTTGCTTTCTAACTGCATTTCCTGAAGATTGCTTTCGGGGAACATCTACACTAACATTAACTGCCGACGGATTCCGCTTTGCAGCTTCCATAACTGGTTCATCAATGAAACGAGTGAATCCAGTAACAGCAGGTAACTGTGTAACATGTTTTGTCCCATCTAATCCATCTTTAAATTTCAGATTGATCTTGTTATATGACATGTTAAACTGCTTTAATGCATCAGGAGATTGATGAGACAGATTATCTCCATCTTGTGAAGTTGGTGCTGTTGATGAAGGTACCCTAAAAACACCATTTATGGAGCATAAAGATCAGAACTTGCCATCAATATACCGCGTACAAAACCGTCAACTAAAACAGAAAATTATTATATCCTAGATAACATGATCAAGAACTCAACAACAAATATATATAAAAAATTTGAATTTTCTGCACCTAACTTTTAACTCTTACCAATCATCTGATATAGTGATATAAGCATAAAATTGTCTTCAATCAACTCAATTTAGGTTATATAACTAAGAAAAACATCAATTCAACTTGGCAGAAGCTTTAATTACAAACAATTTGACATTATTAATCAACAATAATATCGCCAAAACTGCCGTTCACATATAGCAAACAACAGCAAGAACAAGAACAAGATCAAAAGCATACTCTGTTTCAATCGAACAACAAAAACGACAAATTCTTCAAAACCCTTTGAAAATAATCAAAACCCACCTCAATTTGTCGCGAGCAAACAACTCTTGGTAAGAAACAGAGACATCTTCATCACGAAAACCGCCAAAAATCTTGGAGTAATCGGGCTTGGAACCCCGAAAATCGAAGCTCAAAGCATCAGAAGGTTCTCTGAAGGTTGAAAGATCAAGTATAGGAATTGAAGAAGCTTGTGAGCTGCTAAAGATTTCACGGTAGTCTTGAAGGTCAACTGGTGGAGCTCCGGCGAACTTGCGACGGTGGCCGGAGAAGACGCCGTGGTAGGGGGGTTTGGTGGTGGCATTGGAAAGTTTTCTGGAGTGAAAAGGACTGGAGAGAGACTCCATTAAGGAGAAGTGAAGGTGTGTGGGTGTTAATCGTTTGTTTTTATGAATGTTTTATTGTGTGATTTTGGAATTTGTGAAGGATTTTGGGATTTTTGTGGTGAGTTGCAGAGGAAATGCAGCAGGGACAAGACAATTCGGAGGGAGAAGGAAGACAGAGGGGTATGATTGGAATAAGATATTTTTTAATATTTGTTTTATTTATTTAATTTAAAGTGGGGTTATTAATTAATCATTATGAAATAATTTTTAAGTTTTCTTTTTACTAAAAACTTACACATATCGATTTGTGTGTTTTCTATTTTACGTGGAATAGTTGTTTGTAAAAGAGATAAAAAAATATTATTGTTTATTTATACATTTAATAAGTTATTATTTTTAAATATTTTTTGAAAAGTAGTGGTTAATGCGACATTGCTCATTTAGTTATTGAGATTGAGCCCGAGTTTTACATATCGAGCTCGAGTTAGCTCTCGAGCCCAAACAAGCTTTTTTCTTATATATTTATTATTTAATTTATTAAATTTATTTATATAAATAATTTTTATTATATATAAAATTATGATAAAAACAATTATGTAAATAAACGAGTCGAGCTCGAGCTTTAGAAAGAAAGCAAGCTTGAAATGAGCCGAGCTCGAGCTTTAGAAAGAAAGCTTGAAATGAGTCAATCTCGAGCTCTCTTAAACCAGAACGATCCGAGATTGATCCTATACGAGCTAAGGATTAGCTTGATTCGTTTGCACCCCTGGTCACGCATATTGAATGGGTTTGAAGTTGATATTTAAGGGTAAAAGAAATTTCGATTAAAAATGTCCATTCAAAAAAATTTTATACTATATTAGCGCAAACATCAAGAAAGAATATCCAAACACCCTTTAACTTTATCTTATAATAAATTATTTAAATAAAAATATTATTAGTATCATTATTTAAATAAAAATATTATAACTTTCTTTGTATAGAAAAACTAAAATCTCCAAGTTGTGTCGGTGTGATTCTTTTAGGGGATTAGGTCGTTTATGTACGAAAGCACTTTATTTAGGAAAATTAAGGTTGGATTTTATATTTAAATTTTAATTTTATTTACTAAACTGAGAATCTATATTTCAAATTTATATTTTAAAAACTTTCTAGAAAAGGACATTAGAAGGATTCGTCGCCTACACATAAATATCGAAACCGCGTTGTTTGAAATTATAATCCTAAAGTAAATTTTATTTACTTATTTTGTTTAATAGAAAATATCATAATTATTTAAATTTACCACCTAAAAGTTATTTTCTGTTTTTAATATTCATGTTTTCTATTTTATTAAAACTCCCATCTTTAACATTTTTATTAGTGATCATCATCAAAAGTTAATAGAACGGGGGTGTTTGATTCCGGCTGACCCGACTCAGTCGGTCAGCCTGTTTGATGTGTTAAAAACCGAGCTGACCGGGTCCACACCCGCTGACCCAGACCTATATTTTTACACTTCTGACCAAGAGCAAAGGGCTGACCCCCTCTCCTTCGCCGAACGCCCTGCACACCGGCCCCTCTCCTTCGCCGAACCCCCTACACACCGGCCGACCTCTTCTTCGCCGAACCCCCTGCACACCGCCCGACCTCTCCTTCGCCGAACCCTCTGCAGACCGGCAGACCTCTCCTTCGCCGAACCCCCTGCACACCGCGCGACACCCTCCTCCGCCGAACCCCCCACCCGTCGCTTCTCCTCCCGCCATTGCAAACCAGAGATCTCGAGATCATCAGCTTCAACATCAACTGTAATCTCTCTTTCTCTCTATGAATTTTTGTGAGTGTAGATGTGTATATGGTATGCATATAAGGTGTTTGATGAAATGCTTGGTATGCATATGGTTTTTTTATTATTCAGCAGAGTCTATCAGATGCTGAATCAAACAGTTAAGTTTCAGTCATATGCACTCAGTCAGAACTTTTAACTGGGTCAGCTTCTGACTCAGTCAGATCTTACTGAGTCAGCGGTAATCAAACAGCCCCTAACTTTCGTACACAATTTAAGTTTAAAAAAAAAGCAAGAAATGTCCTTTTGACAACATTTTAATCTTAAAATGTTAATTTCTTCGTTGCATCCTCCAAAATGTCCCTATTAGTGCAGGTGACAGTGTCAATACGAGTACGTTTGGCTGCCCATGTTTGGGCCACTAAAAGCAAACACGTGTCCAACTTAGACGGTAACTTCTTTATTTTTTCTGACAACGCCTTTGTTGAACAAGCATGTTTCGGTTGCTGCCCCTATGTTTGTTTTTAAGGTGAATCAATAAACGAAGGGATAGAGACGACGTCCTTGTTGAACAAAGGCAACCCCTTGTTGAATAGAGGAGGTGCCCGACGACACTCATGTTGAGCCACAATGACGCCCATGTAGGACACGTGTCAGTTTTTTAAAGGGATAGAGCAGAGCGGACAATTATGTTTTTTACATGCGTATGCGCATATGCTAGAGGGGACATCTTTAAGAAAGCTAGAGTCAAATTAACATTTTATGAAAAAAAAATGTCAAATAATATTTTATGGATTTTCCATTAAAAAACTTTTACATGTAACATGTTTAATAAATAGTTCAATAAATAAAACTGCTAATCAATATAATATGGAAACAATAATACAGACAAAGGAGAAGGAGGCCGGCAACGCGTTTAGTAGTACATCGTTCGTGGTTGTTGGGAAACATTAACGTTGGAGAAATATAAGTACACAAATTTAACCTTTCTATATTCATTTCTTTTAATTTTTAAAATAACTAGCTAAAAGAAAAGCCTTACATTCTAATTTTAGAAAGTAAATATAAAAAATAATAAAATATTTTATCTATCTATTATAATAAAAGAAGGTTTTAAAGCACCACGTGTCGAAATATTTTGCTTTTTCATATTGATTTTCCCGTCTCTCTCTCGTAATAAATGATAATAATAAATATTAATTATATTATTTAAAACATTTTTAAATTAAAAGATATTGTAAAAATTATAAACTAGATTTTTATATAAAAAATAAACAAACTTTAAAAAATATAAGATACAGATATTTTTTTAAACAAAAAACTTTCCTAGAAATTCTAACTTTTTTAAAACTACTTTGATATTTTAAGGGTGATTAAAAAATAAAATTATATTTGAAAAACAAAATATAAAAAAAACAACCTCATAAAAAGAGAGTTTAAAATGATATAATTGTTGTTTTACTTGAAGTGCTTATTTATAATGACTTAATCATATTTTATCTAAAAATATCTTTTTATAATTTTTATTATAAACTATTTAATATTTTATTAATTAAATCCGTGTATTACACGAGGTATAAACTAGTTTAAAATATAATAAAGGGTAATTAGGATGGACACGTGCCAGCGCCAAATTTTACTCACATAATTTTTCTCGTTTCTCTCTCCTATTAAATAATCTCATTAATTACTAATAATATTATTTATTTTTTAAATTAAAATAGTTATTTAATAAATTAAAAGAGATCTTTTTATTAATTTTATTTCTAAAAACAAAAATTTTTATAAAATAAGTAAATTTTCGAAAACATGAAATTTTCTTTAAAAAAAATAATAAAAATTTTGTGTTTTCAAATAGTAAAATTTTTATAAATAAAAAATAATTAAAATTGAGAGTATAAGAAAGTTTTTAAAAATGATATTTTTTAAAGTGTTTGTTTTAAAACAATGTTTTTATTCTATTTATAATAAAAAATATTTCAATCATATCTTATATTATAATATCATTTTATAATTAATATATTTTCATTCTATTTAATATTTTTTTAATCCGTGTAATACACGAGTTCAGTAAATCTAGTATTTCATAACCGGAGAAAAGCTTCATTGAAACTTTATATTATCCTCTTGTCTAAAAAAGGTCCTCTTTTTAAATATGTTTTTAGTTTTATTTTAACTGGCAAGTTATAAAAATATTTTAGTTTTTCTAAGGAAAAATATAAACAGACTTAAAAGTAAAAGTCGTCTCTTTTGATGGAAAATATTAATTTGAAATTATTGGAGAATCATTGCCCGGTTTATTTTTAGCGGACCCCTATCATCTTTTGACTAAACGGCTATATCATTTACACCGGACGCTTAACGCTTTATTCGATTTTTAAATGGTGAAAGCTTTAACTTGTTAATTATAAATTTTCTTAACAGCAAATTTTCATTTATAAATATTTTAATGTTTGAGCCCATATAGTATTTGTACAAGACAATTATCAATACTACTAATCTATAAAACCATAGATACTTGTACAAGACAATTATCAATACTACTAATCTATAAAGCCATAGACATTTATCAATTTTAATGACGTTAATTATCTTTGCTTATTTGTGAATGTAAAATTTTATGGTAATAAATTTTTTAACTACATTATATAATTATTTAAAGATTGAGCATACATATATACAGGGAGAATTTCATTTAAAACAAAAAATTCATTGAGAACTGCAAAAAACGCATAATGCACATGTACCTTTTACTTTAAATGTGATACATAATGCGGTTGAATAACCGCCCACCAACGTACCTTATTAAATCAATGCATTACGTTCAAATGATTTATGAGGTTTTTCACGGTTGTTATATAAAAATTACAAAACTTTATATGTGTGTGTGGTGTGTGGAGACAACTGATTAACACAACCTAATATAATTAGTTCGGTCTTTGCTACCCCTAGAAAATAATTGGGTTTTGGTTTTCAGTGTTACGATTCCTAAATCTCCGATGTTATAATTTTTGATTCCTTGGTTTTTTGGTTTCTAAAAAGGTTTTTCATTATCTTTAGACTTGAACCTTTTAACCGTCAATGCAATTTTGATCTAAGTTTTAGTACTAAATAATTTATCAATACAAGAACATGTTACTAAAGTTTCTGATTCATTGAACTTTTAAGAACA
Source organism: Flaveria robusta (assembly GCA_025506415.1). Lineage (NCBI taxonomy): Eukaryota > Viridiplantae > Streptophyta > Magnoliopsida > Asterales > Asteraceae > Flaveria > Flaveria robusta. The sequence goes on from CM046474.1 coordinate 10,075,873, forward strand.
TGAATGGTCCATCATGGTGCATGGTGATACGTGAGGCTCTACTTTTTATCATGTAGGGCTGTCATATTTAAATAAATAAATAAATAAATAAATAAATATATATATATATATATATATATATATATATATACACATACATACATATATATAATATCATTATAATTACAGAATCATTTTTTTTATTTTCATAATTAAAAAAACCATTGATTTATATAAATATAAATTAAGTCAGGTGATTCATAAACTGTTTTACATATATGTATATCAGACATAAATAACAAATTATATAAAATAAATAAATATCACAGGCCTTAACTTACATTTATGCGAATCAGTGGTTCGTAATTTACATTTATGTAAATTAATGGTTATTTTGGTTTTAAAAATAAAAAAAATTGTTATAGAAATGACCCTATCCATATATATGTATATATATTTAGAGAAAGTTTATGGTACAAAGTGTTGTTTTCGTGCGAAGGGTACGAAGCAACAAGGTCCATCGATCTAATAGATGAACGGTTTATATTTAAGATGAAATAATCACGCAAGAAATATTCATGGAGGGGTAGAATTGGTAATATCATACAATTGTTGATTTTTTTTTAACTTCCTCCTGTTTTTTTAAACACATATAACTTTTTTATATGCCATTATTTTTTTAAAAAAAATACACCATAAAACACAAGCATTTATCCTTTTTAAAATGGGTATAGTATTGCTATATTTTTTTTAAGAAACAACAATTTTTTAAAAAAACGTCTATGTGTTGTGCGTATAACTTCTGTGATTATTTTTTATAACTGAGTAATTTTTCTTTGCGTAATAATAGATATAACTTGCGTAATTATGAATATAACCTGCGTAATTATGTAACTTTTATGCATAATTGTAGCGTGGACGAAACTACCCCTCCGCTGAAAAATACATGTCACACTCTTGTGATTCGTATGTTTCGCATGAAAATTACACTTTGTATAGTAACCGACCCATATATATATATATAGAGGAGGGATCCCTTAAAAACTATGTGAGTAAGTATTAGAAAGTGTAAATACGTATATGTAAGTACGTACGTATCAGATATATAATGTAAACTATGGGTTACATATACGTAAGTACGTATTAGAAAGTGTATAACTAAGAGTTACGTACATGTAAGGGTTATGTATATGTAAGTACGTGTTATCAAGTGTACAACTACGAGTTGCTTATATGTAACTTATACAAGTTACGCATACGTAAGTCGTTTTGTCATCATTGTCGTTTCTTGGTGTTTAAACAAAACAATATATAATGACCTCAAAAAATAAAATCAAAGTTTAATCAAATATACTTTAAACAATTAAAAGATTAAAAATCATTTATAAATTATGTGATTGAAAAGTGGCGTTTTCACGGTCTTCAATTATAAGCATAATTTTCATTTGATCCCACTTATATATATATATATATATATATATATATATATATATATATATATATATATATATATATATATATAGGGTAGGGTTATCTTGAGAACCAGGTTTTTTCGTGAGAACTCTAAGAACCAATATAAGCCACACATTTTAGTCACATGCAAGTCACATGATATTTTCACTTTTTTTTAAATGTTCATAACTTTTTTTCACGACATTATTTTTTCAAAAAAATTACACCATTAATTTCAGTATTTTTTATCTTTACAACTCGTACCATATTGATATACTTTTTTTTTTTAAAAATTTCACGTGTTATTTACACATGTGTAAATTAGTCATTACACATGTGCAAATCCTGTTTTACACATGTGTATTTCCAGGTATTACATATGTGTAAAATGACGTTTATAAAAAAAAATTAGTTTTTTTTAAATTTTTTATATTTTTTTTATGAAAGAGGAAAACAAGAGAAATATTTTTGTCATTTTACTTTTTTTATTTTTATATTATTTTTTGTTTTATAAATTTTTTTATTATATTATCATTATTTATCATTTTACCATTAAAAATGTATGGCTCACATTGGTTTCTAGAGTTCTCACAAAATAAGTGAGTTCTCATTTGATCCATCCCCTATATATATATATATATATGGTAAAGTTACTTTGTTACTTTGTTAACCATTGTTTATCGCGAAAGCCCGTTAACCCTAGTTAGTAAACACTTACACCATAATTATATAGTGTAACTAACATAAATTGTCTATAAATTTGAATGTTTTACCCCCCCTCCGCACCCCCGGAGTTTCACATATTATCAAAATAAAAAATTTCCAAGGGTTTCACCCCATGTTTTTACCCGCTCTTGGAAACCCTATTAATTAAGAGTTTCGTTCCTAAGGAGGTTTCTGATATCAAAAATCATAATAAATTTAAACAAACGTACACTTTGAACTTCCTGGCTTATTTAATAGATATTATGATCACACTGGTATTTAGTCAATCTAAGTACATTAAAATATTTAAAAAAATATGTTACAGTAAACATATGAAACCTTTTACGATCTATACAATGACATGAAAGGCGACTTGTTCTATTCTCACCCAATTATCCTCTAGAGCTGTAGCAAAATCATGCAAACGGAATAAATATTGATTGTAGCTTGTGGTATCTTGTAAATCCCAGCTTGTGTGAACCATCTGGAAATATAAATATAAATTAATCATTTTAATAAACACATGCATGCATGAATTTCATAAAAAGGTTGTGGTTGTGGGTGGTCAATACCAACCTGCTTTTTGAATAATACTTTGTCTCATACGTGAATCTTTATCAACAGTTTTAGTGTTTAAGAAAATAACTAACACCAACTCCTAAAGTACGTACATAAAAGTGAAGTTATACATAGAAGTATAGTAAGGACATATCCATTGAATTTTTTCTTAAACGCTCAATCTATTAATACGTAATACGTTCTCACATCTTGAGTGAAGACGAATTATTCAAAAATATAGTCTCAAAAGGAGACTAATAGAAATTGACCTTTATGGGCGTATAATGGCCGTATAGAAACTAAAGACTCAAATCATCTATCTATTATAATAAAAGAAGAATTTGAGTTGACACTTATCATAATATTAAACCTCCTAAGTCTAATTTTCTCGCTTCTCTCTCATATTAAATATTTGCATTAACTACTAATTATATTATTTAATTATTTTAAGATTAAAATAGTTTTTAATAAATTAAAAAAGAGTTCTTTTTATAAATGTAACTTTTAAAGAAATAATCTTTTATATAACATAAGTAATTTTTTAAAATATCAAACTTTTTTAAAATAAAAAATATTTAAAATCAATGTTTTTAGAAATTAAATTTTGTATGAACCATAAAAAAAGTAAAATTCAAAGTTACGATATGAAATTTTTAGAAAATGACATTTTTTTAAAACATTTTGATTTTGAACGAATTTTTTAAATTTTTTTAGATTTAAAAAATTTAAAACAAAAGTTCAAAGAAAATAATATCATTGTTTTTTTTACTTATAGTATTTACTCATACGTAATTTCAATCATATCATATTTCAAAATATCATTTTATAATTAATAATTTTTTACTACTATTTATTTCATATTTTATTTATTATACCCGTGTAATACACGGGGTACTAAACTAGTAAAAAAATATACAAACACATATGAATGAGAATATTCTTATTATAGTAATAAGTAACTTGGTATGTCACATGTGAACTTTTAGTGATGTATAGATTTTTGTTATTGAGTTTTCTCTTATGGAAAATGATAATGATTTTAAATAAATTAATTAAATAATTAAATATCTAAAATTTAAATGGCTTTATGCTTTTTATTTATTAAAAATTACTAAATCGTAAGAATATTTCAGTTATATATCATATCTTAAAATAATATTTTATAATTCTTAAACCTTTATAAATCATTTGTTATTTATAATTTTCAAATCTTTACTTAATTAACTAATGGCTGATGACATCAACATACAAATCTGTATAGAAACCGTTGGTTTACAACAAATTAGTTTATTCAACCCCGTATAATACATGAGTTTTTAAGCTAGTAGAAAATAAATACATTTAGAATTTTCGTGTTTATTATATGATCATATCGTATGGGAAATTATACCATAACTTAATTACTCTCTTTTTGAGAGATTAATGAGAGACTTAATGTTAGACATAGATAATGTTATGTTTTTGAGATTTATAACACTGTAGTTTTAAAATAAAATCAACTAGTTTCTTTATTCAACAGGAAACTCTGATAGGGTAAATAGAGAGGGAATTTTATTTAGAATTGTGAATGGAGGTAAATTAAATAACAAAGAACTATTTGGAGTGGACAAATAGAGCCTAGTTTGTACAAGAATACATGAACTATTTACAGGACAGACAAATGAGCATATGATTGAATAGTGATTGTCACAGCTTGTTAGGTTATTTGGAAGGCAAAAAATATCGAATTTTTGTCAACAAACCGATCTCTGTTGCTCGTCTCATAGAGGAAAAAAGTCCAGATGTTTTCTTTGGGTTACAAATCGATCTAAAATTCAATCTCTAGACTGGTCTGCATGGTCTATATTCAACTTTTGATTTGGTCTATATAATTTTTTTGGTGGCTGTTTTTCTCCTCTAGCAATGTCTAACTTTTAATAAAAGTTGTAGTTCAAAAAAAATAAATAAATAAAAATGAGCATATGATTGTTTATCATGAAAAATCAGATTCTATTTTTGGTATCATTGCAACTTGTTTTTCTTCTAAAATGGAGTTATAATTTATGTTAAAACATAAATATAGTATTGTTTTATACCAACCACGACTTTCGATAAATATATATGAATTATTAGAGTGGAATCTACCCCACCATTCATCCAATAAGGCCATATTCTTCTTCCCAAGATTTGTGATATCTAGAGACAGAGACTAGACCACCCAAAGTTTTTCTAACACAAACCGAAGACCATGTGATTCTACACATCCTCCTTGATTGGATAACAACCCACAAGAAAGTTTTTCCAAAGGATTTCACAACCTTAATTAGGTCTTTCTTTGAGACTTTAATAAGGATCAAAATGCCGACATCGATCTCCAAGAGAATCAAGATAATCTCTCTTCTTCACAAGAAAGATAATTCGATAATTGCAAGCAATGAAGCGCGCGTGCGCTGTGACAGGGTGTAGAATTGTGTAACGGTTGATTTCGACGACTTGTATATTAGTATATACCACGTGAAAAAATACATGTTGAAATGCTGATAAAAATAAGTATGTCGAAATGACAAATCTGGAATTCTATTAAATCATCGTATTTTGTGGATTGCAAGTGGAAAAACAATGTATAGAAAATCGAAAGCTTGAAGTAGTTTTGACGGCTTATACGTTTTTTATGGATGACTTGTACGTTATCACGAAAACTCGGTTTTAAATGAAATTTTCTTCGCAACGATACAATTAAAATTTTACAAAACATGATTTTTTAAAAATTATAACAAAGGAAATTAAAACTTTTAAAAAAATTGAATTTGTCAATTGTCATAACCTAGTTGGAAAGATAAGGAAAAGACAAAGGGAAAGTATATGGCGTGAATGATAACTTTAATTGAAGCTGGAGGATCATATTGTAACTTGAATTCTACATTTAAATCGTAGTCAAATTCATGTTAAAATCACTTGTACCAAGTGCTTCAGGCACTTGTAACTTTGATGTGAACAGTGAATCATGGAACTTCACAAATAAGATGTGTGTGTAATGTCTACCAAGTTACAATTTTAATCCTCGAGTTTAAACCTCAAAAACTATTAAGAATAAACTAGAAGACTCCAAAAACATATTCTAATGTTAGATTGGGCGTAGGACTTTAAAGAACAAAATGTTTAGTGTAGCGCTTGTAAACCGTTCAGCAAAGGCATTTATAAAAAACGAACATGGACACAATTATATTTTTTAATATGATTAAATAATTTATATGAACACATGCCATCTTTGTTCATTTATGCTCGTAAACTTTCGTTTATGTTGGTTCACTATATTTGTTTATTTTTGCTCTATCGTTTACATGCACTTGTATCATTTCATCTATGTTCGCTCGTTTATATTCGTTTAAATACACATTTAAATATATTTATTACTAATATTATTGTAAAATCAATTTGATTGTCTAATTTGAAAAACTTTACGTAGCACACTTACGGTAAACCCAATTTCAAGTACTATTATTTTAAAATTTGCAGTTTAGTAGTCCATTCTAGCACATCAATGATAGTAATGTTTGACCTTGACCCATCAAAAATTGATGTTTGTTTATATTTGTGGTCGTTATATTGTTAATCGTTCATTTAAAATTTTAGCATGAGAAGATTAAGAAATATGAAGACTCTTATTTTTTTTTTATAAACAAACACAAACTAGAAATTTTTATTGTTTGAGTTTTTGTGTGTTTGTTCATGTTGCATGTAGAACACTTCTAGGATTTTCATTGTTGTTGTCATAATTGCAGTCGAAAAGTCAATAAATTTCTTAAATATAATATTTTCGTCATCTTGTAAAACCCAATATTAAATACATATGTTTATATACAAATTATCTATAAAGTAAAAATAATAATAAAAAGATCTGGTATCACATGACAGTAGAGAATTTTGTTTCAGGTCAGTTTTGCGCGTAATACAAGTATTTGACCCCTGATATAACACTTTTTATAATTTGGTATAAAAAAAATCATGGATACGTACTTATGTGTGAGCCCATAGGTTGTGAAACTTCAAGCAAATCTGTTTTTATATGCAGAATTTTAAAACTAAAAGTCAAGCGACAACTTCATACATAAGGTGTGGATTTTTTTATTTTGTGAAAATTTAATAAGAAAACTAATAATTGAGATACGAATGATACAATGATGGCACCATAATAATGATATATAGTGAATTGGCAGAATATTTATTTATAGGCCCACACACACATAAATATGTATAACATATACACATACATATCACGACGAAAAAAATTCTAAATAGTTGAAAAAATATTTAGACATTGACAGCAGAAAGTTCCTCGTTAAACTTGATATTTTTTACTTACTTATTAATATCTAGCACTGTTTTGTGAATTGTGACAATAAATCAAACCTATCTAATTTTTATAGTGTAATGGTTGGCTTTTCACGATCTAGTTGTACCTAGAGTTTTTTTTTTTTTTAAAGTCAATATCATGTGCAAGGGGATTTTATAAATCTTCATATAAAATGTTTACAATAAAATGGCAGGTAAACGAGCAACAAGTTACGTCGCGACCTTATTTTGAATGGTAAACGTAATTATACTAAAAATAAAGTTTTGAGACTTAAAAAGTTGACAAATTACTATACACGACCTGCTAAACGCTGTTTAGAAGGTCCACAGCCTGAGATGCGAAAAAACAAAACGTATCAAAAGCAAAAGGGATAAACACGTGTTGATTTTTTAAGCAAGTTTTCTCGTGTTTAGCAATTTTGCCTGATTCTGCCTTAAGCGCAGCCTGCGTCAATATCAACAATCAAGTTCACACAACGATAAATTTAATCCGTATTATAGAGCTACAACACAATCAGACCCAAATAAACAAAATGTTGAGTTGAATCGAATAGTACAAGCCTCTATCAAGAGTTATTACTTACTTTTGTTGGTTTTATATTTCAATTATTTCTTCAATTAAGAAATCAGAACCTAACGTACTAATTTATTAGTCAGTCGAACATGAAATCGTCAACACAACTCATGGGTCTCGTATTTTTGTTTTATTTGAACCGCCCTGTTATATTGCTAGCCATCTATTAGGCAAACAAAAATAGTGGTTGGATTAGATTTATAAAATCTATTAGATTTAGTTTTTTACTTTTGAAATTTTATTTATTAATACATTTACACATGTGACCAGATGGGGAGGGGGGGTGGGTGGGCGAACGCTTAGGGCCTGATCTTCTTAGAGGCTCAAAATTAAAATAAAATTATAGAGTTTCATATGCTGTTTCAATTTTATTTCAAAAGTTTTATTATTTTGGATAAAATTAAAACAACTAATGAAACTTTTGAATTAAAACTGAAACAATTTATGAAACTTTTGAAAATAAATTAATATTTTTAATCTTTTGGAGGAAAATAGTTATTTTTAATAAACCTCAAGTAGTAAAATTGAATTTAACTCAAGATTATATATTATGTGTACGTATATTTTAAAAAAAAATTATAAAAAGTTAACGACCCCAATAAAAATTTAAATATTTTAATCTATTAAACCTTAGAGCCCATTAACATTTGAGTTAGTTTAGCACACCATCATTTACTCAATCTAAACCCAAACTAGAAAAAAAAACAAAAAGAAAAAAGAAAAGCCGAGGACTCTATATTTGGAGGATCATTTTTTTCTACTCGTCCAGGGCCCAAAAATTTTCTAGCATTCTCGGGGACAGCCCTGTTCATTTACTACAAAAACTGTTATGTCACACCTCCGTTCCAGATACGAGCTTCACGTGACAAAATAAATACGAAATTAACGTAGCGGAAGCAACAATCATCATTGATATTCAAAACTTAAGTACTAGATTTTCACTACTATATCTTTATACATCACAAATAACATAAGAACAAATCAATATGAAATTAACGTAGCGGAAGCAACTATCATCATTGATATTCAAAACTTAAGTACTAGATTTTCACTACTATATATATCTTTATACATCACAAATAACATAAGAACTAGAGATCTAAGTCTTCAAGTGCTCAAGATCTTTTACTGTTTTAGCTTCTAAAAACATCCTTTTATTTTTGCTTGTCAATCATGCATTAACTGGCACATATGATGTGCTTCAGAACATTTTGGGTTAACTTACGTTGATGAGTGGTTCATGATTAGGAGTTCAAAAACATATTATAAACATATTTTCATAAAATTTCACAGACCAATCTTGGATAAGTCAAATTACTTTAAGATGTGCTATCATAAAATCCCACTGAATATCTATTCAAGGATCTCAAAGTATATCTATTGACTTGCAACAATTCAAAACACTAAGGTTCTTCAAGACAATTCTAGAGTTCTACCAAGCCATGACCTACACCAGAACTCTCCAATCGCCAAGCACCACACGAATTGTGAATTACCTCAACCATATATCCACACGTAGCAATGTAAATAGTGTTATATGCACGAATATACACCGATAGAACTTCTCGGAACTCGTGCCATTGGTCCGCGACACAAGAGGGTCACACTAGTTTATCAAACCTGACAACCCTTGGGATACATCCTAAATAACTTGTTTTCAGCCTTCCATTACTTAAATCAATATATGACTCCAAATAGTATTTAAGTAAGCAACTAGATTGCATTGGTGAAAAAAATGTAAAGCATCTTTTAATCAAAGTATATATCTCACTTGAGAACACATAATTTAAATGAATTTACTTTAACCAACACTTAGGCATCACACGATCCCACACACTTCAGATTAACTTATTCTAACAAAAGTGCCTATATCCCAAAAGTATTATAGTGTCATTTAAGGCGGGTTCATATTACATTACCTTGACCAGATCCACCCATTGGACAAAGGGTTTATCACCACAGCTAAATGCCAACATGCATTAACAACGAGTATCTCACCCGTATTATACGGGTTTCATAACTCGTGACCCTATCCCAGGTGTCTAACCTAGTTGTTATGGGTATTCAACCACAACTACTCCGTTGACACGTATCTCGTACCCTACACGCATCCTACCCTCATACTCGTCGGGTTTCTAACTTGACCTTCTCTTAACCTAAGAGAGAGGAAGAGAATTAATTTATCTCACCGTCTACCGATCTTTTGCTCCATAGGCACTCTTAGAGTTATTGTTACTCAAATGAGAGGCCAAATGCCTCTATTTATAGTTGAGATCTGACCAACGTTGTGAACCACAACAGAAATATGTTGCGGGTCGCATCTCCTTGAGGATGTAACAGGGAACAAGTGGCAATTTCATAGCTATTCGTGAACCACCTTTCTGTTGAAGACCGTAACAGAAATACAATGCGGTCCACATTGCCTTCCTTGATAAAATATTCTCATGCAACTTTCAAGATTTTTCTGTTGGTAATGAGTCTTGTAAATCCATTCCTAGCTCAAGTTATGCTTATCAAAAGTTTGAAAACTCTATTGTTTTAGATTTTAGGATGTTACACTTTATAATTTATTAATATTTTTTAAATTAGTTACACATGCATTTATTATTTTTAGATTATTTACAATGTTATTTGCTTTTCAGATTGGTCCAACCAGTAAATTAGTAAAGACTACCTGTTAAGATTGAATTTATTGGAAGTTAATGCTTTTTTAGTAATAAAAATCTTACTTATATCATGTTTTGGAATATTTCACGTAACAGTAATTAAGTTTTTTCAATGTTCTATCACAACCACTCATCTTTTTTTTTTATTAAATTAAAACCACTCAAGTTTTAATATTGCTTTACTCTTGTAATGTTTTTTTTTTATAAATGTGGTTTTTGTAAAGTGGTGTAATCTAAATGGATGATATATGAAAGTTTGTCATTAATCAGTGGATTATTTTTTCAAGATTAACTTAAAATAGAAGATAATTATGAAGAAAAAAACACGTAATAACATTAGTTTTTTATGAATGTTTCATTTTAAGTTAACTTGAAAGAAAAAAAAATGATTAGTAATCAATGTTAATATAACTTGAATTCAAGTCGCTTAAAAGAAAATTCTATTTTTCATATTTTTAGAGGGTAATTTTATAGAATGATAACAAGTTTTTCAAGTATTACATTAACGATACTTAAAGTTTTTTTTATCCTTTTAAAGTTACTCAACTTTCGCTAGATGTACCAATCCTGTATTGTAACATCTGGTCCCTCATAATATTGTTCGTTTTGCCCATGAGTAGCTCACGGATTTATTTTTTGGTTGCCCGGGTGAAAAACGTTTAAGGGGGGTCACCCATTCTGGATTGCTGCCACATGAGCACGCTTAACTATGAAGTTCTCCTCTTATATACAGCCAATACTCCCAAAACGCGTTGGTGATATTAAAGACAACACATTTCTTATGAATTAGAAATCTATTCTGTCCACGGTCGATGTGGGATTTGCCTAGGGTGGTACATACATAATATTTTTATAAATGCTAAAAATTTATGAAATTAAGTTAGGCTATTAAAACATATATAAATTTTGATAACTATCTAGTGATTATTTTTGTTCTTTTTAACTTAAATTTAACAAATTTAGAATATTTTTATTAAGTCATGGATTTTTTTTCTTCACTGTTACCTTCTAATTCAATGTCATTTCACATATTAGTACCATAATGCAAATATATTTATTTTCTCTAATTTACTTTAAAAAAATTTAAACGGTTGTAAAAGTATTACATGGATTGAAACACGTATCGAAGTTGAGTGATGTTTGAAAAACATAAAATTTTGAATGATTTTAATGAAATATTTAAGAGACTTGGTTATTGTTGCGTGAAGTTTTCTATATAGGTTTTTTAATATTTCAGGATGATCCATGCATGCATTTATAAATAAGTTTAAAACCAACATACTTTTCAAATTTCATTGTCATAATTTGCTTTAATTTAACAAACCATGACTTTCTTACTCTTTCTAAAGCAATTGCAGTTGTTTTCTTTCCTTCTCAGGGCCGGCCCAATAAAGTTATTAGGCCAGGCGGTGGCCTAAGGCCTCCACATGTTAAAGACCTCAAGTTTTTTCAGTGTTTGGGCTATGGTAATTACAGTTTTGGGTTAGCTACTACGTTTTGGGCTAACTGTTCTGTTTTGGGCCAAATTAGGCTTGGTATTAATTTTAGTTTTTAAAACTTAGGCTTGCTAGAAAAAGATTAAATGGGTTAACTATTTTGCCAATTGAAAAATATTTATCTTATGAGATTGAATATGAAGATTTGATTAAAGAGTTTGCTTCAAAAAAAGCTAAAAAAATAAGCTTTATATAAATGTTTCGCATGTTTTTTAAATATATAAAAAGTAGATTAAAATTTTTTTTAACTCCGCCAAATATAAGTTATTTAGTTTATTTTTGCCGGTACCAAGCCCGGATAAAAGAGGAGGGTTTTTATTAAATACTTAAGAAAAATGCCTCCAAAATTAACCCCGCCTTATGCTACTAAAATGGTTGAGCCGGTGCTGTTCCTTCTCCTATCCATATACATCAACAATTGGTAATATAAAATACTTTATTCATAACATTAGCATTCTCATTCATCCTCTCTAATGGTCCCAATTCATTTTTAGCTTTTATATCACAACTCACATCCCCATTGCTATTAAGTTATCTTCATGATCTTCTGTTTCATCATCCTCAGGTAGTGGTGTCCAACCCGAAATCACAGGGCCATACCCTTTTCATCGGCGGATAACCACTCGCATTTGTCAAGTCATAGCCCTTTGTTTAGCTCAAAGATCATATCACTCAGACTAAGACATATATGTAAGTTGTGGGCCACAACAGGTCGTATATGAGATTTTGAGTGCTCTGTACGTGTACTAAATAACAGGCTCCCTCTAGAGCATGTATACTTACTAAGAAATTGAGTCGGGACTTCGCAAAGTTGTTAATTTACTTATTGGGATTAGGGCCCACTCAATAAGTTCATATTTTTTTATATATGTTAATCGACCTACTATATTCAAAAAATGGAAAAAAAATTTGGGGTTCTCTATAGAACATGGGTTTGTATTCGCCCATCTTGCACACCATTAAAGATAGCCCTGACCACAACTGACTCACATCTATTTTGAAATCCTTCTGTCTTTGCGATCAAATGTTGAAAGTAGCCATGTTATTGAGAATACATACCTTTTGTCCAAGTGTGTTTTGGTAGGTGAAAAGATTGCTATATAGAATTTTACAATTATGTGTAGGTTTTATGTTTTGCAGTTTTCAAATTGTTTGGATATTTTTGTGCATCATGTTGAAATTGTTTTTAGATTAAATTATTTGCTAAACTCGCGAAAATTCACTTGGGTAATTCATAGAAAAGACAAGAATAAATACGCAAAATCTGAATTCTTATATGAAAATGAGTCCAAAGACATTTCTTATATCGTGGATGAACCATCATAATATTTCAGTGGTACAGATTATTAGATCCTTTCATAAGGATCTCCTCAACAATGACTTGGTTATTGCTTATCGTCCAAGTTGTTGATGCTAACGCAACGCATACTAGTTGACCTAGGGGTGTTCAAAGTTGGATATCTGAAATTTCGGATATCCGAATTTTAGATATCCAAAAATTTTGGATAGTAGAAATCACTATCCGAATCCGTATCCGAAATTTTGGATATTCGAAATTCGGATATCCGAAATTTCGGATACGGATACGGATAGTGATTCGGATATCCGAAATTCATTTTTTATTTTTTATTTACAATAATTAGACATATGCTATTATAAAAATAATATAAAAAACCAACTCATATCATAAAAGTATCAATATATACTAAAAAATCTTAATCTAAAATAAAAATATGTTTAAAATTTAAAAAAATAAAAAAACTATTTTTTAGTTTTTGGATAATCGAATATCCGAATATCCAAAACTTTTGAAAATTACTATCCGAATCCGGATCCGAATTTTCGGATATCCGAAAATTCGGTTATTTCGGATCGGATTCTCGGATTCGGATATTTTTAAACACCCCTAGTGACACCTAGTTGCCACTATGACTAGCAACAATGACAAATATCAAAATTTTATTAATGAGCCTAGGCCCCTACTCAATTACAAATAGGCTTCTTTATAAATTAATTAAAATGGTAAAGACACCCAAGAAGCCAAGATTATGATGGCACCCAAGGGCCAAGAGTCCAAGACCCAAGCCCAATTCCACTATCACAAAATCTGTAAGCCCAAAACCCGTTCTATTAAACTTAGGCAAACACAAACTGGCGATTTGGATGTGAAGTGAAAGAACAAATTAACATTTCTAACTCCAAAATTGCATATTGGTCATTGTTTGCCATATATTAATACAAAATCTCTATTCAAGTGTGATTATTGGATTGTATAATGAATCAGCAAAGGATATTCAAGTGTGATGTTTACATTAGTGACTTATAGAAACTACTTTTCGTTTAGGATTTAGCCTAATTTATACCAAGATAAATGCTTAGAACTTTTGGTCACAAGAAATAGTTTGTTGACTTTGAGTAAGCACAAAATCATGTTGATCCAGGAACCAGATTGCAGGTTTCGTAAATTTGATGAAATTTGTATCTTGTGTTTGATTATCGTGAGATATATGTGCGCTAGGATAAGTAACCATCGATGTTTATTCTTACTTCATATTGTTTTTAAATAAATCCAAGTATACTAAAATGATATTTAAAACGCTAAAATCACCAACATTAAATAGAGTGAGGAATAAGCTTTTTGATGTTAGAACCAGAATAACAACGTAAAGAAATGATATATAGTGGCTCATACAGATATTAATAAATCCATCTTGCCGCCACTACTTGGACTTCCATCAAGATTTAATCTCCATTAGTCTTCTTGATCCCTAAACGACATAGATCATCGGTGTGCAAACTTCTCACTAAAAGGTATAGTGAGCACATCTTCACTTTTCGTCGAGATAGGTAACGTTCATCTTTACACTTCTCACTATGACATGTAGTGATCCCTTGATACAACTATGTTTGTGTAAAATGTAAAACACTTCTTCTCTATTGTTACAAGTTAAAAGGCACATCATCACTAATTTCTTACCTTTAAGACAACGATTGAATATCTTAATATTTATCTGGTGGAAATATGATATGAAAGTTTTGTTCATACTTGATCTAATTTTTTTCTTTTTCTTTTTTGAGATTGAACTTCGAAATATACAAGAATAAGTCAATTAAAAATTTGTTTGTGGTTTATTGTATTCACAATTATGTAGATTATTTATTACCATTATTGTATCCAAAATAATTTTTGCATTTTCCTTTTTGCCTTGACATGAACTCTTCTAGCAAAACTTATATATGCAATTTATGTTAAGGTTTATAAGGTTCGGTACACAATTTAGATCTGAAAAATCAAGTTTGATGGTTTGCTTAACTAGTAAAATCTTTTTTTCATTTCTAAGATATATAGTTATCATATGTATTATACTTATTAACAATCTTCATCACTTTTAAATAATTTACATGAATTAACGATTGTGAACTTTTTTTTGTTGAAAAACTAGTTCAACTTGTCCAAACCGTCAAGCTAACACCGTTTTGACCACACTAAGCAGCCAAACCAAACTACACAGTTCAGTTGACGGTTTGTCAGTGTCGTAGTTACGTACAAAATATGGTCCAACCCAGCCAAATACTTAGCGTGAACACCCTACTTTAACCCTTGCCATTGGGTCCTGCTCGCAAGCGGCAAGGGCATACGCCATAAACCTAGAACGCAAATTCAACAACTTTACAAGCTCATGTCATAATGATCTGGTAAAAAATGCATTTTTTGCAATTAGAACGACGTTACAAGGTGAAGCTCGTTAATGTAGATCCTGACATAAAGAAATAAAAGACTGAAAATTTCGGATCTTTGTCAAAGTCTTATAATCCTCGCCAAAAATCAGACACACCAAGAATGCTTAACTTAACAACTTAAGACTCGATTCAAGAAATAACTAGATCGTGTACAACGGCAGGTGCAGGAAGACCGTTGGTTTTCAGTTGCTTATACATCCACTGCCAATTTTCTGCCGACACCTCACCACCAAGGGACCGAATCACAGATCCGCCACTGCAAGACCCGACAATGCAGCACTCTTCAAGTGACATTCCTTTTACCAAACCATATAAGAACCCTCCTGCAAAAAGGTCTCCTGCCCCTGTGGCGTCAATGGCCTTCGTTTGCCTCACAGCTGGAACTCTCACCACCTAGATTATTCAAAGGTTTACTCTAAAAGAAAAACATTTATAGGAAAAAAAAGATCTTGAAAATCCAAATTCAAAGGTTGACTGGCTGACCTCTTTCTTATGTCTTGCAATGCATCCGTTGGCACCTAATGTCACCACCGCCCATTGGCAGTATTTGCCCAACACATCAAGTGCAGCCTCAGGTCGAGCACCTTGTTCCTCACTACAACGATATATAACATGGCAAAACAGGCGTTTTTTAGTGTGAATGCTAACAGGTCAGGTTGGTTGGCACGCAAACACTTTTTTTTTCATTTATTAAAATATAAATAAACAATTAATTGTTATATATGACACATTATATAGTAATCTTAATCTGAAAAAATCACTAGAAGGTTGTACGCATTGAAAAACTTTCAACCCGTTTCCTTTCTAGCTAGATGTTTTTATCTAACCAGTTTGAGATAAAATCTCACCTTAAAAGTTCAGCTGCTTCATCTTCATTGGCAAAGCAAAGATCTATGTTACCCGACTCCAGAAGTTGTAAAAGAGGCGCTTTAAATTTTCGAACCATCTGCCATTGTAATATAGTGTTAATTATTAATTCGCATAATGCCTTTATTTTTGTCGCTATGTTAAAATAAATGCAAATTAGTAGAGAAAAAAAAGAATTTACCTCAAAACTTGCCAAATCTAGAGAGATAAGAACACCTTCTTGTTTGGCCATTTTGATAGCAGCATTAATGACTTCTAAATTGTATATGCTATATCTCATCACCAACCACTGTCCCAAAGACATACAAGAAAATTAGCATATATCATAAAGAGTACAAATAATGAAGAATAATACGAAGGCACCAAACATAATTTTTTTCTTCAAATCATGACAATAATTCTAAGATCAATTCGGCTAGTTGAAAGATAGATTCTTTATTACCTTAGAGCCTTTAAAATCTTCCCTCTTTAGTTCACCAGCCTGAAAATACCATGGTAAGCTTATGTTGTCAGGAAACGTAAGAAGATTCCATACATGTGACAAAACAGTTAGATTGAGTAACGAGTCAAGACGGGTTACAGTAAAAATGAGCACTTATTTACGATGGTTAAGGCGGCTCGGGTCAGGATGGGCCGACCTATAGATACTTTTGTCTCTTCTATCATTTAGTTACACAACCAATTAATTTGTAAAACATGATTATAAAAAACAACATTATAAAATTGAAAATCATAATCTACTTTTTACACATTTATGCGTTTTGGAAAACTATATATTCGGTTGGCTGGCTCAACACGTTTGATCACTTTCCATTTTAGATAATAATTTTAACATTACCCATTTGACCCATAACAGATGTTGTACGGTCAAATCGACGTATTAACTTAAAACTGGTCAAATTGCCACCTCTAAAAGTCTATATGGCTATAAATGATGAAGTATGAAACAAGAGTAAACCTGTATTTTAGCAGCAGTAGCAAGGCAAGGTCGCATAGTACGATTACCTAACGGATCAACCAAGCATACACACTGTCCACATCATCAGCTAACAGAATTTCAGCACACTATTTATATTTCAAAACCATTAAAAGGAATTGTTGTTTTTGTGAAGCTCACCTGGCCAGTATGTTCATCTTTCACCCTCAACCTTGATATATTTACACCACAAAAGCTCATGTTTTTCAAGAACAGAGCACCTTGTTCATCATCTCCACATGCCCCAATTACTCCACAAGAGATCCCAAAACCTGCTGCAAGCCCTCTAATGGTGTGGTTACACTCCCACCAGCTATAGTTTTTATGGGAGATAGATCATTCGGTGAAGATAAAATATGGGTATCGACCTCCTTTAGTATATGTTTCAACTCATCGGCTGCAACCTACCAAAAGAGAGGGTCTTATTTTTGCATATTCCACCAAAAAAAAACATTTATTTAACATGTAAGCTAACTAACATCAGAACTTGTAACAAGATGCAGAATTATTATCATAGAAGAAAACGAAAAGGTGAATTCACCATTTATCAAAGTAAAAAAAATGATTGAAGAATGTGATAAGAAAATAGTCCAATCCTACATCTCCTCTTGAAGTCTGCACACATTTATGTAATTCAGATCATGCTGATTCCAAAAGTTAAGGTGGTGCGTATGTGTGTGTCGATGCGCATTTTGAAAACTGATTATTAATTAAAATCAAATAACAGTTCATTGAACCAGGGTATAGGTAGGTATTTATACAATTATCTCAATAATTAACTAACAACCAATTACATGTTTTTATCAGAATTTGATAACTTTGACCTAATATGGCTTTATCATAATTGATCACTGTATGCCGACAATGATGAAAGTATCCACACTTTTTATAAATTTTCTCAAAGATGATACGGGTAAGACAACCTTTACTTTTTCATAATCTTTTCAAGATTATAGTAAAGTGGCATATCTTTGTCTAGGGACAAAAGATGAATGACTTCATAATGCTTCTACTGTTGAAAATATCGAATTATGAGCAATTAGTATGCTTAAACTATATCATAACGCCCAAATGGCCAAATCTCATCTAAAATTTCAAAAAGTGGCAGTGATATTTAAACGAATCTCACTGCATTCGGTGATCATAAAACATCATAAACCCCACCAAGATCAATTAATGCTTCTATAGCATTTAACGATCTTGAGAACCAACCCAAAATTGTACGAATCCCATACTACAATTCCTCAAAAACCCATGACATTGAAGACTTCAATGTACTGTTCAAAGTACCAACACATCGTATTTTCGCAACAGACCACATGAAGCCTTCAATCCGTCACGAAATCCCCCATTCCAGAATATTAAAAACAAGAAATTAACTTTACCCAATAAAGATTGGGATTTAAGCAATTCATTACATGGGTTTGATTAAACTACACACAATTTAAACAACCCACTTACAGATTGAATAATTAACAAATTGAAGCAACAAATTAAGGATAATTAAGGGGAAGATGTGTACGGGGAAAGAACCACCGGGTTCACCGGGGATTGATGAGAGGATGGATGAATCAACCCTTGCTATGTGGTCCACTAAAGCTGCCGGAAGAAGGCCGAGGATCACCGGAGCAGCGTCAGAATCGCCGGAGACATGGTGATTCTGAGAGGGTTTTGGGAGAAATTCGGCACCCATAATTGGGGCTTGGGGTTTTGTGGTGTTTAGAGGAAGAATGCTCTGTTATCTCTCTTCCTCGTCTTGTTTGATGTTTTCCTCTCCTTTATATAATGGTTATTTGATCTTTGGATTCGATGTATTAATTGAATTGTTTAATCATGGGATGGTGTATGATATTATTTATGATATTGAGACTACAAAGGGTTTATGACGGTAATTTTATATTGCAATGTTTTTATATATTAATTTGTTGCTACAATAAAAGCAGAGTCGAATATCGTTAACCGGTCAATCTGAATCTAAATAACCGTATAGAAGAAGCTCCATCAACATTGTCTGATGCTTAAGTAGATGATTTATATAAGTATATATGTAAAGACGCATATGACATATATAATCATATAGATAAAGAGTAAAAGAAAGGAGTTGCGTGAAATAAATTGTCTTGGTTTAGCTATAAAAAAAGTTATCTTTAAGCAGTAAAGGAGGATGATGCGTTTGGCACCAAAGAACAAAAAGAAGCTAATTATCAAGAGAGAGAGAGAGAGAGAGGGAGTTTTAGCATTACAGCAAAGCGGGGTCAAATATATAGCAGATTTGGGCGCCATAGCCAAAACGAATACTATTTCGGTCTTTCCGTAGGTCTCTCATCAAAATGAGAAGCTAGCGAAACAACGGTTGGTGTGCAGTCAACTACGTCAAACCTCACTCTGTGGAGGGAGAGAGGGTGAGAAGGAAAGGGAGGGAGGGAGGGAGGGGGGAGGGAGGGAGGAGGGAGGGAGAGAGAGAGGGAGAGAGAGAGAGAGAGAGAGAGAGAGAGAGAGAGAGAGAGAAAGACAGGGAGAGAGATAACACGACAAGTGATGGTATTATCTGTTGTAAATGGGATGTATCACTTTCGATGCATGGTAATGTATTTGTGTTTTCTAGTGTTGATCATTAAGAGATATTTATTGATCTTCCTTATTCTATTTAAGAGGAAGTGAGACACACTTGGTATGCGTGACTTGCCTTCAGGATATGAAGCTTTCCTATTAGGTGCCATATATTAACTTGCATTTTAGGTAAAGTTTAACACTACAACTTATCATCTTTGCATTATCACTTGCCCCATCATTCTTTACGGGTTAGAAGTTTATGTGAGGTAACAAAATCGTAGGTGAGCTAAGGTAAGGCTAGGTGAGACATGGACAATCTTACAAGGTCAGACTAGGCAATGCAAGCCCGAGATAAGCCAGACCAAGTAGATTGAGAGGTAAGGCAACGCAGGCTAAGGCAAGGTTTATGAAAGCCATGCCAAGTAAGACAAGATCTAGTTGTGAGGCTATGAAGCCATGTTAAGAAAGGTGGTCATCTTTTGGTTAGGTGAGACAATGACAAGCCATATAGCCTAAAAGGAAGTAAGCATAGCAAGGCAAAGTCATATAAGACCAGGCTAGGCTAGATAACCACAAATGAAGTCAAGGTCTCTACGAAGCATGACAAGGTAAAATAAGACTATGCCATGCAAGTGGGAATGAGCAAATGATATCAAATATTAAAATCGAATCGTTACTGAATTTCTCATACCGAATTATTTTTTATACCAATTCGATACCCACTTTTTGTTGTTTTTGGGATTGGTACTTGCGGTTTGATAGCGGTTCGGTATGGTACTGATATTTTACATTGAAATACCATACCGATACCATACCGTATCAAGCATTTTCAGTAATGGTACCGGTACCCAGTTTTGATGATTTTTGTGATTGGTATTTTCAGGATCGGTACGAGTTTGGTACGATACTAGTACCAAGCTCATCCCTACATTCAAGGTTGACTAAGGTACTTCTCAGTCATAAACCTATTTACATCATTAGCCTTGGTGCGAGCATGATTTTGTCTAGCTTGATCTTTATTTTTTTTTTCGTACCCGATTTTCCAATTCTTCTTTCTAATATAGATAGATTTCATGACAGTGGGCCTTTGAGATTATGCAATTTGTGATTAAGTATTTGGATTCGTAGAATTAAGTTGAAAACAGGACTTGAGATTCAATGAAGCGATAAAGAGAGAAGGCCAATCAGGGCAACATTCTAAAATGGGGGAGAATAGGGGGAAGGATCAAACGTTGATGAAGCAAGAAGCCGATGTTGTGTTGGTGTTTTTGTGCTCATTGACCACATCAAAACTGATAATCCTCTTTGTTCTTTTTGAGGTTATGATATGTTGTTCTTTTTGAGGTTATGAACTTATGATATGTTGTAACTTATTTGACGAGCTTAAAATAAATTGGGATAGTGGTTCAAAGGGTTGTATAATCGAACCAATAGGTTTCATTTTATGGTCACATGAACACTTCAAGTTTCGACAGACGTACACATTTCCCACTCAAGCCAAAAAGTTACTATATATATATTTTCATTATTTTATTGTCACAAAATCATAACAGAATAATATATTTTTTATTTAGATTTATAATTTGTTTTCAAAGCCTCTAGTCAAATTGGACTATAAATCCATTACAAGCGATTAAAACATAAAAATTGCTCCTATAGTTAAAAAGGTGTTCTTCATATATAGACAGATTTTAATGTCTTTTGTTTTAGGTTTGAAGTTACTTAAGCATCGTTCATTTAAAGTATTCATTCGGTTACATGAGCTTCTACAAAATTGATAGCTAGCACTAATATCCTTTTGTTATAGATAGGTGATTCTGTTTTAATATAGTTATCATACCTCTTAGATACTTTGTATTGTTGGTTTTGGTTTTGGTTTGAACACCTACATGTATCATTTCAAGATGGGTTGATGGATTACACGAAGCCTTCAACAAAATATGTTTCATCTCATCTCAAGTATAACATGATTCAATTGATAAATATTTAACTGAATAGATAATCTTGATTAGATCATCGTTTACTTGATTAACAAAGTGAAATTTTTTTTTTTTTTTGTTTTGTCATCTTTTAGCTCTTAATTTTGGTTCCATTTAAGCTACTTTTTACTTACGCATTAGAAACAAACGTTACTCAAACCAACATATCCTCATGCTATATAGAAATTGAAAGTAGTTCAACAATTACACAAGGTCCTCAAAATTTTACACAATTTTCAGATTACCTATTTTGATAAAAAGGTTTTTCACTAACACTAATTTGAAAAAAAAAACTAGATAAATTTAGTTTAGTAAAATAAGAAAGTAAGAAGACATCTAAAAATTTTTAAATAAATTTTTTTTATCAAAATAAATATAATTCATATGTAATTTAAAAGATATTATTAAAGAAAGCTGTTAATGAAACAATAATAGCAGTTCATTATATGAATTTATGTTTTCTAAGAATCTTTATACTATAATAAAAGAATATCTTGGGATGACACGTGGTAGCATCATATTTCTCATCATCAAAATTTTCCCGCTTCTCTCTCCTATTAAATAACTAGGTTAGTCCCCGTGTAATACACGTATTGAATAAATATAATATTAAATAATTAGTAATAAAATTTATGCTTTATAAAATCATGTTTGAATATAAAATATGATTATAATTACATATAAATAGCTACGTAAATAAACAATAATGTATTTTTCTAAAACTTTTGTTTTATAAAAAAATTGTGATTTTTAAATATATTGTTTTAAGAAAAATGTTTTTTTTTTTAAATTTTGTTGTATTCTGTATTTTATAAATTTTTGTTTTTAAAAAGTGTGTTTTTAATAAAAAATAGGTTTTTAATTTAAATTATGCATTTTTTAATTTGAAAAGGTATGAGTAATATTATTAGTATTCAATATTATTATTAATAATATAGAAAAATGAGAAAGTAAGTATAACGAGGTTTACAATTGTTTCATGCTTATTTTAATTTATCGTATTCGCCTAGAAGAAAAACAAAAATTACTTTTTCATTATGGTCTCATAGAACGACAATTACTTAAATACGTTCATTTTGCCGGAAAGGCAAAGGGGTCAATGGTTCAGGTTTTACTACAATTACTTGAAATGACCCGGTAATCATCCATGGCTGAATAGTAAAACACCAAACTCATAATTGACGAATTAAATTTTAAAATTCTTGAAAAGACCTGATCCTTTCGTAACGTAAAATATATATTTAAAATAAACACTAATAGTTACAATATAATTTTAATATAAAATATAATTAAATTATATACACGTAATAGTTCAAGAAATAAAATAATTATACCATTTTTTAACTGTCTTATCTAAATAGTTTTATTTTTAAAGATTTGTTTTAAAATTTTTATAAAAAAATATATTTTTTATAAAAATCTTTTTTTTAAACTCTGTTTTATAATTATTCTGGTTGTTTTAATAAGAATGTTTTAAAATATTTCACCTGTTTATAATTTTTTTCCAAAACGAAATGATTTAAAATTTTTTGTTTAAAAATTGTTTTTTGTTTTAGTAAATTTCATATTATATAAAACTTTAGTTTTTTGTTATATTAGATTTTAATTAAAAGATGAAAAGATAGTTTGATTTAAAAAAAAAAATTAAATAAGAGAGATAAATATAGTAATTAATAAAATTAATTTTTAGTAAGAGAGAGAAATTTGTATAAGTATTTAAATTACTATAATACCTTTTTGGAGGGAAAATTAATTTATGTAGGTCTAGAAAAATAACAAGTGGCAAAAAAGTGGCTTAAAAGAATGGCAATATTTTTTTTTTTTTTTTTTTTTTTTTTTTTTTTAGATTAGCTTAATTATCAATAATATTTTTTAACTTTTTTAGAATAATAATAATTTTTAATAAATTTAGAAAAAGATCTTCTTATTAATGTTATTTCTAAGAAAATAATTTTTGTAAAATAAAATTTTTTAAAAACATCAAACTTTTTAAAATTAGTGTTTTTAAAAAGTAATTTTTTATAATAAAAATGATTCAATTAAAAATTTATAAAAAAAATTGTGAAAATGAAAATTTTTAATACGGTTTTTTTTGAAACAAATTATTTATATTTTGTTTCTTTTGAAAAAAGAAAATTTTAAACAAAAGTTTAAAAAATTGATATAATTATTTTATTACATATTATTCTTACTCATATATATATTCACTCATATTTTCTCATAGAATATCGTTTTAAACTTTATAAATTTTATTATACTTAATATTTTATTTGTTTAACCCGTGTAACACACGGGTTTACTAAAGGTAGTAATACATAATCATCAATATTTTGAGATTCAGTAATATGTAAAATCATTTGAAACTTTCTATATGTGTGTGTGAGTTATGGTTGGAAAGGTTATGTAGGTTATTAATATAAAATCTAAATTGAAGGAGTTTAAGTCATATGTCAATATCAGCATGACGCCTACGTGTACGGTCTAGTTAAAGGTCATGCGAACAAAAGTTTTTTTTTATTATTATTATAGTTTATAGATATTGTGCTACTGCTTACCACATTGATTCCCCGAACTTCTTTAAAAATAGCAGTCATAAAAAAAATTCGTTGACGCAACACCATTTTGAATTGAAAAAATCGAAGTTATAATTTACTAGGATGATTAACAAAAAAAATTGGTGGCACGGTTAAGGTTTTTTCTATTTAACGTTCATTAAAAGTTAAAACTTTGTTATTTTAATTTTAATACTTAAATATATGGTAAGATGCCCGTTTGTTTTTATACGGCCATAGATAATGATCACATTTATATATTGGATTTCGGCAGTGGGCTTGTGTAAGCATTTTTAATGCCTTTCAAAAAGGCCAAATGTTCGAGGTTGGTGGAGTGGTATCACGACGACATCGCATTTAACCATCGGAATTTGTTAATGCATTCACACTAGATTTTCTATCCCTTATTTTTATAATGTAATTAAAAATAGTTATTCTTTTGTTTTTTTTAGATTTGTTTTTTTTTTAAATTTTCTTACTAATAAACTCAATACTTTTATATTTTTTATAACTTAACCCTTACAATTTTTCATTTTCAACTTTGGTTCTCTATACTTTTCATTTTTTACAAATTTTTCGATTTAAGTTTTTGTTTAAATTTTACGAGTTAACACGCCGCAACATACGCGTGTGGTTCAACATTTTTACGCCTATTTCCCCCCGTTTAATTGCCCAGTCACAATGCATGTTAGATTGACTTAGTTATTGTTTTTATTTTTTACATTTTCACGTGCGGAATTTAACGTTTTTACGTGAAGTAACTCATCTATGCTAATGTTAATCAGAAGAAAGTCACTTTGGAGATGCATATCACATTTTGATGAAGCAGGAATAGCAGAGATAGATATGGCGAAGAGGGTGGTGCGATGATAAAGTAACGATGGCGAAGAGTAAATACAATCAAGTAGTGTCACCTCGGGGGTTTAGAATCTTGAAGGGGAGTTTAGGTATTTGGAGGCAAATATGAACGATTTTCAATTTGCGGTGATGGTTATGGCACCCCAAATTTGAGCTCTAAACAATCCAAACGTCAGCGTGCTAGGTTTCAACTCGATTCGTATAAAATCTTTTGCCGTTCAAAAAAAAAAAAAAAAAAAAATCCAAACGTCAGCGTGCTAGGTTTCAACTCGATTCGTATATAAACATTGATGTCACCAAGACAAAATTCTTAATGCACAAAACATTGAACTCCTCAAGACAAAATTCTAAATGCACAAAATTACTTGTTTTTTTTACTATGTCCTTCCCTTTCTCAAACCCAAACCCATGCTTCTCATTTTAGAGAATAAGGAGAGCTTCCATGTCAATGGCAAATAACAACATTGGGATCCAAATCAAACGTTAACAAAATTATTAATATGGACTCGTTAAAACATGAATCAATATAACCATAATTGAACTGAGCCTATGGCTAAATTTGTGCTCAACTAATATATGATTTTGATTCGTAATATATGTGCATATATGTATGTATGTAAAAAGATTGTTATATAAAGTGGCAAAATTATATAAAATCTACGAAGCCATCAAGACGTGACACGTGTACTTGAAGGGAGAGGGATAAATAATCGCTTTCTTAAGTTATATAATTACTCAAGTTTTATGATAATTATACAATTCATGATAATTATTACACAACTATGTTAACAGTTAGGCGCAAGCTCAAATAAGTAATCACAACAATCAATCTTCTTAATCAATGGTTGAAGTCAAATTGTATAGAATAGTTTGTTATAGGGTTATTTAATGAATAACTATTTTTGTTAACTTTTTGCAAGTTCCTATTTTTTTTTAAATGTATATACCTTTTATGTACGACATTATTTTTTTATAAAAATTACACCATACAAACGTGTGTTTTTTATCTTTAAAACGAGTACAATATTGTTATATAAAAAGGTAATTAATTTTTTTTATATTTTTAAGCTCATACCTCGTCATTATATCTTTACTGTAGTTTATTATATTTTTTTGTTAATTATTTATGTTTTTTCGAATACTATTTTGTTTTTCTTGTTTTTCTAAAATGATGAATTTTAAAAAATATATGACGATGGAATAACATTGTTATGTATCTTTAATATGTAAAACAAAATAATAAATTAAAAACTAATTAATCTAATACATTAAAAATAATAATAAAATTAATAACACAATGTTTCATTGTGTTTTTTTATCATCATTGTGTTATTTTGAACATAATAAGTTTTTAAAAAAATACATTGATAAAATAACATCGTTGTGTACACTTAATTATAAAAGACAATGATAGATAAAAACAAATTTATATAAACTATAAAAAATAATAATAAATATAACACATTGTGTTATCTTTAGCGCTATTAGTTTTGAAAACTACATTGGTGAAAGTATATTATTATATATTTCTAATTGTAAAATACAATGATAGATAACAAGTTTATATAATATATAAAAACAATGACAACAAAATTATCCATTTATATAATAGGACAACAAAATCAAAGGCAAACAAATGACCACAAATAACACTGCTAAACTCATGAAAAGTAAAGCTTTGAATTTCTTTTCTATCATGTTGCTCATAGACTTATACACAATGAAGAAAGTTTGAGCACTTATGAAGCAATTAGCAACTATGATTTTGTAAAACTTGATGAAATTCGTCACCATTATAGCCGAAACTAAATTCAAAATAGCAATGACAACGCAAACTGCTGAAAATCAATTAAAATGGATAAAAGAAACATCATTTGATATCAGCAACACATTAGACATTTCAACTAACCTAAGCTCATATACAAAATCAACAAAAACAAAAGGCAAAAAAATGCATTTCACATAAGAAGGCATGAAGATGCATACTTCAAGTCGAATGTATATCTTAATGTTATGCTTCAACATAGTATATTGTGTAAGAACTAGGTTCACTTTTATATTAAAAATAGTAATTCTAACGATACTCTCGTTAGCCATGGGAAATATTTTAGTACAATATCGTTTACAAATACGACTAGAAAAATAAATATAACAATATTTATGTACCAAACTTGATTCGAACATCTATATTTAGTATATACTCCAACGAGTCTTCATATATTATTCTTGACTTGAGTCTTCATCACGTTCGAATATTCAACTATACCTCTTGACTGCAACAATTAACAAACAAAAGATTGACGATTGTGGCTGAGGATCGTGTTAGACACGGGTCCCTTAAAACAGATTTCGCGTCTCTACTCAAGACAACGCGTCTGTCTCCCAGGGTACAACAGCCAAAGCAGTATGTACTGCCGGAGAGTGCCTCGGACCCGAGAGATCACCGGGTAAAATATGTGTTATGATTTTATATGGAAAAAGGTTAAAAATGATGGTGTAGGAAGAACAATTTAGAGAATGCTCATCTCTAAATTTCTATGATAACTTGTTGACACTAAAGAAAATAAATTTCTTATATACTCATGCTAAAGAATTTACATTAATTTGAGTTTTATAACTTACAACCAAAACTTTCATTTGATTTATGAAATGTTTTATGAGATTAAATTAAACTCTTATTTCATTCATGACATGTTTAATGCAAATTTTAAACCATAATAAACATTCATAATATTTAATTAAAGACTTGGTCAAAACATAAAACATCCATGTTAATCAATACATGGTTTTATTAGCATTATGTAAGAAATTTCAACAATTCTTACTATAATCACCCAAGTTTCACTTTCTTTATTTCGACCACTCAACTTCGAGCATCGATATCTAATTCATTTTAGCTTTATTTTGGACATGGTATAACTCGTTATAAAACGAGAACTTAAACCAATAAATAAATAATTATTTATATGACAAATACATAAATATAATTATTTTGTGTCCAAATTTCCAACATATTGTTTAGAAAGATCATCTTATTCAAAGCAGAAGAACATGAGACATATTTTGACACATTAAAAATAGCCTAATCACTATCAATTTTTTATAATAATTGTTACTTTTAAAAATTAAGTACTTGCAGCAACAAAGATTTTATAAGAATGCTTCTGAATTTGATGAAGATGTATATATTATAAAACCCGTTGATCAAATCAAATCAAACGTTGAGATTCAAAGAAACATTAGCCTTCCAACACCAACATTTTTCTTGCACTTATATGTACAAATTTTGCCCAAAATTAATGTTCTTTTGTTAGAGGAAATATAAAAAATGAATTCAAGAAGATTAAAGTTTGTTTAAAGATTTTAAAACCTCAAAAGGAATTGAATTTGGGTGTGAATATTGAAGTAAATTACATAACTGAACACATCTTCATATTGGGTTTGCAATGAAACATTAAGAATATATAAATTGATTCACTTGGAGATCCCTAGAAAGAAAACATAAAGTGGAGGATGAGTTCTTTACCTGAGACACAAAGCCATTATTTTATGGATCGTCACTACTCATCGTCGCCGGTGCCCAAAGCCCAACAGCTAGCTTTTTGAGGATTGTTCGATTAATCTTCATACCATTTATCATGTTTATCATAGATACAAACAAAAATTAACAACTAACACATTCAAAATTAATTAGATATCAAACAACAAACAACTAAGGAAAATTAAGATGAATAAGAACAAGAGAAGTTCAGAACAACAATCGTGAAGAACTAAGTGATTCAAAATTGTAGGGCTTGAGACTCACATAATCATAAATACACAAATCAAAACACCGTAACAACAGATACGTTAACATTAGACATAAAGACATATAAAAATGGAAGAGCAATCATATACTAAGACATGAAGAACAACAAGGAGATAAAGCGACAAAACATGTTACATATGATGAACTAATAAAAAAATATAAGATGAAGATGATCAAACTAGGTTTTTTTTATAGTGATTAGTAGATTTAATAAGGATGTGTAAATTTCTTCAGATTAATCGCTCATGACGACAAGAAGGAATTAGGGTTTCTGCTTGTTAGAGGGTAAAGAGAAGGGAATAAAGGGAAGAAGAAAATTAAAATGTTGGATCATAACCCGGTTCAAGTCAAGCCATTTAGATCCGCGTATGTGTTTTCATGACCCGCAATTTTAGGCGGGAAAAGCAAGATAGCAAGGCTCCAGAGATGAACACGTGCACAAGAAAAAATTCTTTTATTAGATTAACTAGTATAGTATCCCGTGTAATACACGTATTAAATAAATAAAATATTAAATAATTTTTGATAAAATTTAAAAATTATAAATAATATTTGTAAATAAGATATGATTGAGTTATGTATATATAAGTATTTTAAGTAAAAAGCAACAATAATATCATTTTAAAATATCGCGTTATAAGATTGTGTTTTTTTAATTATTTTTTAAAACATTCTGGTCTTTTTTGAATTTTATTTAAAAAAACTAATCATCTTATAAAACTTAAAAAAATGGTATTAGAATAATTCGTATTTAAGAATTTTTTCATGTCTTATACAATTTTAAAGTGTGTTTTTCATTAAAAATATAGTTTTTTATTTTTATGATATCTATTTTTTTAATTTAGAAATGTTTTAAATAATATAATAACTATATATACTAATATCATTAATTAGAAGAGAGAGGCGGTAAATTAAAAATGAAAATGGCTAATATGTTGACAAGTGTCATGTAAAAACCTTCTTTTATTATAGTTAATAGATTATATATAGCCAATGAGCCCTAGATCAATTGGTTTGGGACTAGGCAACCCATGGTTTTCCAAAGTGAAGATCATGGGTTCGAGTCTCACTTGGTGTAATATGCTTCAAGTGGGTCAGAGGTTTTACCACAGTGGGCCTTCGGGTGATGGGTTTCCCGGATTGGTGGGCGGGCCGGGTCACCAGCGCTGTTTGTGTTCGCGGACGTTGATGGCCTTTCACCATTGGGTTCACCCGGTGACCGGGCTTAAAAATATTCGTTGGCCATTATAAAAAGAATAATTATATATCTTTATCTTTATATTATAATAAAATAATAACTAATTGGAACACGTGTCAACACCACATTCATCCTCACCATAATTTTCCCGCTTCTCTCTCCTACTTAATAGTTACTATAATTACTAATAATATTATTTAATTTATTTATAGACTAAAATATTTTTTAATAAATTAAAAAAGGAATCTTTCAATATTATTTATAAAGAAATAAATTTTTATAAAATAATCTTTTTTCCAAAAACATCAAACTTTTTTAAAAATATAAAATATTTTAAAAATCAATATTTTTAAAAAGTAAATTTTTATAAATAAAAAATAAATTTTATAAATCTTTTGTTTTGAAACAAAATATTAGTTTTTTTAAACAAAAAAAAATTTAAAAACTTGATATCATTATTTGTTACCTATAGTCCTTATACATAATTTCAACCATTTTTTATCTTAAAATATCGTTTTATAATTAACAAAATTTTATTTTATTTAATATTTTATATATTCAACCCGTGTAATACACGGGTTATTAAGCTAGTATATATATATATAGGTTGTAACTGTAGTCATAATTAGTAGTAGAAAAATAAATATTTTGGGTGGTTAATTTTAGTTTTTTTGGGCAGTTAAGGGGCAAAAGTGCCCAAGAAAAATACAACCTCAATTTTTTATACAATTAATAACAACATAAGCGCTTAGAAAATTGAAAACCGCCTAAAATTGTTTTACCGGGTTTTCTAAGAAAATTTTTTTATCTTGGTTTCTGCTAGATCTTTTAACAAACCACTAAAAATTAGATTATAATTTGAATTTTAGATGTTTATTTCAGATAATTAGATCTTATTCAACCTTTCAAACTGAACACGTATTCATTTTCGTTCTCAACCTCTTAAAAAATATCTAGATCTTCTTCAACCTCTTAAACACAACACATTATCCCACATCATTTAAGATTTATATTTTTTAATTCTTTTACTATTTTATATAAGGACAATATATATCTATATTTTATGTGATGTATATTATGTTTTTATTTACAATGATTCAATTTATATTTATTCAAGATCTCATATTTTTGTCATCTTCTTACTCAACTTAACGTGTTCTTCAAAATCTTTATTAAAGGTTAGTACATTCTAACTTTTACCTTATTATTAAATATATACATTAGTTTCAATGGTTAAATTATATATAATTTTACATCAGTTTTAGTAAATAACATTTACATTGTATATTCCGATATATACTATATAAATATCTGATCAATATATTATACATATTATATGCATACTTACATACGTGTGTATATATATATGTATGCATATTCATTTAGGATAATATTTTTAAATATACACCAGTCTGAAATTTATGTGACAGAGATAAATTTCGGATTGTCTCATATTTGGGACCGTATATTAAGTATTCTATCTTATTAGAATATGTATACATTTTAAAAATAATGATTATTTAAGAAAAAATCAGCTTCATTTCCCTTTTAACTCCTTCGAGTTTGCAGTCTATCCACATATTTAGAGAGTTTAAAGGTAAATGTTGTCGATTTTTAGTTTACAAAGCAATTTGAGTTTCCTAACAACATAAATATTTTGTTTACAATTTATATACTTATCATAAGTGTTTTGTTCTTAATCGAGTACTGGTTGTTCGGGTTTCATGGTTGTTTGGGATTATAGTATTTGGGTTTCATGGTTGTTTTAGATTATACTATTTGAGTTTCCGGTTATAAAAATGTGATTCGAATAATGTTTTATTATTAGTTTAGAACAATCATGTTTGTAATACTAGTTAAGTATATATGAATTCATGTCTCATCAAATTTATTTATTTTTTTGTTTTGTTTTTTTTTAGATTTGGAAATCAATCGGATACTATGTCACGCAAGAGGAGATTGATGATTTAGTCGAGAACACCATGAAGCGGTTTTCTTAAAAAGGTATTTAGAAAAAAGTAGATACCATATGTAGGTTTTTATATAGTATGATATTGTAGTCGGAGAAATACTTTTGTATAGGTATTTAGTGGAAACAAGATGTGTTTGTATTTGGCTACGTTTTAATAGTGTATGTCTTTTGGTTTGACTTCTATTGGTTTTGGTTGTATTTTTATAAAATTCTCTTTCTTTGGTGTTGATGAAATTTTATTTTAGCTGCAGTTTTTATATATTTCAAGATTTATATAAATTTAATATTTGCTGACATTTTGGGCGGTTTTAAAGAGCAAAGAAAAAGCTGTTGTAATTTTATTTAAATAAATATAATTGTTGTTTTGGGCGGTTCTGAGTACTTTTTTGCCACCCAGAAAAATAAATTGATTTTTTTAGCAACATTTATTTGGGCTGCCAAAACCCGCTGAAAATTATCATTTAGAGCATTCACAATTTCACAGTGAATTGCTTAAAAGTATGTGAGTGTGTTTCTTATATTATAATAAATGAGTTTGAGTGGTTGTGAATAAATGAGAGTGGATGAGAGCATTTACAATAGGTTCCTTATATTTATGTGAGTGTGTTTCTTAAATTTCAAGAAATGGTTGTAAATAGTTATGAGTAGAGAAGATATAAAAGTTACTGCTCAATTTATATATTTGTGGAATTACTGTTCAACCCTTATAAATTTTTTAATACTTTTGAAAGTGGTTGTGAGTAGAAGAGAAAGAAAATATAATGATAAAAGTATAAAAAATATTATTTAATAGAGAATGAAAGAGAAAAATTATTGTTTTTAGTGTAATTATGAGGATAAAAATATGTGCCTTGTGTGAATGCTTTGAGAGAGAAAATGTTACTGTTTATCTGTATATTTATGAAAACACTGTTTAATCTTTATAAATTTTTTAATATTTTTAAAAGTGGTTGTGAATAAAAAAGAGAGAAAATGTAATGATAAAATTATAAAAATATTATTTAATTGAGAATGAGAGAGAAAAAGTAGTGTTCTTTAATGTAATTATAAGGATAAAGATAAAGATTACACTATGAATGCTCTTATACCGCCCAAGAAAACAATTTTTGTACAATTGTATTTTATATAAAACTACTATAATTTAAAAAAAGTTAAGAAGTAAACGAATTGAGCCTAAAATGAGTTTGTAAAATTACTCACAAGTCGATCAAATTTTAAAATTAAGTTTCGAGTTTAAGGTACCTTAACTTAGCTATTCAAGTTTAAGCTTAACTAATCTTGTTTATATTTATATCAAGTCACCTAGAAGGAATGATAAACTTAAGTCATTTCTTATTTGTAGTGTTTTATAGAAATATGCAAATTTTCTTAATAGTTGTAGGCTAAAGGGAGTTTTTTTTTCAAAAAAAAGAAAATATGTTTTAAAAGAAATTTACCAACACATATGTTTTAAAAATAATTTATCAAAATGAGTGTTTGTATTTAGTTTTTATTGCTAACTACAAAATCTAAAATCTAGTCATTAAAATCCCCTGTTCATCCTCTTCCTTGCCACCATGAAAGTTCATCTACCCACCAACATTTCACACATCGAAACCACCACCACCGCACCCAACCTCGATTGCCGGTTATCTACTGTTGGGTGCTTTCTATTATTTTCATTCTTTCTTGTTTTTCATAAATGATTGGCACCATTTTGAAGATTTGGGCCATCGGGAAACCGACATGCTTGAAGATGAGGAACAGTTTATCGCCAATTTTGGAGATTTGGGTCCTAAAGAACTAATACAGTCATTTTTCATGCTATTCCGATCACACAAACCAAGCTATCTCAGTTGCGATATTTATTTGTCGATCGATTTTTAAACCAATTCCCAAACCGGTTTTTAAAAAAATAGCCGTTATATAACATTAATATAGCCGTTTATTTGACCATTTGGGGCATTTTTTGACTCTTTTTTGTGTATTTTTACCATTATACCTCAATTAGGTAAAAGTACTGAATGATTTAATTTTAAGTTGTTTGAAATGTTTTTATATTTTAATTTTTATAAATCATAAATATCTTTTGCAAAAATATATATATATATATATATATATATATATATATATATATATATTATATGCGTCTTGTGATTATAAAACAAATAATTGTGTATTTAATTTATCATCTCTCATAATTTTTTTTTATGATTCATAGTTTATATTTTAATTACTTTGTAAATATTATTAAAAAACCCGAACCAGTTTCCAAACCGACCAAATCGGTTTGTATAGGGTTGGCTCCACCACACCCGAAACCGGTTAATGACCCGAACCGGTTTGGCCAAAAAGCAGTTTGAATGTTACCGAAAAAAACCGGTCCGCTATATGACCCGAACCGGTTTGGGGGGTAAAACCGTTTGTACACCTCTAGTATTAACGATGATATCCATGGATATAAGTTTATGGTTTTTGGGATTGTTGGTTTTTTGACGGTTATTGTTTGAAGAGACAATGTGTGGACGATGATTCTTTAGGAAATTCTATCAAACAAGTATGCGATTATGTAGTAGTTAGTAATATGTGATGAAGAATGATTCAAACCCGGGTTATTAGGAACTTTTGAATAATCATGCATGTGGGATATTGTAGTTTTTCTATTCGAATAACTGCCCAACGGCTCTTCTGTTACGTGGAACTATTCTTGTGGGTTGTTGAGTTTTTTATGTTCTAGTTTTATTATTTAAAACCTTCTTGTTTTCCATTTAATGCCTGCATTGAAACTCTTTCTCATTTGAATATAAGAAAAGTTCCACGTAAACTTTTTGCTATATTCTTTATAGTTTGGTGATATTATGGCTCTTATACCAACAGAATCGGCATAGGGCCTGGTTGTCACCATATGATCCATACCTTGCTTCCCCTCCGTTTCAAAAATGACTAACACCCACGTTTATGAAAACCTTACAGCTTCATACGTACTCGTATTCAAAGGAGAAGGTTATGAACATTGGAGTTTACGTATGAAGACAATTCTAAGAGGTAAAGAACTTTGGATGTAGTGTATCTCGGTATAACGGTAGTTGGAGATGAAGTACCAGATCAACGAGAGGCGGAGAAGAAAGATGCAAAGGTCATAACGCTCATTCAACATGGCGTTCATGATAGTCTTTTCTCTCAGATTGTTGCTGCAGAATCTACTAATGACACTTGGGAGAGTTTGCATCTAGATTTCCAAGGAGATTCACAAGTTCAATAAGTCAAACTCCAAGCACTTAGACGAGCATTCGAGAATATGACCATGAAAGATGAAGAAAGTGTTAGTGACTACTTTTCTCGTGTTTCATTGTCATATTCTCGAAGGCTTGCCTCAGTCCTAGGATTTTGACCGATTGAACTTGTGAATCTCCTTAGAACTCAAGACGTAGAATCTCCCGAGTGTCCTTAGCAAATTTTGCAGCAACAATTCAAGAGAATATACTATCATGAACACCTTGTTGAATGAGTGTCATGGCCTGCGCATCTTTCTTCCGTGCCTCTTGTTGATATGGTGCTCCGTCTCGAACTGTAGTTATACCGAGATACACTACATCCTAAAGTTCTCTGCCTTGTTCCGAAACCATCACTAGTAGAAAATATACCTTTAATGGCACGCGAATTATGACACATACGATACACATATTTATATGTCATTGTTTTATTGTCATAAAAAACAAAAAAAAATCACATGGTATGCTTTTAGTAAAACGCATGTCAGCTTTACATGTAATCTTTTTGTTTTTTGAAAACCCCCTTTTAAGTTAAAATTAGAGGGAACACCATTCTAGTTGAAGCCCTAGCGACCAGCACCATTTGATCAACCACCACCATCTGAACCAAATCAGAAGAAGCAGCCTGCGACCAGCACCATTCGACCCCAAACCCTTCGATCGGAAGAAACAATTCGACCAGCACCACCACCATTCGACCACCATAATTCTGTTGGGTTAATCTTGTAATTACACAAGAGTTAAAGGGGTAGTAGATAATTATGTTAGTTAATTAATTAGTAATTATCATTTAGGAGTAGATAATTATTAGTTTATCTAAATAAGTTCGAATAGATTAGGAGTTTAGTTTGTATGTTTATCTTATTATTTAGATAGTGTTTGAGTTTGGTTAGTATTAGTATTTGTTTAGTATATATAGGGGATTAAGGAGTCTTTATAAGTTGCCCCGGTTTATTAAATACATAGATTTCAAATATCGTGTGTTATTTTTTCTTTCTTGTTATTGCTCAGTTGCCATCAATTGGTATCAGAGCTTTAGAGCTCAATCGGGAAGAACCAGCGATTACGATTAGCAATAAGAAAGAGTCCGGCAGAAAGTCTTGATCATCAAAGGCTAGCGATCGAGAGAGACCTGCAACGGGTTCTAGAGATTGTTGATCACAATCGTGGTGTTGGGGAAGATTGTTGCGCAAGTCTATGGGGATTCAAGAAGGTCAGAACAGAAGGGAAGGTTTGATAAAGCTGTTGTGATCGAACAACCTGTTTGAGTTCAAGATCAAGAACATACCGAAGGCCGGGTTCTAATCAAGATT
Organism: Flaveria robusta; assembly: GCA_025506415.1. Lineage (NCBI taxonomy): Eukaryota > Viridiplantae > Streptophyta > Magnoliopsida > Asterales > Asteraceae > Flaveria > Flaveria robusta. The sequence continues at coordinate 10,112,703 of CM046474.1, forward strand.
AAAGGGCTTGAACGCATCAAAGGAGTGAAGTAATGAAGATTGTTCTAATCAAACGAAGACCAGACTTGAAGGTGTAGAGAAGCATTGAACAAGATTCGTGCCAAATAGTTCAATTCAAGAAATCAAGAACCAAAAATAGAGAAAGATTGGAGGGTAAGGAACCAAGTTTGAACAGAGACTATAAACGTGACCAAGAGGTAGTCAATCTTGTGTTTTCAAGATTGATTCAAGACCGGAGACAACGCTTACTTACGGTAGAAGAAAACGATCCGGTTTCATGGGGGAAGAAGCAAACCGAGTTGTTGTTACAAAGGAGCAAGTGCCGAGTCTTCCATGTCCAATTCGTACGGATACGAACTACGCTGTGTGGGCGATGAAGATGAAGGCTATCTTCAAGGTTTACAAGGTATGGGATGCTATTGACCCAGGAAGTAATGTTGATACTCACAAGGATTCCATTGCAGTAGCTTTGTTATTCCAAGGGTTACCCGAAGAGCTAGTGTTGCAGATCGGTAACTGTGATTCAGCAAAAAAGATATGGGAAGCAGTGAAGTCTCGCAATCTAGGTGCTGAACGCGTGAAGGAAGCAAGACTTCAAACCCTAATGTCTGAATTTGAGGGTTTGAAGATGAAAGAACCAAGTACAATCGTTGAGTTCGCAGGAAAGATTTCAAGGATTGCCTCAAAGTCTGCTTCTCTTGGAACAGTGATAGAAGGAGAGAAACTAGTCAAAAAGTTTCTGAATGGATTGCCTAAGAAGTATATCCACATGGTTGCTTCTATTGAGCAAATGGTGGATTTGAAGACTGTTGGGTATGACGATGTTGTGGGTCGACTCATAGCTTATGAGGAACGCATCAACCTTGAAGAAAAAGAACAACCGGTTAGAAGTGATCAATTACTCCTCACTTATGATGAGTGGGAAACCAAGAAAAAGGAAAGAAAAGAGTAAGATCGGGACAAAGGATTGGTCGAGTCTAACCAAAGAGGTCGGAGTCGTGGTCGGGGAAAAACAGTGGGTCAAGATGGAGACAAGGAACGAGAACAAAGGCAAAGGAAAGACTGTTCAAAGCTGAGATGTTTCCGATGTGATGAGTTAGGACATTTTGCTTCAGATTGTCCTACTCGTAAAAAGAACGAGGTGAACTTGACCGGGTATGAAGATGGATCAACTCTTATGTGAAAGAGAAGTACATTACAAGATTAAAGGGGTGATTGTTGGGTTAATCTTGTAATTACACAATAGCTAAAGGGGTAGTAGATAATTATGTTAGTTAATTAATTAATAATTATCATTTAGGAGTAGATAATTATTAGTTTATCTAAATAAGTTCGAATAGATTAGGAGTTTAGTTTGTATGTTTATCTTATTATTTAGATAGTGTTTGAGTTTGGTTAGTATTAGTATTTGTTTAGTATATATAGGGGATTAAGGAGTCTTTATAAGTTGCCCCGGTTTATTAAATACATAGATTTCAAATATCGTGTGTTATTTTTTCTTTTTTGTTATTGCTCAGTTGCCATCAATTGTTGGCGATAATTTCTAACCTGTTTCACAAGCCGGTGAAGTTCAGGGACCTAAGTTGACAAGATGATCAATATGGTTTGAATATTAAATCTAGCTAAAGTCTATCAATTAGGAAAAGATAATTATGTATAAATATTCTATTTGATAAGATAGAGTTTATCCATAATATGTATCCTAGATAGATAAGGATTAGTTAGACTATATATACCCATGTTGGGGTAAGTTGTAATCAAGTTTTTGAGAAGTTTTCTTTGTTATAATAAAAAAGTTTGGGAGTTATCCAAATAACGTAATCTTATATTAACCGATCCGGGACTTGAATTGGTATCAGAGCCAAGTTCAAGGTACCCGGGATTGATACCATGATCTAGTCGTCGCATGGGAAGCCTATCGCTGTCGTGAAAAGATCAAGGGCTGATCGTTTCTACCAAGAAGAGATCTAGGGCCGATTATAGTCGACCGAGTGAGATCTAGGACCAATCGATCAAACGCCGAGGAAGATCTAGGATTGCCGACCGATTGCTTCAAGAAGTTGTCGTTGATCTTGTTTATCAATTCCGGGTACCAGGGAACCAAAGTCGAAAACTTGTGACGAGAAGCCTATTATTATTGCAAAAGAACAAGCCATTGCTACTGTGAAGAAACAATACAAGAAAGAAAAATTCAACGATTGGTAATTGGTGGAAGAGGTTACAATCGAGAAGGTTTTGTTTTTGTTTCGATACGGCAGCAAGATACAAGACCAAGAAGGTTATGAAAGGTTGCGAGCCATAAGTCGGTGGCCAGCATAGAGGGTCATCAACAAGTCGGTTGAGATCCAATAGTATCTCTCTCGAGGAGGATGCAATTCAACAAATTCGACATGTACCACTACCATCGACCACCACGTATATCTGACTTGCACCACCACCATGACCACCACATTCCATCTGCACCACCACCATTCAACCATCACCACATTCAAATTGAGAAGTAATGGTTTTTATCTTTACTGAAATAATAGCTTTAACTTCATTATCTGGATTGAAGTTAAAATGATCATTTTTTATGCAACTGTGTAGTGTCCATGTCAGTTAGAAAGTAGCAAATGTGGCTACTATATGTTGAGGTTCATGAAAGAGATAGTTGATAAGGAGTTGAAGTACAAGTCAATGACAATGTAAGTATACCATCCTTGTTTATTACTTTAGCAATTTTCCTTGGTGTTTGATGTTGTGTTCTAGAGCCATTCGACTAGTAGATTATAAACCAAGTAATCCTAATTGCATTACCATCTTAAAGAGGATCACTAAACTAATAAATAGGCTAAATTTAGATCTAACTTTGATATGATTATGGCAATTTCAAGTAGCAAATTTTTATTAAGTCGTTTAGATATGACCCTTTTTTTTTGTTAAGTCGTTAGATATTAAGAATTTGTCAAGCCCTCAAGTAGCATAAGTATATCTAAACTCTATATCTAAACTCTTAATTTTCTTAATTTTCAGATTAAGGGAAGGAAAAATGAGTACAAAGATGTTGATATTGATAAAATCCACAAAAAACGGTCATCTTTTGTACCAAACTTTATTTTTTGTTGACATTTTGCATCGAACTTAGAATGGAATGTTGTTAACTTTGAAATGTTACTTATGTGTTATGAAATATTGTATGGAACAATGTAGTCTTGCAATATATGTAGCTTATTTTGTATTATGTTATAAAACATATATGAGAGGCATGCAAATGGGTAATTACAAGTTTAAGATGGTCGCGGGTAATATTTTTAAAACAATGACACATATTTATGACACACAAATGCATGTCAATTTTATTTATAACAGAAACATCCATGGCATGCATTGCATGTCATAAGCGTGTGTCAAGAAAGTGTGTCATAAACAGATGACACACAAATACGTGTCATCTTCATTTATGACAGAGGCTTCCTTGACACATTTTTGCGTGTCATATATACTCTTTTATGACACGCATTGTGAGTCATTAAAGGCATATGTTTTACTAGTGCATAAGAGTTATATTAGATGTTGCGGCCAAGATATATAGGGTGGCTTGTACACCAAATGGACGTTAAATTTGCATATTTAAATGGAGAGTTGACTGAAGAAATCTACGTGGAGCAATCAAAAGGATTCATTACTTCTAACAAGGCTTATATATATGGTTAAAAAGCTGCATAAGGCGTCGTATGGGCTAAAGCAGGCTCCACTTGCCTGGTATTCCAAAATTGATGGATACTTTATGATGCATGTATATATTAAAAGTTACAATCTACCAACTCTTTATGTTAAGAGAAGTGATACCGGTGATATCATTTATCTACGTTTATATGTAAATGATATCATTTGTACATCCTCTTGTACAAGAATGATTAAAGAATTTAGAGAAGGAATGAAGGTGGCCTTTGAAATGTCAGATACGGGGATGTTGAAATGCTTCTTAGGTATAGAGGTTAGACAAAAAGCAAGTGGGATATTTCTTATCACAATGAAAGTATATATGCTCTATCTCTTGTTAAATTATGTTAATAGATTTGTAATGAAGAACAACAAGAATGATGTCATTCCTATGAATTGCATTGAAAAATTGTTAGTTGATATTGCATTGAACAACAAAAAATGTTAGTTGTAGTGAAGAAGTTTACAGAAGTTGAATTTCTTTACTTACTCACTCAGGACCAGACTTAGCTTATGCAGTAAGTCTTGTCTCAAGATTCATGCAAATACCTTCTAAAATTCACTTTGGTACAACGAAGCATATGTTAAGGTATAGGGTCGATACTCTCGAATTTCAAATTTGCTACAAGCAAGCTCAATGTACAGTTATAATGACTGGGCAAGTTGTGTTGATGATCGCAAAAGTGTTTTAGCATATGTAATCTCTTTGGGGAATGTTGTAGCATGAAGTTACCAAAAAAAAAAAAAAAAACACGGTTGCTCTATCGATCTAGTATGGAAGCTGATTATATTACTGCAACGACGGCTACTTGTCAAGCTATTTGGCTTAGGAGAGTGATTGAGGAGCTTGGATTGAAGCAAACTGAACCATTCTTGTGGGTTGTCAAGTTTTTTACGTTTTAGTTTTAATTTCTATTTAAAGCCTTTCTGTTTTCCCATATAATGCATGTACCGAAACTCTTTTCCATTTGAATATAAGAAAAGCTCCAAGTATACTTTCTTTTGTTTTCTTTCTATTTTGGTGATATCATAGCTCTTATACCAACCATACGAAAGTAGTCATGTGGAACACATGAAATGATCGAAAAAGAAAAAGTAAGTTAATTGAAGAAGAAAATAGAAAACGATAAAAAAGTTAATTGAAGAAGAAAATAGAAAAAATATAATTGGATAAAGAAAAGTATAATTATTTAGCTAAAGATAAAAAAATCCATTTAATAAATATTTTTTAAACCTGATAAATATTTTTCTTATCAACACTTTTTAGTAAAAAACTAAGATGCCACTCTAAATATTCAACATGTCCTCTAAAAGTGGTCAAACTGAAAGAATTGATGCTATTTTTTAGTGTGGAAAACAAGAAATATACTGAACTTAAATATAGTATAACAAAGGAACCATTTCTATTTTGAACAAAATTTTCATCTTTTAACTTTAGTTAAAAAAAATTAAGATATTACTTGGTTCTATTCTAGATTCTTTTAAATGCATTTGATTTTCTTTTCATGTAGAATCTCCTAAAGCAGTTAGCTGCACTACAAATTGATATTCATAGTTTTTTAAAACAACAACAAAATAAAAAAAGAAGTTATGATATCATTCTATAAAATTTCTACAGTAATATTAATGGCATTATTTGATATAGCCCGATTAAATAAATAGCCTTAAAAACTGTAGAACTAACATGATTATTGAATATGAACATTCAATAATCAATTGTACATTATGATATTTAATGAGAGAAATGTATATATTTTATTATACTTCTACTTTTGGCTTACGATTCATACGATGGACGTTAATATTTTAAGATTTACATCTTCAATTCATGTTTTTACATTAACATTTTATTTCATTATTAACGTGTAATATAATAAAATAAGTATAAATTTATATTACATATTTGAGAATAATTTAAATAAAAAAGGTTTCAAATCTAAAAAGTATAAAAAAGAATTTTAATCATTGATTCTATTAATCAAATTTGTTAGGAAAAAATATTTGTTAGGTACTCATTTTACGCATGTTTAATTTTGTTGATTTTCAAGTTCCTTTACTTTTTTAAATGTTTATAATTATATGACATCTTTTTCATAAAAAATAGACCAACCGTAAAAACAAGAGTGTTTTTATCTTTAAAACAAGGTGTTTTTATCTTTAAAACAAGCACAAAATTGTTATATTAAAAACTAAAAAAATACATTTTTAGCTCATATAATTTTTGCTTGTCATTGTATCTTTAATGTAAGTTATTGTATATTTTTATTTATCATTGTGTTTTACTGTACACAATTGTGTTTTTCATAAATTATGAATTTTAAAAATCATAAATATGAAATAATATTGTTGTATAATTCAAATATGTAAAATATAATGATAAAATAACAATTAATTAACTAATACATTAAAACAATAACAAAGTAACATAAAATTATAAAACGCAAAACACAATAATAAAATTTCTACTTATGTTTTTTAGTTCGTCATTGTATTTTTTTTACACTATGAATTTTAAAAAGCACATTAATAAAATAAAATTGTTATTTGCTTCTAATTAGAAGATGCAGTAATAAATAACAACAAATTTATAACATGTATAATAATCAATGATAAAATTAAAATATGAAAATAATTAAAATATAAAACATAATGATGAATACATATAATTAATGATGAAAAAATATTTGACATAATGACACTATATATTTAACATAATGATCTAACTTATTATACACAATGAACTAACATATTATGTATAATGATTAAAGTGTCATCATATTTAAAAACAATAGAATGACAAAACCGAAAATTCTTATTACTTTTTTAATATTAAATATTTCTTTACTAAAACTTTACCCTAAATAATTTTGTTTTACAGATTATGATGTAAAATATTGTGTAACAAAGTTGTGAATTCTAGATTATATCTAGTTTATATAAAAGGGAAATTTTTGATTTAAAAATGTAAATCATAAACCTAGAAAATGAATATATGCCATTAGTTATAGCGTGACCATTCGTGAAAAGGGTGTAGTGAAGTAGTGACTTGTCTAATATGCAAAGCAAGATACCCATACTTGTCGCTTATAAACCACTTGACATGCGCTTTTGCTTTTTAATATTTTATTTAAAACCCGCCGTATGCCTACGTTTAAAAGGTAATATCTCAAAAGTTAATATAAAAGAAAATTAGAAATATAGTTATATTTTTTTGATATGTTATTTTTTTACAGTGTTTATATAAATCAAGTTTTAATTTTTGTAATAAAATAATTCATATTTTTTTTCTAGCACAAATAAACTTAGTTTCAAATGTTGTTTCAATCTTGTGACTTTTTTTTATAAATATTAAGATTTTTAAAAATTAGGTGAGATGAATGAAATATATATGAATTCGGTAACTATTTACTGTTTAGCTTTTTAAGTTAACATAAACTGAATAATTATGAATATTGGTTTTTATTTAATATATATGTTTCTTTATGATTACCTCATATATTAGGTTAAACTTGAAAAAAGTATATAAAACAGTAATTAACTTTATATATCTTTCATTTAGCTTACTTAATTTGATAAAAACGTAACATTTATAAAAAAAAGAGTTAATTACATAAATGGTCCCTGTGGTTTATCGAAAATAACAGGTTTGGGTACTAAGTGTTTTTTATAACAGGTTGGGGTATTGTGTTTTCAATTTGTAACGAGTTAAGGTATTAACACTAACGGGCGTTAACTTTTTCGTTAAATCTAAGGGCATTTTTGTCTTTTCACTTTACAAGGACTATTAATATAAATAGAGGGACTGGTTGTGTCATTTAGTATAAATAAAAGATTATTTATGTAACTTAATATATATATATATATATACATATATATATACACAAACACACATACATACATACAAACACATATAAATATACTTTCACCTTCAGTTCTAGATTAATTTCTCCACCACCCATGGCCGCCCACCACCACCACCACCAGCACCAACCACCACCGTCCACCACTGGCCACCACCGTCATCATCTTCACCTTTTTAAATGAAACAACAGCTGCACCACAACGCCATCTTCATCTTCATCTTCATCTTCACCACCATCGACAACGACCGTGCAACCAACCACCACCATCGCTGCTTCATCTCCATCGAACGACCATTGATGCTGGTTCTAACCTTGGGTTCAAATTTCTATTTATATGCCCTAAAATCAAGTATCCCCAATTTGGGTTTTAGGGTTTTGAGAAAGTTTTAGGTTTTAAGGATTCTGAGAATCTGACTATGAAAGAGGTAGCCGGTGGTGGTGGGTGGCGCCGGCGGTGGTGGGTGGCGATGGCGGAGTTGAGAAGGGGGAAAGGGTGGCAGACAAATGGTTGTGGTGGTGGGCAGACGTTTGGAAGACCAGGGATGATGATGATGATGATGATGATATTGCGATGGTTTTGGTGATGATGCAGCGGTGGTGATGATGCCATGATGGTGATGCTGTGATGGGGGTGATGATATGGTGATGATGGGTAGATGGTGGTTGTTGTGGTGCTCGTGGGTGTTCGGTAGTGGGCTGGTGGCCGGTGGGTAGGAGGATTGGGTGGTTCGGTAGTGGTTCGGTAGGAGGGTTGGGTGGTTCGGTACTGGGTTGGGTGGCCGATGGGTAGGAGGCTTGGGTGTTCGATAGTGGTTAGATGGTAGTGATGGTGGTGATGGTGGGTAGATAGTAGTGATGGTGGTGATGTTGGGTATATATAATTACATTAATGGTCCCTGAATAAAAGAAAAATACAGAATTACAAAAGTAGTCCCTCCAAGGGCATTTTAGTCAATTTCTTTAAAGTTAACGGAAAAACTAACGCCTGTTAGTCTTAATACCTTAACTCGTTACAAAATTTAAAACACAATACCCCAAACTGTTACAAAAAACCCTTAGTATCCAAACCTGTTATTTTAAATAAATCACAGGGACCATTTATGTAATTAACTCTAAAAAAAATATAGATTCAAACAACATCTAAAACTTGAGTGGTTTTGTTGTAAAAAAATGCATGTGATTTTAGTTGAACACTCATAAAGAAACAAATATATTAAACAAAAACTAATATATAATTGTTGTAAATAAAAATACTTCTTTCCTTTAAACTACTAGAAAACCCGGCAATCGCGATCGCCAGTTTGGTCGCAAAACAATCGTAATTGTCCTGTTGCGACCATTTTGCGACAGAAAATGCAATGGGAAAAACATATGTCGCAATTGCTCTATCGCAACCATTTTGCAACTGTTTTTATGTTTTCGACCACATATTGCGACCAATATACTCATCACGATATTGCGACTACTTGCTACCATGTGCTTTGTGACCATTTTGAGACCAAGCCATTTTATGATTGTTGCTTATTCCTACTTATTTGTGACTACTGCTTATTCCAACGATTTACGACGGCCTATTATTCAGACCTATTTGCAACTGTCGCTTATTTTGACCGATGCAACCAATGTGCGACTGCATCTTTTTTTTTTTTTTTTGCGACCATAATTTTGATCGCAAATATTCATAATTGTTGTCGATAAAATTACTTCTTTCTTTTAAACTATTAGAAAACTCGGCATTGTGACGCTAGTTTAGTCGCAAAACAATCGTAATTGCCCTCTTGCGATCGTTTTGGCGACCGAAAATGCAATGGGAAAAACACACGTCGCAATTGCTCTATCGCAACCATTTTGTGATCATTCTTATGTTGGCGACCACATGTTGCGACCGCTACCGTTGTTACGAATCTTGCGATTACTTTGCTACCACGTGCTTTTGTGACTGGTTTTGCGATCATTGCTTATTCTGACGTTTATTCGAACCAATTTGCTACCGCTACTTTTTCCAACCAATTTGCGACCAACGCTTATTCCTACCAATTTGCGACCGCCCGTTTGCAACAGATTTGTGACCGCACTTTTTTTGCGACCGTATTTTTTATTGCAAAACATTCACAATTTCTTGCAAAAAAAGATTAAAAAATCTTAACAGAAAGTTTTAACAATGTTAGTGGTATGGTCTAAAAGTGAAAAAATTGTACAACCGTTGGACTGTTAGTGTAATAAATAAACTATTGCACTGAAATTGTAATTTTCATCAAAAAACAGGGATTAAAATCGTAATTTACTCTATATTAAATAACAAACAATTAGTTTTACTTTGATTTTTTTTTTACATTTATATACATGTTTTGTTTTAAATGTAATTATTTACATAGTTATACATATTATTTTGTGTTTACAGTTAATAAACATTTTAGTCTATACGTTAATCTTAGAAGTTTATATTTATATTATCTAAAGAAAAAATTTATATATTACGGTGCAGTTTGGTCAATACGATTAATTCGTTTATTTACTCCACCTTGTCCTTAGTCTTTTAACTTATTACAACTTTGTCCCTAAAAGTTAAGTAGCATTAAACTTGGTCAAAAGTTTTAGTAGGGCTGCAAACGAGCCGAGCCGAGCCCGAGCTCGTATGGGCTCGAGCTCGGCTCGTGATGACTTAGGAAAGCTCGAGCTCGAGCTCGGCTCGTTTCGAGATTTATTTTTAAAACTCGAGCTCGGCTCGACAAATATTTTTTCAAGCTCGAGATCGGCTCGGGCTCGGCTCGTTTTTATTTAAATATTAATTTTAATATTTTTATATTTAATTGTGATATATATATTTATAATTATATACTTTATATAGAACAGTATTCATATTATTTAATTGTTTTTTATCATAACTTTATATATAATAGATATTATTTATATAATATATTAAATAAATTAAATAAAAATATATAAATAAAAAGCTCGTTTAGGCTCGCGAGCCGGCTCGAGCTCGGTACGTGAAGCTCGGGCTCGGGCTCGGGCTCGATAATTAAATGAGTTTTTTTTTCAAGCTCGAGCTCGGCTCGGGCTCGGGCTCGATAAAGCTCAGCTCGTTTCGAGCTTTTTATCGATCCGATCTCGAGTAACTCACGAGCGGCTCGGCTCGTTTGCACCCAAAGTTTTAGATTGTTCGTAGTTTTTAAACTTATTACAACTGTAGTCCTTAATTCTAATCAGAACCGTTGGTTTTTTTTTTTTTTTTTTTTGTTTTCATTTTACCCTGTTAGAAAAACTACGACCCCTAAAACTTTTGTTTTATTGCAATTATAATTTTTTATGTTATTATAACTTAGCATAATTAGATTAAGAGTAAATTACACGGATGGTTCTCGTACTTAGCTAAAATTTTGGAATTGATCATTAAAGTTTGAAATTAACGAATATAATTCTTAACTTACTAATTTTTTTCATTAATGGTCCTTACTCTATTAGCTAACAGTTAGTGATGTTAAATTTGTTAAATGGCATTTAATCTATCTTTTAAACTACATATATATGTATTAATGTTTTTGTATTTGTTTTTCAATGTCTTTCCTTTATATTTTGTTCATTATTAATATGTTTATTGTTTAATACACAAATAAAAATATTTCTTAAAAACATTTTTCAAACCTTCGGTTTAATTGTATTTTAACCCTTTTGACTCTTAAACGTCTTTCTTAAAACCTTTTGATTTTTCAAGCTATTATTTAAAAAGCATTATTGTCTTTTAAAACCATTCGGTTTTTTAAATGTAATTTTTTAGATTATTTGTTGTTTAAATGTTATTTTTAAAACCGTTCATTTACCGAATGTTATAAGTAGACGAGTAAAAACCGAGCAATTTAAAAAATCATATTTTAAAAATGAATGGTTAAAAAATCCTTTAAAAACCGAATGATTTAAAAAAATGTTTAAAAAAACCAAACGATTTTATGAATAACACTTTAAAAAACGAACGGTTTAAAAAACATTAAAACTGATCATTTTAAATAAATGATGTATATAAAATATTTTTATTCATGTATTTAAAATGTATTTTATTAAATAGTAAACATATTAATAATGAATTAATAAAAATAATATAGAAAAAACTTTGGAAAACAAAAATATAAAACTTTATTTATAATGTGTGTGTAGAGTTTAAAAGGTAAATTAAATTTATGGTTTATGTAGGTAAAATCGTAATTTTGACAAATTAACATCACTAACTGTTGACTAACAGACCAAAGGACTATAGTTGAAAAAGAAAAAAAAACATTAGAGACTGTACTCAAAATTTTTAAGCAATAAGGATAAATTCCAAAATTTTTGACAAACCAAAAGGACCATCTTCGCAATTTACTCTTATATTAAATATTACCATTGGTCTTTTAGTTCAATGTTATGGAGGTGATGGTTAGAGTTTGGATTAGTGTACAAATCGGTTTTTTTCCCAAACCGGTTTGGGGTCCAAACTGAAACCGGTTTGATCAACGAAAGTCAAAACCCGGTTTGAGGTCCAAACTGAAACCGGTTTGATCAACGAAAGTCAAAACCGGTTCGGGCCCAAACCGGTTCGGGTTACAAACCGGTTTCAAAGCAATAAAACACAAACCGACCAAACCGGTTCGGGCCCAAACCGATTCGGTTTTGTTTTTTTTTTTTTTTTTTTTTGGGGGGGGGGGGGGGGGGAGGGGTTATTCATAATAAAATAATTTAAAGAAAATTAAATTATATTATATATCATATTTATATTAATAAATTAAAAGCAAATTTAAAGAAAATTTAAAATTTTTGTTAAAATATATAATTATATTTATATTAATTTAAAATTTTTGTTATTAATGTTGTTATTAATATCATGATGGTGGTGGTTTTTATTTATTATTGTTTTTTTGCTTGTTTTGACTAACTGATATTATTGTTATTAATATTGTTATTAATATAATAATATCATTATTTTATTTAATGTTAAATACTTAAATTATTATATAATTATATAATGAAAGTGAGATATATGATATATAAAACATATAAACAATTTAAACAACATAGAAGATTAAATAATAGTTTTGTAAAAACTAAACAACGACTGGTCGTTCTCCGTTCGTTCGTTGCATACTTGTATGTTTATTCTTTGCCACCAGAACCGGATCTGTTACGAAGATACTCATCATATGCCGCTTCATCATCGGTCATTCCGGCCGTCAATCCGCTCTCTACCTCATCCTCGTATAATTCTGCTTCGTATTCCAATTCTCCTTCAACTAAGCATTTGTCTTGTACTCTTTCCGCGACATCCAAAAAATCCTTCAAGTAAATTGACATTTCAACCGTTTGTTTGAAACCGGTTTGAATACTGGTTTGAGACCGATTTGAATACCGGTTTGAAACCGGATCGGGTTAAGAACCGGTTTGAAGGGGGAGATCTACAAACCGCCTTAAAACCGACGGGTTGGGCCGGGTTGAAACCGGTTTGGGCCAAACCGGTTTCGTTTTTTTTCGGTGAACCGGTTTTTTTGAACACCTCTAGTTTGGATCTTTTAGATATCAGGTTTAAAACCTGACTCAATGGGGTTTTTTCATAATAATGAGTTTTCTTTTTGATGGTGTTGTTGGCTGAGTCAGGCTTGAATCGTCAAAATCAATATGGATGGTGAAAATCCCGTCTCAGGAATGTTCGGGCCATTAATGGTAGTTCCAAATGCCGTTAAAAATATATTAAACATTCATAGTTTTGTCGCTAATTGGTATATCATACAAGGTAAATTAACATTTTATATATTAACTAGCTATAGTAAACCCGTGTATTACATGGGTTTAACAAATAAAATATTAAATATAATAAAACTTATTAAGTATAAAACGATATTTTAAGATAAAATATAATTGAAATTACGTATATAAGTAATAACTGTAACTAATAAAAATTTTATATCAACTTTTTAAACTTTTATTTTAAACTATTTTCAAAAAAAAAATAAACATTTTGTTTCAAAACAAATCATATTCAAAAATATCATTTTAATTTTTTATTATTATAATATTTAATTTTAATTATTTTTGGTTTATAAAAATTTATTTGTTAGAAATAACATCAAAAATTTTTTTTTTCTTAATTTATTAAAAAACTATTTTTATTCTAAAAGGAGTTATATAATATTATTGGTAATTAAGGTAATTATATAATAGGAGAGAGAAGCAGGAAAATTTTGATGAGATGAAATATGATGCTAAAACGTGTCACCCTAAGTTATTCTTTTATTAGAGTAGATAGATGTATTAGAATAATCAAGTTTTGCTCAAATTTGGCATGTTGGAAAACTTCAACCACCACCTAGCACGACAAATAGGCAAATAGCTCCTCAGTTTTTCCCTTGCACCATCGTAAACAACCCCCACCACCACATACCACAAAACATCATAACACATAATATCACATACACAAACCCTAGTCAAATAGAAGTAAGAAACAATTTCAATCCAATTTGAAACATGACTCAAACCTAAAAAATCGCAACCCTTACGAAAAAAGAAGCAATGCCCCTAGGCAAATTCACCCATTTCAACTCTTGCTCTTCATGTCGTTCACTACTCAAATAACGAGTACTGAATACTTATCACCGACGGTAATAATTGAGAGATCTTCAATAAACCCACTAAAACCATTAAAAAGTAAAAAAAAAATAAAAAAAATAAGAAGTTGAAACCTAAGTTGGTAATCTCTTGATGATTATCGACGAAAACCATAACCAGAAATTTGGTTAATCACCGAATGATCATCGATAGAGTGATAGACCATTGACACTCTGATATCAATAAGTAGTTGTTTGTGAGAATAGCTTTCCAACAGATAAGTGATGGTTATTTGTGAAAAAAACGTCCTGATAGACATTGATATTGGTAGTTTTCAGTGATAGTCTTGTCATTTGCCTGTGATGATAGTTTGTGTTAGTATAATCAAAATAGTAAGCTGCATTTTTTTTATTATTTGTATGTTTTTGTAACTTTTTATTTTCAAAATTTACATATTATTTTTAATTCCCAGGAAATGCAATATATTTAAATATTGTTACTTTCTAAGAAAACGAAACTTACCGACAAATTTTTGATAGAATATCCGCTAGTAAATTGTTTGTCGTAATCTATAGGTAAGTAGTCGTCGATAATCTATCCCAAAAAAATGTCTGAGTTCGACATTGGAAAAGTTGTTAGCAGTGTTGTAAAACTCGCCTAAGCAGCCAAGTACTCGGCGAGTACTCGATACTTGGAATTGTGTCGAGGCGCTTTTCTTCAGCTCGGTCAACATTACTTGGCATCGGTCAAACTCGGAGCAACTCCGTCTAACTCGGCCTACTCGGTCCAACTCAGGTCAACTCGGTTTGGTTGGTAATTTGTCAGTGAGTGTCCTATGAGTAATTTGTCATAATTAGATTACATACACCCTAGCTTCTTGCAGAATATCATCGATAGATTTCCGCAGTAACCACATTCACTAACTGTTTGCAAATAAACTGGTCTGCGAGGTCACTATTTCATGGTTGTTGGTGTGCCTTGACGAAGACACACACATATTTGGGGAAGGGGAGATAAAATGGCAGTTGTTGATTGTAACGATGGAGGTGGCGTATACGAAAGGGTGATTATATGTGTAATTGTATTAATCATAAATCTTAGGTGCCATTAACGTAATACAATGAAAAGGTGAATTGATCTTTTGAAATATATAACGAATTATGAATAGACCACAAAAATTTCAAAAACAAAAACAAACTATATATCAATTTAGAAACTTAAGAATCAAACCTAAAACAACGTGTAAATATAATAAATTACTCATAATATATCAATGAAAGTTACATTTGTTCAAATATTGGTCAGAGGGTGCAATGGCCAATAGAAGACAAATATACAAAGATTTATGAAAAACATAATCTCAATGAGATAATGACCACCTTGTTTTATTCGTTTACACGCCAACCGAAAATCACGGTATCTGCTATACATTTTTCCTACATATACAGCCTTTCAATTATTAATACTACTCTTTTATCAATAGTTAAGATGGTACTCGTCAATGTGGGGTTAGCTTATTTGGTAGAGGTTTTGTATCTTAGAGTGAAGGTCTTGGGTTCAATCTCAAGCAATGGTGTAATTTGATATAGTGTAGGAGTATAGTATATTTGACGTTCAAAAAAAAAAAATTTAAGATGGTACTCGATAAAAGTACTTTTTATCTTTATTAGTAGGATCAGAATGTCTTTTGATCAATTCGTGATACGTGACTCACTAGTGATCACTGATTAGAATGAAAATGAAGGATTGCTTGTCAGGAAACAATGTAATAATAAAGTCTAATAGCATACGATCGTTGAGATATAAAAAGAATGCTAATTAAAGAACACGTTATATTAAGATGATATAAGATACAAAGGACATTGTTTATAGGGTGGTCTTAACATTAATACAATGATAATCTTGGCAAGATGGAGTTAGAATGGATAGTCATCATAATATAATGTGTTCACAACACTCAATTTTTGACTATCCCCGTGAGACATATATACAAGTAAATATATATACATTAGATTGCCAACCGAAAGGAGCTATCCTAGGCAACTAGATATTACAAATTACAAATTATACTATAACAATATTTCGCCTGATATATATCCTTCAAGTGACGGATGTTAATTTTCTATGAATGTTTCTCGGAATTTGTAGGCAAGGAATTTCTGCTTTGTCTTTTAAGTATATGTTTTTTATGTTGACCGGTGTTTTATTTTCTTCATATGAGACTTCTAGTGTAAGGATCCTACTTTTAATTGTTTAGTCTTTCACCCAGTATCCAAAACATTCTGGTTATTAGCAATAGTAAAAATCAACCCTAGTTATGCCATTTGTTAGCTCTTTCTAAACGGTAAATCCTGTTGTATGAGATGGAATTTATTTTTGTTGTTTTCCATAGATGCCTCTAATTACTTAGTAACGGTAAAAACTTGAAGTGAAAGAGTATACATATGGTATGAATAAGACGTGCTTTCTAATAGATAACAATTAAAGGTCTTACCAATGATCCTTAGCCCAACTGGTTAAGGTGAGATGTCCATGACATGTAAATATTGAGAGGTCATGGGTTCAAGTCTCACTCTGGGCAAAAATGCTCAGAGTTGATTCAGGGGGTTTTCTCAGCAATGGGTTTCCTCCTGAGGGGGTTGGGGGTGCGGTCTCGGCTGGGAAACGAATAGGTGGGCCCGATTAAGATAACACCTATTTTCCGAAGCAGGGTCGCACATTTGCCGTTCAAAAAACAATTAAAGGTCTTGCTATTCATAGATTTACCATATGGCAACACCATGTCCAATGTAGTAGTGGCATAAACCTCTAACACAATAAACATAAGAATTTTAGCAAACCACCTTCGAAAGGATTGTTGTAATTGATAACATGCAGAGTAATATTTCGACTATCAATCATTGAAAGGTAAATTGTTAATTAAGAGGGTGTTCGAGTAATATTTTAAAAAGTTCTAAACTTACTAAAATTTAAGAATGCTAATAAACAGAATTTTTTTTATAAATGGTGCTTTTTTGAGGAGAGAGTTGACAAGGGGGGCGAATCTTGATATTTATTGATTTTAAGGGTATTCGCCCCTGTCAGGGGCGGGTTCTGCCACCCGGACTGAGACCTCGCCCTTCCCAAGGGCGGGTTCTTTGTTGATTGTTGATGTGATCTGTGCATGTGAAAATGTGTGTGATGTGAGTGGTGGAGAACTCGTCCTTGGCAAGGGCGGGTTCTCAAATAAACCTCAACCACATATTTAACCTACTCACTCACCAATAATACTTATAAAACATCCGGATTCATTCACATTTTCATACTAAATTCACACGTTAAAAAAAAACTTAGTCATTATCATGTCTCGGCCTTATTTTTTACAAATATATTAGGGTGGTGATATTTCATTCGAAAATAAAAATATCATATGTAATGTTTCTACTAGAAGTTCAACTATTATTCTTCGTAATAGAGTTTCATACGAAGAGTTTGTAGATTTAATTTATATTCATCTTCAGGTTCAAAAAAAGTATTATAATTTGAAATTAAAATTATATTACTTATATGGTGGTTTCTCTCAAAGTTCTGAAATTTTCAGTGACTCAAGTCTAGATGTCTTGTATTATTTGGGAGAAAATGTTGAAAATTTCCGAGGAAATGTTTATGTTATCATTGAGCCGAAATGTCTGTAAAACAATCCAATTATATGGATCTCGTGCGCGGTTTCTCTGTATCAGAAGCACCTGATCCGTCAAGCAATTCTTATCATCAAGGCAATGTAAGATCACATGATTATCAAGCCGGTCCGTCAACCATTTCTCATCATCAAGTCGATGATGATAACGGAGGTTTTGATAAGTCGGATGATGGTACTTCAGACAGCAGTGAAGATACTGAACTCATTCCATCACAAGAAGAATCCAGTGATGATGACAACAACAGCTATGGAGTTTCAAAGAATTATAATTCTGGTGTTAATCCAGGATCTTACGGGGAGGTGAACTATTCTGAAGATCCTCAGGAGTTAAGAGATTATGAAGCTGCTGATTTTGACGATGAAGACCATATGGATATATGGAATGAAGAGTCAAAAGAAATTCGTGTTAGAATGTATTTTAAATCGAAAGATGAAGTGATGCATGCAGTGCGGTTATGGAATCTTGCACGTAACAGAGAGGCTGTAGTAGTTGAAAGTAAACGTACAAGATGGAGAGCAAAGTGTTACAGCACTAGCCCTAATTACAACAATAATCTTCATAGTGGTCCTCCATGTTCATGGTATGTTTATGCTTCCAAGAACCATGATCATCACATGTGGAGAATTTCAAGATGGGTGAATGCCCACAACTGCTTTGGTACTGTTGTTGGTAACAACAATAGAAGTTTCAAATGCAGAGATATTGTTACCCGTATCATCCATTTTATTCGTCAAGATATTGCTTTTCCCATCAAGCAAATTCAAGCACATTTAAAAGACACGTTGAATGTTGATGTTTCATATAATAAAGCCTGGCGAGCTAGAAAAGCTGCTATTGAGAATATTTATGGTAGCTGGGACAGTAACTTTGAGGAATTACCTACGTACATCAACGCATTACAAGAGAAGAACCATGTTATCGTGGAATGGTTACATCATCCGACCGGTACATCTGCTTATTACACATTTAAATATGTGTTTTGGGCATTCGGTCCAATAATTAAAGCGTTCAGCTATTGTCAGCCGGTGATATCTGTTGACGGCACTTTCTTGAAAGGTTCTTACCGTGGTAAAATGTTAATTACAGTTGCAAAAAATGAAAACAACTACGTAATGCCGATAGCTTATGCAATTGTAGACGAAGAGACGGTAGAAAGTTGGAGTTGGTTTTTCCAACAATTCTGGTCAAACATTGCAGTTCACCATAATTCTATTGATTCGGGAAAAAAGTTATGTGTTATTTCCGATAGGCAGAAAGGAATTATTCTTGCAATGAATACTCTTGAAGAGTGGAAAAATAATGCTTTGCATCAATTTTGTCTCCGACATGTTCGAAGTAACCTCATGCAAAAGTTCAAGGTTTCTAGCTCAAAAAGGCTATGTTGGTCTATCGAAAGCACCACCCAACAAAAAAAGTATAACTATTGTGTAAGTCAAATGACAAGCGTCAATCCAGAAGCGTGGGAATATTTAAAAGCTATTAAAGAGAGTAAATGGATGCTTCTACACGATAAAAATCATCGTCGGTGGGGTAACCTAACGACGAACATTTCAGAAAGCTTCAACAATATGTTGCGAGGTGTCAGGCTTATGCCAATAAAAGCTATTATTAATTGTACGTTCGAGAAAACAGTCGAACAGTTCAGAAAGCACACTGACATCGCAGCCAACTGCAACACCGCGTTACCCCCTTGCATATGGCGTTTATTTAACGCACATAATATTAACTCGCAAGAGCATATCATAACAGAGTTTGATTACAGAGAGGCGAGGTATAAAGTTCTGTCAAAGATACAAACAAATGAAGCTGGTGGAAATGATTATACCGTGGAATACAAAAACAGAACTTGCACGTGTGGTAAATGGCAGATGCAAAGATTCCCGTGCTCACATGCAATTGCAGTTTGCCACCATAGAGGTGAATCACCTCATAATATTGTTCATCAGGTCTATAGTACTGTTGTTTATCAAGAACGGTATAACGGGCATTTTTACCCGCTTCGTCACATTGATTATTGGACGAACCCGAGTTGGAGGATAAGAGGCGATCCATCAAAAATCACCACGTCACGAGGTAGGAGACGCACGAGAGGATACACAACGAGATGGATATAACATTGATTATTGGACGAACCCGCATCATCCATTTTACCCAACCTTCTAAGAAGCAACATGAATCATCTTCGTCAGAAAACAACCCGGTGCATATACTTTATATCACAGCATATAGAAGGTTGGGTAAAACGGATGATGCGGATGAGACGTGAAAAGCTTGCGAAATTTGGACCATCAAGGTTGAATTGAACAATTTTACCACCTCATTTTCGGGATGAATTATGTGTGTGGGAAGATGTCAAGCCTGTCAAATATGTCAACGGAACTAATGAGTTGTACCCTCCATTTTGGGAGGTTCAATATGTTTATATTCCAATACTTATAAAAGCAGTAGAAGATTGGTTACTTATCCGAATCAACTTGCATACAATGTAGATCCTTCAGTATTGGTCAAATAACTTATATCGTGAACTATATCATAAGTTAGTTCTCCCTATTTTAGATTTTATTCCATGTAATTTTTACTGTCTGATGGAACAGATTGGTTACTGGAAAAAAAATTATACTGGACCGTTTATTCATCTTGATAAAAGGGATCATATGTCTTTCACAACTACTGAGGAGTACTTGCCTAAGGGCGGGGGTGACCTTGGTGGTGATTTAGGGGTTTTTGTTTGTATGTTAATGCAAAAGCTAGTTCAAGGAAAAACCTTAAGTATGAAGGGAGATTTTAAAGACACGTGTGCAAGATATCAGGGCTATATGGCAAAAGAGTTTTATCAGTATCGTTATACATATAGTCACCCTGAATGGTTCACAGAAAAGATAGTCAAACGCAAGACCCACAAGTGACCTTCTTTGTTGTATTACCGCTTTACTTGTTACTTTTATTGTACTACTTGTTAGTTTTTGGATGCTTATTCTAATAATATTGTATTTTATGTTTGTATTTTATAAAAAAATTGCATTATATAATTAATAAATAAAAGTATAAAAATTACATAATTAAAAAGATAAAAATACATCACTAAAAATATAAAAGAAATAACATCTAACGAGTGTCATCATTACCGTTTGTTGCTTCATCATTTAAGTCGAACGGGCAAGGAGATGGATTAAAAAACCGGTCAACTGATTGAGCCGTATCTTGAAATTGAGGGTAATAAGGTTGCGGGAAAGAATGGTGAAATGATTATTGATAACTAGTATTAGGGCTTTGATAAGGATTTGACGGGGCCCCTTCTTCGAAATTCTGGGTCCCCATTTGACTAAAATGTGGAAACTGAGTACTTGAGGTACCACCGTAAAAAAAATCTTGGTTGTCCATTTGGCTTAAAAAGGGGGAGTCAAGCTGTTGTTCTGTGAAATCCTTTTGTTCTGTCATATTCTATTGCTCAACATTATCATCAACAACCTGTCTACCAACCCACCCTCGTCCTCTACCCCTTCTGGGTAAATGCTGTGTGACAGGTGGAAGTTAAGTATGATCAACATTCTGTGTCACATGCGTTGGTAGATAACTTATATGGTTTGCATGTGTAAAGTCCATATAACGGCTCGCCATATTCTTCCCCGTTTCATCCCCTGGTCTTTGATAAAACTGACTCATCCCATCCATCTATAAATAACATTATGAAAGATTAACTTTAAAATAATAATAATAACAATATTAATAATAATAATAATAATAATAATAATAATAATAATAATAATAATAATAATAATAATTAAATAATCATTATAACAAATAAATTATTAATAATAATACCATCATTCTCAATCTTTGTCCATCATTTTGGAAGCCATGAGGGTTCGTGTCTTGATGAGCCGGGTTTGTTGTATACACAACAGTACGCTCTAAATACCACCTCATGTATGCTTCAGAAGCAATTGGCGAATCAGTGTATGCTTCATTAGCAACTGAATTAAGCCGAGACGCCCATACTTGAACAAAGATATTATGATGTTGTAACCAGTTTTTATTTCTACCACCTTTACGAGCAATCGAATGTAGATTTGTGTGTTGCTCCCGGGTTAGTAACACACTTGTAGGGATTGGTTGAAACATTCCAAACTGTCTTAAAACCCTACTTGGAATGTGAGGCTCAACAACTTCCCAACATATAAGGTATGTGTCATTTCTATAGCTTTGATATCCACTTGTGCAGATATCAGGTAGAAAGTGGATAATATTATCATAAGGCCTCCAGTTAAACTGATATAAAAAATATTAATTAATATGTTTTCACAATATTAATATATACAAAATAATATGAGATTAATATTAATACCGTGGCCTCTCTTAATGAATGCAGCTGAGATCGATACGCACTCAAACAGTGCGGAGTGGTGTTTACATAACTAAGTTCACCATTCCATCTGTAATCAAGTTTTCAAATATACCCGGTTAACTAGAAAAATATAAGATTACTGAAAAATAGTCAATACATAAGTTTTTTTTTAACATACCGTGCATCATATGGTAATCTGAAATCAATAGATCTCGTATTCTGGGGACACATAGATCGATACGCACTCAAACAGTGCGGAGTGGTGTTTACATAACTAAGTTCACCATTCCATCTGTAATCAAGTTTTCAAATATACCCGGTTAACTAGAAAAATATAAGATTACTGAAAAATAGTCAATACAAAAGTTTTTTTTAACATACCGTGCACCATATGGTAATCTGAAATCAATAGATCTCGTATTCTGGGGACACATAGAAGGTAATCTTTCCCATACCCATAATTGCAACAAGAATAAAGGCCCACCAACCTCTCGATTTGTGACACTCGTTGCCTTACATAACTGTCTATACAAAGATGTTAAAACTGCACTTCCCCAGCTAAGTCTACCACAGTTATTTAATTTTTCAATATGACTTAAATAATTTATGTGCACCCAGTTGCTAGAAGTATCAGGAAATAAAGTGACACCAATCATAAAAAATACAATTAATCTAGCTCGTTGGATGCACTGAAAATCAGTGGCATTATTAGGGAATGGTTTTATTATTTCATTTATAATAAACCTTAGGTTTAACTTATAACCACTTACAGCGCTTGTAGCGAGTGTACAACCGGTTAAATACTCAACCTCATTATAATTTCAGATGCACTCATAGTATAATCAGTGCCAGAAACAACATCACCTTCAACCGGCAAACCCCATAAAACTTGTACATCTTGAAGGGTTATTGTGGTTTCTCCAACCGGTAAATGAAATGTGTGTGTCTCCGGCCTCCATCTCTCCACCAAAGCTGAGATAAGAGCACGATCAAGTTTGCGATAACCACACTCGATCACACCCGCAGCCAACCTTATATATCTCATAATATTATCAGGGATAGGCACTTCATCAATGTAATCCCAAAAAGCTTTATCACCTCGTCTCACGTAAAATTCCTTCGTCGCTTTCTGGATCTCGAAAATAATAATCAGCTCTATGTTGACCACTTAGAAATAACAAATCGTTATTTAGTGGACCTGGTGTAATTCTCCAGCTCATTTTGATTTTTGAAATGAAGTATGAAATTATAGAAAAATTAGGTTTAAAAATAGTGAGAAATTGGATTAAGGATGATTTGAACGAATAGTGAGAAATTGTGAAGGAAAAATGTCCAGTGGTTTCACAAATAAATGATGAAAGCTGGTGAAAGAAACGAATAAATGGTGTGTAGGTTAAAATTTAAAATGGTCAAGGAATTCAGAACCCGCCCCTGTCAAGGGCGTGGTCTTCTGACTATTGTGAACCGTTCAGATTTAAGTGGTAAGTAGATCTGACGGTGGAGATTTTGTGGAGAACCCGCTCTTGTCAAGGGCGTGGTCTCTCACCACACATCAGTCACATGCATCACATGCATTAGTCACATCAAGCTGGTCAAAAGGTGTAGATGCAGAACCTGCCCCTGCCAGGGGCGGGAACCCCTTAAGTCAACTTCTGACGAGATTAACCCCTCTTGTCAACATCTAATTTAAAAAAACCTTATTTCTAAAAAAAATTCTAATAAACATATATTCATCTTAGTGTATTTTAAAGTCATAAACTTAAATTAATAAGCCATCCAAACACCTTGTAAACTTTAAACACCACCTTTTTATACCAATTTAATATGGAATATATTAACATTTCTTCAAATCTAATAGACAATCATATCCTAGCTTTGAAGATTCCACACGCACGAGCCAATAATAGAGATGGTAGTGACCACTGAGTGGTGAGTATAGTATACAAATATTATTATATAAATATATGAATAGGCTAAGCATAAAATAGAAGTAGCTTATTTAACAAGAGAAGTGATATATTCAGTAAGAATAAAGAGTGCGTTAAATGTCACCCCTATACACTAAATATACATTGCGTTGAATATGTTAAAGATAAGATTTGAATAGTTTAATTTAAAAGACTAATCTAACGAGTAAAATAGAGAGATAATATAATTAATTAGTAGGATTAATTGTAATAAGTAATGAAAAAGTCAAATGACCAAATGTAAGAGCATTCACAATTTGTTTATTATATTTATTTGACTGTAATTCTTATATTATATGAAATAATTGTGAGTGGATGTGAGTGAAGTAGAGAGAAATGTTATTATTAAATCTGTAAATTTAAAAAAATATTGTTCAATTATTATAATTTTTTGATATTTTTAAAAGTAATCGAGAGTGAAGGAGATAAATATTTTAATTATAAAAGTATAAAAAATATTACTTAAATAAAATGATAAGAAAAAAAAATATTTTTAAAATAATTATATGAATAAAACTAAATAATAGATTGTGAAAACTCTTAGGTTCAATAAATATTATAACCAAGGATATGAACACACTAGTGTATAATAATCATCATAAACCCAATCTAGGGCTATCTCTTGCCGGCCTAATTATTCCATGTCCCTACACACCTGCTGAATGTTGACTTCGAATCCTCATCATGCATATCGAATCTATTTTATAATACCACGCGCAATAATATAAAAATTGCATATATTTTGATTAATTCAAGATCTGAAATTCCTAAAATATCCATGAAAATCATAGAGAATTTAGATGGACTTTGGTTAATAAGAACAGAAAATGCAATAAGTATAAACTACAATTGCAAAAGTTGTTACTTCAAACACCACAACAATCACACACTATAGCAATGACTTCATCTGTACAAACGTCATGTTGTCGCTATAGGCTTTCTAGACCTATAACAACAACATGTCATTGCTACAAACATTGCCGACATGGCCTCGTAGCAAAAGGACATAAAGGTCGTCGGTATCTAGGTCATCAGTGGTTGTTAACCTTTTGGGACGACATATATTAAATTTTTATTCAAAAAATCACATCTTATAGCAACGACATGTCATATGCGTTTGTGTATGTATGCATGTCTGTATGTATGTATATTTTGTTGCTACTGATGTGTATTTATTTGTATGTATATGTTTGTGTATAATTTATAGCGATAATATCTCGTCGCTATAAGTTGGAGAAAAGTCGCCAATTTTCCTGTGGAGGGTTATGGTCGAAAACCTTAGAAAACATTTTGCGACGAGTTGCTGTTGTCCTAGATTCTTGTACCCCAGAGTACGAGTCCATTCATTTTGAAGTTCTATTTTTAATTATACTCACTTTTTATCACTACTAGTTAATATATTTTGTTTTTTCCTCATAACTTTTAAAATATAATTTTATCTAAGTTTTATATATACAGCAAGAAAAGTGTTTGTTTTAATTTATATTTTAGTATAAATTTTGTTCAAAACCAACACGGGTCAAATATTTCTTTTCATAACGTTATGTGTTTCTAAATCCCACTATACCATTGCAACGTGATCACTTATACATACATTTCAATATAAATTTTATTATAAACAACCTCACGTTAAGTGTGGCCAATCAAATACAGTATGTGGTTTTTTTCTCGGGATAACTTAATGTTTTTTATGTTCTAAATATACAATTACATCATACTTATTTTACTATGTTGCGATATAAATTTCATTCAAATCGATTGAAAATCTACTAGTTAAATTATTATGAAGCATAAAATTTATATTATAATATAGAAACTTAATTATCATATCTAAAATCTAGATAATATTTTTATTTTCTATAACACAAATAACTATGTTCCTGTCCTATTTACAACATATGTCATTACAACATATTTAAAATTATTAATCAATAATTTTAAATTTTAAATATGTTGTAATGACATATGTTGTAAACTAGGTTATTAGCCTGTGTAACACACGGGTCAAAAGTTATAAATATATAATTCAAATATCTAAACAAAAATATTTAAACTCTATTGTTTTAATTAAACTTGATTATATAAAAATAAGAATTTGTAATCATAAGGTATAAGATTTAAAGGGATAAATAAGGTTTGAGATGATTGATATTATAGATTCAAAATCTCTAGAAATGATTGGTGTGGGTAGTTAAAAAAATAATAACTTCACACTTGTCATTAAAAAAAAATTAAAATAAAATAAAAAACTTCAAGGAAGAAATATAACATGATTTGTGAAAAATTTGTTAAAGAAAGTTTAGGCGGGAAAGTTTTTGTGAGGTGAAATCTGATAATGACATATGTCACCACATGTAATCATTTATTAGTATAGATTAGGCCTCGTGGTATACATTCCACTTAAGAGATCATACTGATGTAGAAGCATGAGGCTGTGCGGGAAGACGATGCCTCTTCCTTACGTCGCAACATTCTACGTCGTGTGGTGTGGCATCCTGCATTGATGAGAGTATGAAGTTTATTTCTTGTTTTTTATAATAATTTTCTTTTAGTGTTTAAATTGATTTTTTCTTGATAACTTTTTGTTCATTAACCTCTTTAAAAAATCTAAATACATAGTCTTGTTTGAATTTTTCTTAAGATTACGATATTATTTTAATGAAAATTGAATTGTATTCAGTGACTATTCAGTGACGGAGGAATAAAATTTTTTCAATAAGTCACTATTTTTTGATACTTGTATTTCTGAAAAGCCGACAACCAAAATTCTCAGGTCAGTCAAGCATAAAAAAACATACAATTCATTAATAAATATCGATGTCATTACAAAATAAACAAGCATTACATTAATGAAAATTCAAGAACATCCAAGTCATTACACTTCCAAGTTTTAATCATTAAATTTCAATTTCAAGTTAATCATGTTTTATCAAGAATCAAGTGTCCTAAAACATCAATTTGGGGAAATTGAAATTATAGGCTTATCTAAGTTTTGGTCCACTCTCCACATATTGACCATTAATCATTTTGTTTAATGATTCTTAGATTCCACTTTTGTTCCCATAGCATAATTTATTTCAACCAGTGGTTAACATTGGCGTGCGTTGCGCGCGTTATAAACGACATGAATAAAGGCTCAGATTCATCATCATAGCAGAACGTGATGAGTCTTGGACACAAACTTGCTTTTCATCATCGACATCAGACATTCAAAGGTAATAGAAAAACCAAAAGCAAGCAATTGTTTCACCGAGCATCGGATACAAACATACAAACATGAATCAAAGCAGAAGACGATCCAGATGGTACTAATTAGAACTTGGCTTAAAACTGGTTCTTGGTTGCGACTGCATGCTAAAAATGGTTGCCATGCCAACGCAACCAAGATCATTTGGGGAAAATCACCACAGCCTTATGGCTCAGATCTGGCTTCTCATTGTGGCTGCAAACCAAACAT
Source organism: Flaveria robusta (assembly GCA_025506415.1). Lineage (NCBI taxonomy): Eukaryota > Viridiplantae > Streptophyta > Magnoliopsida > Asterales > Asteraceae > Flaveria > Flaveria robusta. The sequence goes on from CM046474.1 coordinate 10,140,290, forward strand.
GGCTGCCACGCCATGATAACGAAATTTTTTTTCTCGAAATCATCACAGCCATGCTATTGTATTCCCAAACCAGAAGAATCAGACCAAAGCACGAAACCAACCACTCGTTACATCTTCAAACCAACACGAAATAGCATAACGACAAACATAACTTTGGCTCGGACCTAATCACTACCCCTAGCTGCAGACCATCTACCAATGGTTGCCACACCAAGACAATAACTTTTTTTGTTTAGATCATCACAGCCAAGAAACCACCTAAAATTAACCAATAATCTGTGATCCAAAAAATTAAAGCCACCAATATCAACCAGATTCATGGACACATGAAAAACCCAAATCAATATCATATAGAATAACTAACCAAAAACCCAAGACAATATCGTATGGCAAAAGATCATCATCATACTCTCATATACTACTAACATTCACCATAACCTACATCAAACATTAAAGGTATGTAAGAATCAAAAAATCAAAACCCTAGATGAAGAACCAGAAACGAATCAAGTTTGTTACCTACAGATCGATGACCACTGTGCATGCAGGGCATCAGGCGTGATTAGAGAAATAGCAACAGTGACGGCCCAAACCGAGAATCGCCGGCATCGGCCGGCCCATCGTCGCCGCCAAGGGTTTGGAGAACAGAGCAGAGATGGCCGTAGGCAGCTCCTGCAGCAACGGCGGCATCGGCCGCACCCACACCACCGCCGGCCGACCATCGCCGCCTAGGGTTAGGTAAACAGGGCCCAAGGCAGCAACGGCGGCATCGGCCACACCCACACCACCGCCGGCCAACCATCGCCGCCTAGGGTTAGGTAAACAGGGCCCAAGGCAACAATAGTGGTGACGATTAGCTGAAGAGTATAGAGGCGGAAAATGACCATCGTAGAGGGCATCTCCTCCAGCGGCCGAAACCTCTCACAAAGATCAATGAAACCGGCGAGTGGTCTTCGGAGAAGCAAACATCTGACACACCTCTGATCTCAGTGATGTAGTCATTAGCAAGGGAGGCGATGGTCACCGGAGAGAAACACCATCGATAGCAAAGGCGGCGAGGGTTTCGGGGCACCGGTGACGGCGACCGCCACCACCGAATCCACCAGACAGTCTTCAACGACCATATTCCGGTAGAAAGAAACCGGATGCACAAGAAATAAGGCATGCAAATGGCATTAAAGGAGAAGACACGGTTCCTAAAACACATAGCGAAATACCGAATATGCCCTAATCTACTGTTCATGAATCTTCTTTTTTCATATTATACAATAGTTTGGTCCTCTATATTTAAACGTTGATCACAACTAGTTTTCTTTTTTTTTTTCATCAAACTTTTAGTTGTGACATAGAATGCAAAACATCATGTTGTTAAACAAGATCCATTGGGCTTTAATTGCAATCCAGTACAAGATGATATCATTGGATCCATATTTTTTTTTATCGGCCTCTACCAACCCACTAATCTCATTTGATGGTGGGTTTAAACATTCCACTGACCCACTAATATCCTTTAAATGTGGAATCACTGACCCATGATTTTCTAAGGTAAAAAGAAAAGATAAAAATATTGGGGTTAGAATGTTAGAGGCTCGAACCAACAACTTGTGTATCTTGTGGTCAAGGATATAAGCCTAAAGAACTTTGTTTTAGACACAATCGGGGCAAAGGTAGGTAGTTTATGGGGTCAAGTGAGCCTAGTGGATTGTGGGTTTTATATAGATGTGTATAACCGAATTTTTCGGGTAATCATTCTAGAACTTGCGCGAAGAATTTTATAAAACAAAAAATTTCCGAGTGACAATTTCTTTAGGTTCGTAAGCGGCTTTGACATGTGCTTGTATCGACAATTTAAATGATAATTAAAGTAATTAATATTCAAGAATTACGTAAACAAGAAACACATTTAAATCTCTACTCGAATTTGATGAATATATTTACACAACTAACCTACCCGATGATGACTAGATAAATTCGAAGTGATGAATTTTTTGTTGTTTATTATCAATATTGATCTTATAGTTATTTGTTTGTTTTATTTATCATTAAATACTATTTGTATTGAGAACTCCATTGCCACATTCCATCGTGAGAGAACTCCATTGCCAATTATATGCTAACATGGACCACCTCCAATTCATACTAAAGAAACACTAATTATCAACGGATTTAACGTCAGAGATGCAACAACGGTTTCCCAAAACCATCAAAATCCAAGCTTTTGTTTTATTTTTCTCTATTATGATTGTCTTCGTTGGAGTAAACAATTGTATCAACCAGAAAGAAAATATATATAAACCCACATATTTGAAGTAACATATTTTGACTTTTTTTTTATCGTTAAACTCGACCATAAAAATATATATTATAAACAAAACCACACCAAATACAATGATCATGACTTCCTATTTATACTATACTTATGTTTATCCTAATCTAATTCAAACTTCATAAAATATTAATAAACTAATATTAATAATTATCTTTTTATTTAAATCAATATTAAACCTTCAATCTCTCTTTTAATCTTGATCTGTTCCACCTAAATCTTGAATACCATGTAACGCTTGTAATTCTTTAATCTTAATCATTGGATTCTTGCTTTCACCCCGCAACAAAACCTTCAATGCAACGATCACAAAACCACATCCTTTGTAATTAATCGTCTTCAAGTCCCTTGGAGTATACACGTTTAAAATAAATCCAAACATTTGAATAAGAACACAAAAATTAATAACCATCAAATCCATCAGTTTTTGTGCTTTTTTCCCCACGAGTCAGCAACAAAATTATCATTTTTTTTCCTATCATCTTCTTGATCAGATTCTCACAACTTCGATTTCTTCCCGAGTTCTAGAACTATACCGTTCTTGACCACCAATCGAAGAAAAAAAACATACCTACTATCCTGCTGCTTCTACTGTCTTTCTTCTTTACCGGCCAGGTACGATTAGATTCAAAGCCTCCTACTTTAACGAATATTTTCCGTACGCCTACTTACAAATCTGATCGGATATCTTCTGCCAAAAAAACAACCAACCTCGGTTACTTCATTTTTATACTTGGGAAGGAAGAAAGAAATCTGTTGTTGATCTTGACCTTGATGATTGTTTTCTATAGAATTAGTCTCACGTTGATCAACTTCATAAGAATCCACACAAATTTTTTCTTTCACTATGTTTGATTGCTCCCTCTTGGATACAATCGATGGTTTGTTTTTCCGATCTCCTGTTCGTTGTCTTCAATATTTGATTCTTGATCTTTACTACACCCAAGTCGTTGATCTCCTACCTTTCTTCCCGTGTATGAGCTACAACTTAGCTCTGATACCAATTGTTGGAGTAACCAATTGGATCAACCAAAAAATATATGTAAACACACATATTTAAAGTAACATACTTCGAGTTTTTTCTTATTGTTGAACTCGACTATAAGAATAGAAAATCAATATATCAACGCAAGAACACCAAATATGAAAACAACACATCTCAACTCTATAAATATTTTTATAAACAAAACACACCAAATACAATGATAATAATTCGCTATTTATACTATAGAGTAAATTACAAATTGTGTTTTTTATTAATATGCGAAATTACATGGTATGTCCTTTAGTTTTAATACATCCAATGTTCTTTTTTTAAAATATTTGCATACCTATTGTCCTTTACACCAACTGTTATCTAAATATACAGTTAATTCAATTATGTATATTTCATATGAGCTGTATTTTTATCATTTTCTCGGGTATCTAATATATTAAATGAATAAAAAAATTAATAATTTTATATGAAAAATAAATTTAAAAGATATCGGACCGTTGGGTAAGTCGGTGAACCCATGTCCCTCTTACGCTAAACACCTTAAATTTAGCATCTCTCTCTTTGATACCCCAATATCAGTCATCTTCAACGCCACCTATAACATCTCACACACCATTGAAGCCCATTGAAATCTAACAAGCAATGACCGTAAGATTCAAATCCCTAATTCGCTTTTTAATTCGTTGCTCTTTGAATTTCCGGCTTATGTTGTTGTGTGATAAATGAGCAACTTACAGTTTATATTCTAGTTTTTGCAATTATATAAGCAACTCAAAGAATTACACGTAATCTCCAAGTTTGTGTTCCTTATTGATTTTTATTATATGTTGGTATAAGTAGTTGAGAAAATATTTTCATGTATGCTTTTGGTGTTTATTGTTGATTTCGAGACCTTTTAGTTGATTTGTGACTTAAATTTCTTACTTTGATAAATGTTATTGGAGGTTGTTGTCAGTAAAAGAGAAAGGTTTCACCGACTTACCCTATGGTCCAATATCTTTTAAATTTTTTTCATTAAAAATTTTTATTTTTAATTTTTTTATTATATTGGACGTGAAAAGCAAATAAAAAAATACCACTCACCTGAGGGGGCACATAACCGAGTTAACTGTATATTTAGATTATAGTTAGTGTAAAGGATAATATTTGTGTAAATCTTTTAATAAAATGACATTGCAAGTAATTATTAAAATTAAAGGATATACCATGCAATTTCATATATTAATAAAGGACACAATTTGTAATTTACTCTATACTAACTTATATTTATCCTAATGTAATTCAAACTTCATAGAATATTAATAAACTAATATTAATAATTATTTTTTTATTTAAATCAAGATTAAACCTACAGTTTGCTCTTATCGTCTGTCGCTACATCTCCAATAGAAAACAAAGCCATCAGAAATCCATTAGTAGCAAAAGTTAATAATTATCGCGTCTAGGCCTTTCATGAAAGATTCCTTTTTAATTGTCCGGGTGGTAATTCTAACGGATTCATATGCTAAAACATGCCCAACTCATCACATACTTTTCAAGATGATTTATTTTTAATTACACGTTTTGTAATTTAATTTTACATTTTCAGAACTTATAATTTGTTGAAGTTTCTAGAATTTACAATTTGTTTATAAAACTTTAGAATTTATACTTTGTTTCTAAATTTTTTAAAAGTGAAATAAATAAATTTGAATTTTTATTATAAAACCATTCCAACAGAAATGCTAAAACATGCCAAATTCATCACAAGTTCATAAGGGGGGAGGGACCGCCCATGCTACGAGGCACGACGGCCCTCGACATGGCAACCCAACACCGCCGCCGGTGAGTACTCGTCGTTGTTTGGCTTCCAAATTACCTCCTCAAAGGCTAGTTTTGGTGGTAAGATATGTATAAGATATTGAAGACCTTTTCTAATGATATGTATAAGTTATATAGTAAGGAGAACGATATTCGTTTAGAGACATTGTATTGTTCAATAGTCGGGTGTTCGAACGTTGGTGTTGATATATTGACGAGTGAGATGGACTGAAGTCATATAAAAGCCACTTTAAAAGTGTTAAAGAGAAATGATGTATTTGAAGGAACTTGCACTTAATTAACGAGAATTTGATGTTTTACATTAGAAAAATAATCAAAAAAGATATCCAAAGTGAGCTCTAATGGTTCACGATATATTAAACATCTCAATCACCATTGTCGCTTCTATCTTTTAGTATTGGAAGTTAAGTTATAAGCATATATCAAATATCACTAGTATTTTCAAATATTGAGCCTTTGCTATGCGCTCATGATTGGTTGTTCAATTTAGAAGACACTGAATCCAACGTATATTTCTAGCCTTAACTTTTCATGCCTCCTAATGTTTATATATAATACTAGCTTTACTAACCTCGTGTATTATACGGGTTAAATAAATAAAATGTTAAATAGTATACAAATTTAGTAATTATAAAACGTTTTATAAGATTATATATGATTGGAATCTTCTTTATTATAGATAAAATGAAAATTTTGATTCAAAACAAACTTTTTAAAAAAATATCATTTTTAAAACTTTCTTATGTTTATAAAAATTTTACTTTTTAAAAGCATCAATTTTAAATATGTTGTATTTTTAAAAAAGTAAGATGTTTTAGAAAATTTACTTATTTTACAAAAAAATATTTCTTTAAAAATAAATTTAATAAAAAGAACTCATTCTTAATTTATTAAAAACTATTTTAATCTAAAAAATTAAGTGATATTGTTTATAATTAATGTGATTATTTACTAAGAGAGAGAAACGGAACAAATTTGATGAAAAAAAATGTGATGTTGTCACGTATAGGGCTGTTCACGAATCAAACCGAACCGAAAGCAGCTCCGCTCGAACTCGGTTCGGTTTCAAACCGAGCGGCTCGTTTCGGTTCGAATTTACATATTCGAGCGCAAACTTCATGCTCGAACTCGGTTCGGTTTTAACCGAGCGCTCTATTTTGCTCGGTTTCGCTCGGTTTCGTGTTACGATTAAGAAGCAGGTCGGGAAATGCAGGTCGGAGGCAAGTCCGGTCACAAGTGCAGTGGTGTTCGGTATCAGGTGTAGCTGTTCTGGTTCGCAACTGAGCAAGGTCTTCAGGAATGTCTCAGCCCGCAGGGGTGTTGATGGGCCGCTGTTCCGGTTCACAGGGGCGGCGCCGCTGGTCGGCGACCGCAGGGGGAAGGCTGGAGGGTGGAGGGCTGGAGGGTGGGTTCAAGTCTTCAGGAATGTGGAGAGGCTGGCAGGTTTGGTGACTTTGTGTTTTGGTGTATTAGAGAATTAGGGTTTTTACTTTTTAGGGTTGTAAGTTGTTTACATTTTAACTAAAAAATTAAAATACTTGTAATTGATAAATAACTAAATAAAATAATAAATTAACATGTATATAATATATAAAAACTAAACTAAAAAATAATTCGAGCGAAACCGAGCAAGCGACGAGCGAGCGCACCTTTGCTCGTGCTCGGTTCGTTTTGAAACCGAACCGAGCCGCTCGGTTCATTTACAATCGAGCGGAAAACCGAACGAGCAAAATTCCGAGCATTTTCAAACGAGTTCGAGCGAGTTTCGAGCGTCGAGCTATTTGAACAGCCCTAGTCACGTATCACTCCTAGTTACATTTTTATTAGAGTATAAACACTAATAATACATCTTTTACTCTTTATATATCCAGAGGAGAACTAAACGAGATGCACGAAGGAATTGTAAAGATATTGAAACATTAATTTCACCTTACAGTAGTAGTGGCAAATTTTAGGTAACATCATCTTCTTTTAATTATATACATGTTAAAATGTAAGTGTAGTGCTACAGTTATTTTCTAATTTTGGTTTTGGTCACAACTTTTGTTTTGGTTTTTGCCAACATCAAACTTTCAATGTTTTACATTAATTAGTTTTCTTATTGTTTAGTAAGTACTACTTTATAAGCTTAAACATATGACATTCACTCTTTTAATTTCTTCAGCAAGATCGCATGAAACTCTATTAGCATCGTCGGTGAAAAACCATCTGTTTTTCTCTGTTTGATTTTGGTGATGTGGAGAAGAATGACAATGCGAACCACGTTGCCAGAAAAAATGGAAGTTCCTGGAGAATATCTATTTTAAAATGCGGTTTAGTGATAAAGTTAAGTTTTCTAATTTTGGTTTTGGCCGCAACAACTTTTGTTTTTTGGTTTTTGGCAACATCAAACTTTCAATGTTTTACATTAATTAGTTTTTTTTTTGTTTAGTGAGTACTACTTTGTAAACTTAGGGTACACACAAGTAAGCACATGACATTCATTTTTTTTCTCTGGAAAGATCGCATAAAACTCTATCAGTATCGTCGGTGAAAACCCATTTGTCTTTCTCCGTTCGACTTTGGTGTTATGGAGAAGAACAACACGACGAACCATATTGTCGGAAAAAGTGAAAGTTTGCTGGAGAAGATCTATTTTCTATCGCACCATCGCACACCATGACCGTCGATTTCGATTAAGTACTATCGTTTTTTATCAGTTTGATTTGCAAGTCCATTATCTCCAACCCGAATAATATCAATGAGTGATGTCAGCGTTGCGGTACCGTGACGAACCTAACCGCTTATAAGGGTCGATTCAAATATAACACGTTCATTTGACCCGGTATAAATATGCCTCAACGAAAATTTAAGTGCCGGGTAATATATAGCATGTTTCATTCGACGGTATATACGTTTCGACGTAAATTTAGTTCTGAAATGAGTTGGGTCAAATATAATACGTGTCATTCAACAGTATAAATACGTTTCAACGTAAATTTAGTTCAAAAATGAGTCGAATGCGATTTTAATATATATACTTTATCACGTCGCATACGGCGCCGCAGCATGTGCTTTTTTATGTATGTTTCGGGCTGGTCTACATTTCAACATAAATTTGTTTGGAAAAGAGTTGGATCAAATATAATGTGTATTCATTCAAAGGTATCAGTTTAAGTTTCTCTACGTTTCGTACAAAATTTAGTTCGGAACGAGTTGGGTCGATTGTATGCTATACTGTATCATGTCGTGTATGATTCCACCACAACGCGTGGTGGGTAAATAACTAGTTTTTATAAATTGGTAAGTACTTGTAATTGTTGTCTGATTAACCAATATTTATCTATGTACATGTATCTAAGGCCATCAATGAATTTATGATTAGTGTTGGATACTGGTGTTGCATAATGTATTTTCAATTTGTCATTTCCACCATTTTTAACAAGCGCTCAAGAAATTTCAATTTACAAATCTCTCTTTTGGATTTATTTGAGTTTTTCATGGAGCTGCATTGAGCCCAAATTTCGATTTAAACTTTGGCCCATTCTGACCCAGAAACCCGGCCCACCCGACCCTAGTAACTTTATTACAATCTTCTCTGTTTTAACTTTCTTCTTCTTACAAAAGAGGCCATTTCTGCTTTAAACTTCGACTCTAGTAACTTCTTTTCCAATAGAAGCCCATCACTGACGGAGACTCTCACAGGAGGGACGGAGGCGAAATTAAAATCTTTTAAAAAGACGAACTCTATATATACATAAAAATTTACACTAACGCATCAAAAATTTACACTACTGAACCAAAAATTTACATTACCGACGCAAAGGGCGGGAGGTGTGACGGTCCCCTCCGGCCCCTATTACCTCCTCCGCCATAGCCCATACTCCTCTTCATATTTATGTTTAACAATGAACCTTGTATCACGCGAAGAATTAATTGAACCTATAAATTACCACCTCTAAAACTAAACCTACAACCTTTAGTTAGGTAAGAACCTTACTCCAACCCTTATTTTTTTACTACTACGCTCGACCCCACCCGTAACAAGATAGATCATTACTTGCTCCTCAGAAGATATTAGGAAACAGTAATTTACGATTCTATTATACTTTAATTAAACAAGTGGTATAATATATCAATAAAATAATACATACATACATACAAAATATCAAACTACAAACAGACACATACATAAAAAAATAGCTCAAATCCACAGATATTATCCCCTCACACATATAATATATTTACAATTTTACGTCGAACCAAAACACACCAAAAACGTCACATACCACGTTAAGACACGTATCCAGTTTTTGTTTATTATTATTATTATTATTATTATTATTATTATTATTATTATTTTAATACAACGTTAGCAGACTGGAAGACTAGATGATCAAGTTCTGATGCCATTGGCAGCAGCGTAATTGTGGTGGTTTTGTGCAACATGGAACTGTGAAGCATATCTCGATGGCGTCTCTGATGCTATCACCGGTGGTTCGTTCAAGAACGCCCATCTGCTATTTATCCACCTGCATCAAACATTCAAATTAACCCCTGTTAATATCCATTTCAATAATAATTACAATAATAAGTACTCAATTAAGAAATCGAAATTTAATTATATTAAATAAATTAAATACAGGGAAGAGTTCATTTGTAAACACTAAAAAATTAAAAAAAAAAAAACCTTAAATTGAATCTAAGTCTTTAATTAAAATCAAAGATTCATGATTTTAGTTCTTTTAATAAAAAAAATACACGTATGTACTCGAATGGGACCCTTTTTAATATTATCTAAAACCATAGATTCATGGATTTTAATCGAATTAATAATTTTCTTAATTTGTTTTGGATTTCAAATGAATTCTATCCATTAAATGGAAACTTTAATTTAATCCCTTGTTATTAAATTTTATGTGAAATTAATTTTAAGTGATAAATAAATAATAAATAATAAATTACCATCCATGCTTCTTGAAAAGCTTAATTCGCTTTTCTTCTTCATCGTCCTCTTCTTGAGTTTCTATGATGGGATCTTCTTTTCTAGTTGGAAGGGAGCTTGATCTTCTATATATCTTTTCACTCTCCTTCGTCTGTCACATAAGATATTATTAATATGTATTACAAAATCAAAAAACCTCTTTGAAATATATAATTATGCTCTAAATCATTATTAATTGTGTTTTTATTTTCAATAATATATCCTAAACATGCACCCAAAATCTATATATCTAATTAACTAATAATACATGATTAAAAATATGATTAACTAACCTGATCTCCATCGGAAACCGTGTTAGTTTTCTTGAGAACACCATGTACTTCCTCCACGTTCTTCTTTGATCTCCAATAAGTTGCGATTTCTTCCTTTGTCATCGATTTGTTCCTCTCCAGTTGCACTGAAATTAAACACTTACACAAAATTATTATGACTATTCATCATATAAACACACACACGTACCACACGAAACGACCTGTGGTCTAGTGACACTGGTGATTTACGAGTATGTTTAACAGGTGTGTGAAGTAACTGTTAGTGATTTCAAGAATCATAAAATTTCAAGAATCATAAAAGAAAATAAAACTTACCAGATTTTGGATCAGGAACATGCGAATCCCAGCCTGCCATTAAAGAACCCATTTTTATGTTAAAGATTTCAAAATTAAACCAGTGTTTTCACGAGTGGTAGTGGCGGTGGTCACACTATATATAGACACACAAAAAAAGACAGGGATATGATATATTATTGTTGGATTAAGATATAAATAAATGAAACGTTGAAAGTTATCTTGGTGGCGAATGCCTTTTTATTCTTTGATCTTATCTTTACCCAATTATTAAATCGCATTAAAAAAAATGTATCACTTAATATTCAAAAAATATAAAATACAGTAAAATATGGAGGTGGGTTACTAAGCTTTGATAGACATGAGACACATCCTAGAAGGATCCGCGTCATGCTGTTTTACGGGAAACAGAGAATTCAATATTTTTTAACTAATATATGATACGGGGCTGGTTAAAAACAAAAAAAAAATTTACATATTTCTTTTTATTAATAACATAAATTATATATTTACTCAAGGCATAAAATCAATTACATATTTTTCTTTCCTAATAAATACCTATTACGTATTTACCCACTCCACTAAAATTAACCTATCAAATGACTATTTTATCTTATTTTTACTAAGAAATTTTTACATATTGATATTTTTATTTATAATTGATTAAAACTTTGCCAATTGTATTTCGTATCTGTAGATATAACGTTGATTATCGGTGATTATTGTTTCAAATTAAAGTTTTAAACTTTTGTATTTGGAGTTGTAATTTTATTGTTTTTCTTTATATAGAAAACTCGAAGTGGATGAAATATGTGATTGATATTCTTAGGAAAAGAAATATATAGAAATAACTTAGTAAAAATATGCATACAATATTCATTCAATAACTAACTTTAATAAGATGGGTATATATGTAATACATATGTTTTATAAAGGAGAAATATGTAATTATTTTTTTAGTTTGGGTAAATATTTAATTAATGAATTTAAGAGGGGGAAATATATAAATGCCCCAAATAAAAAAATGCACTTTTGTTGAATCAATGGTTGAAATCAATTTTTAAGTATAAAAGTGGTCCCAAGGGTAGTATAGGAAAACCACTTTTGTTAACTTTTTTTCAAATTCCCCACTTTATTTATATGTTCATAACTTTTTATATGATATTATTTTTTAAAATTAATCGTACCATAAAATCAAGCGTTTTATCCTCTTTAATTTGAGTATAGTATTGTAATATTTTTTCTAATAAAAAATCATTGTTACAAAAATATGTTGTTTTATAATAAAAAAAACAAATTATGTACGGTTTTGTTATAAAACAACACTTTTGTGATGTTTAACGTTAAGACAACATGTTATGTGTTGTTTTAGGGTAAAACAACACCTTATGTGCTGTTTTAGTGTAAAATAACATGTTATGTGTTGTTTTAAGGTAAAAAAAACATTTTATCTTCTAGTTTCGGGTAAAACATAATGTTTTGTATTTTCTAATATTAAAACATCACTTAAAATTATTCTAAAATTGTTTTGTTTTACGATAATAAGGTGCAATCTGTGTTATTACATGACAAAAAAAAACCTTATATGTTGTTTTAGGTTATATATTGTTTTACGGTAATAGATCATGTTTTTTTTTATTTAGTGTAAAAAGATTATATAGTACAACATAAATTTATGTGTTGTTTACAGTAAAATAACAAGATAAAACATCACATACTGTGTTGTTTTATAATAAAACAACACGCTCTATATGGTTTCAATGTAAAACAACACATTTTTTGATTTTTTCATGTGTTGGTAGTATGTAAAATAACACGTTCTGTGTTGTTTTCACGTTATGTGTTGCTTTCATGTAAAATAACATGTTTTGGGTCGTTTTCATGTAAAACAGAATGTTATGATCTGCTTTCATGCGAAAAAGCGTGTTTCGTGCCACATTTAAATAAAACAACACATTATCTAATGTTTTTATATTAAACAATATGTGATGTGTTTATTTAACAAAAAACAAGATGTTTTTAGCTGATTTAAGGTAACCAGCATATTCTGGGTAAAGCAGAACAAAACATGTTGTGTTTATATGGTACTTTGACATATAACGCATATTACAAATGATTATATTACCGTTAATTTTAAAATTTGTGATCCTATTTGAAGACATAATATAAATATCGAAGTAAAAAATTGTGTAGATCAAAGTGATTATCGAGAAAGAAAATGCTCTATTATATAAAGAATAATCTTTTAGACTCTAAATATGAATAAAATTAAACAAAATCCGTATGAAAAATATGATATATCTCGGTTTTGAATAAATAAAAAAAATGAATGCAATATTAAACTATTTTTGTTTTAAATTAATTTTATATTAAAATTAGATTAACTTTTGATCACAATACACAGATCTAAAAAAAGAAATTAATTTTATATTAAAATTAGATTGAGTTTTGATTGAATGAAATCAAAACTTAAAGAAGAGATAAAGAAAATCAATTGAGCTTAAAAATAGATTGAGGAAAATAAAAGAAACAAATTTTGATGTTTTTATATGTTGCTAATTGTTAAAGAAAATATTACCATTCTTATTCAATTTTAAATATTATCATATGTCAATCCCATATTGCTTCTTAAGTTTTTTATGCAAATGATTTTTTTATTTGAACCAGCCACTATATGATACGACTAGTTTTAGTTACTCGTGTATTATGTTAAATAAATAAAATATTATACAGATAAAAATTTTATTAATTATAAAATGATATTTGAAAATGAATCATTAATATTAACTTAAACATTAAAAAAAACCGTTTTAAAAATTTTTTATTATAACTTCAATTTTAATTATGTTTTATTTATAAATATTTACTATTCAAAAACAGTAATTTAAAAATATTTGATGTTTAAAATTTTTTATAATTTTATAAAAAAATTATTTCTTTATAAATAATATTAATAAAAAGAACCATTTTTAATTTATAAAAAATATTTTTAGTCTATAAAGAAATTAAATAATATTATCAGTAATTATAGTAAATATTAAATATGAGAGAGAAGCGAAAAAAGGTTAGTGAGTAGAAATGTGATGTAGTCACGTGCCCCTAAGACTGCAAACAAACCGAATGTTTAGCGAACAATTCGTGAACCATTCGGCGATAAGTTCGTTTGTGTTCGTTCATTTAGTAAATAAACGAACTCGAACAAGAAAACTTCGTTAGTTAAGTTAAACGAACGAAAATGAACGCAAGTTGCGTTCGTTCATTTATGTTCGTGAACGTTCGCTAATGTGTTCGTTTATGTTCGTTAATGTCCGTTCGTGAACGTTCGATAATGTGTTCAATTATGTTCGTTAAGGTGTTCATTTATGTTTTTAATTTTTATGTTATATATATTTATGATAATTATATCAAGTATTTTTTTAATATTTATGTTAATTACTTGTTTATTATCGGTGTATTTTGTGTAATATTTGTAATAAAAATGCACATTTTATTTTAAAATAAATATATAATCATTTGTATTTCGTTTGTGTTTATAAACTTCTTTGTATTTATTATGTTCATGAACATTTGTTTGTGTTCATTTGGTTTTGTTTTTGTTCGTTTGCATTCAGTAAGTATTCGTAAACCATTCATGAACATGTGTTTTTTTTTTCTAATGAACAAACACGAACAAAAAATCATGTTCGGTAAATGTTCGTGAATAGCTCATGAACAAGTTTATTTGGCTTGCCTTGTTTGTGTTCGTTTGCAGCCATACGTGTCCCCCCCCCCCCCCCCCCCCCCTATTTACCCTTTATTTTATTAAAGAGATAAAAAAATATTATTATTATAATGTAAAAGATAAATAATATAATAAACAATGGATGTTACAAATTAAAATAAAATATTTTATAATTGTTCTAATGAGTATTCACTTTTCAAAAAGGTGACATTACATCTTCGATCGAAAGTTCTTGAAAGAAATTTTCTTAATGTAACAAATGCAACAACCGTTCATGTATTCGTTACTTATCCGATAATGCAGTTTTGTCTTCAGTTGTTTCATTAAAGAAAATCTATATTTTAATCGTCACTGTCTCATCATCCTAGCCTCTTGATCGCTAGTCTCTTCATCTCTGCCCCTTGATCACTAATCATTTAGAACATCAAAGTCCAAGACTCCAAATCTCCAAGAGTTTTTATTAGGTTTTATGATTATCGCTATTTAGTGGGGTATTGAGAGCTAGTGAGTTTATTATATACTATTAATAAAGCAATAGAATGAATAGTAAATTTTTTTTAGTTTTAAGTTTGGTCACATCCTATTAATAATTGAATGTAAATAGACCAAATGAATTAATAGGAAAGTTTGATCTTTTTAAATTTGGCCGCAACATTATATACTATTAATAAAGCAATAGAATGAATAGTAAATTTTTTTTAATTTTAAGTTTGGTCACATCCTATTAATAATTGAATGTAAATAGACCAAATGAATTAATAGGAAAGTTTGATCTTTTTAAATTTGGCCGCAACACTTTTTAATACTTCTGTTTTTAGTCTTATTTTATAGTTTCTTCAACATTGGCCACTAAATCTTTAAAATTTCTATTTTATTTAAAAACTAAATAAATAGTTTTTTTAAATTAATCTTTTACTATATTTGTTTTGGTTGGAGAAATTTGTTTATTGTATGGGACAACGGGTCAATTCAAACATAATATGTTCATTTGACGATATAAATATGTCTTGACGTGAATTTATGCGCCGGGTAAAATATAATACATTTTATTCGACGGTATATACGTTTCGACGTAAATTTAGTTCAGAAACGAGTTGGGTCAAATATAATACGTTTCATTCGACGGTATAAATACGTTTTGACGTAAATTTAGTTCAGAAATGAGTCGGGTGCGATTGTAATATATACTTTATCATGTTGCATACGTTGTTGTTGCATGTGCTTTTTTCATGTATGTTTTGGGTTGATCTATATTTCAACATAAATTTTGTTTGTAAAAGAGTCAAGTCAAATATAATTCATTCTGACATAATTTCGTTCGGAAAGAGTCGGGTCGATTGTAATCTATACTTTATCACGCCGTGTATGATGCCGCCGCAACGCGCGGCGGTTGAAAATCTAGTTTTATTAATTAATAGTCCGTTTTGTGAGTATTGGGTATTAAGTTGGTGTAGAGTTATTTAGTTATATAGTTATGCAGGACCGTTTGAGGGGTGCAAGTCAGTTTTCATAATGAGGAGAGATTTAGAACACTTAACAGATCAACTAGGAAACTGGACAGTTTATGATGATACTAATATAAACACAAGTAAACAAGAGACAGAAAGCTTAAGAACAAGATAATTGGTTTTCAAGCAAGATGTATATTACTCTCAAGTTCTATTACAAGTGTTATAAAGCATACATAAAAATACAAGAACCTGAGATACTTTATACTACATCCTACAGCCTGGCGCCAGCTGGAAACACTAATCTAGACAACAAGATCAATGTAAAGTCAAAAGGTAGATTGCCTTTTGACATGTGACTATGACATGCCATAGCTCACATCCTATTGTAATACAAAAAGGATAAAAGTACATAAAGTAGAAAGTTACAGACTCAAGACCTTAATCTACAGCTTCCTAAAGCATGGACCTTTTCACCAACTTGTGTAAAGTTGGTGAGCCTGCGGAGTGACAGCAGAAAGTTGGTCAGCTTTTCTGAAAAGTTGTTGATCACAGAGAGCATGTCTTCTCTGTCTTCGAAAGAAATCAGTCTTCTATCTTTGAGGCTTCGGAAGACTTTGTCTTCTAAGCTTCGGAAGACTTCATCTTTGGCTTCGGAAGAATTGGTCTTTTGGTTTCGGAAGGTTTTACACTTGTGTAATTTTCTTGTAGAGTGTAAAACTTTCAAAGTAACTTCTACCATGCACAAAGTGCAAGCATGCAGGAGACACCTTGACTGTTTTGAGTGTATCAGCCTCTTCAATAATCCTTACAAGTTAATTAAGTCATGAGTTTTTCTTGAAGGTTTGAGTTTAGACGTATATTTTTAATAACTAATAGAGTCATCTTTTAAAAAAAATATTGTTATCACTTAAAAACACCTTTTACATAAATCTTCATATACGTGCGAAATTTACAGCATTCCCATGACTTTGGAGTGCTCACCCGATGTCCGCCCTTGATGGTATTCTATCATGTGTTAAAACACTTGATCGGTGGGACCAGTGTATTTTTCATTCTTCTCGATTTGGCCACGGTAGTTTTGTGGTTTTCAAGGGTTTTCCATCTTATTTATTGATACTTTATCATTCTTAGATCAGATGCTTAGATCAGATGTTAGAGAGAGAAAATAGAGATAGAGAGAGCGGGGGTTGAACCGAGTTTTCCGGTGGTGTTTTCTCCGGCCAACCATTGTTTGGTCTTTTGACCATGACATTCGTTGCCTCCCCCTCTGTTTCTTCACTATTCTGTAGAGAGAGAATAAAGAAATAGGCGGATGAACCACCGTTTCGGGCGGTGTTTCGGGCCGATGAACGGTCGTCCGACCTTGCGGTTGTGCCTCCATTATCACCTTGCATCTATCGATGATGGTTACGATTGTTGGCCTGAGACTCTGTGGTGGCCTGTCATTGCCGGTCGCTGACCGCCAAGCCTTTTGTGGAGACGACCGTACGGGTTTTGCCTCGGTAGCTTCGGCTCTACAGTATTTTCATTTGGTGCTCGATTACATTGTGGCTTTTCGCTTCTTCTGTCGAAATATGTTTTAAATACACAAATAAAAAACTTGTTTAAAAACATATTTTTTTAAAATGTTCGATTTTTTAACCATTCATTTTTTATGCGTCACTCAAAAAATTTTTGAATTTTTAAACTTTTTTTAAACTAGTTGGTTTTCTAAAGTTCTTTTTTTTTAAATCATTTATTTTTTAAAACATCTTTTCTTAAACAAATTCTTAGTTTTTTAAACATTTAAAAAAAACAATGCAGTTTTAATCGTCTTTATAAAAGAAGACATGTTATAAAGTTTTAAAGAGACCCGCATATTGGTTTAAAAAAATTTATAAACCACATTTAAAAGAAGACGTTTTTTAAAATATTTTTTTATTTGTGTATTAAATAATAAACATATTTATAATAAAAAGATTATAACAAAATGAAATTATATTGATGATCCTTACAAGTAAAATAGTTATTTTGACAAATTTAACATCACTAACTAAACTAATAGAGTAGGGATCATTGATAAAAGATAACTACAACATTAGAGACTTTATTAGCAATTTTAAAATGTTAAGGACCAAATCCAAAATTTTAACCAAATCACAGGGACAATCCATGTAATTTACTCCTATTTAAATTTACTCTCTTATCACAAAAAGAGATAAAAAATAACATATTGTGTAATAAACGTGTAGAAATTAATTACATTTATAGTTATGAGTTAACGGATATCATAATACTCTTTCCATTTAGACCCTTTGCCTGTTTGCCATACTTAAATTCATCAAGGCTCGCTAATCAACTATTAAAAACTTAAATATGATTTTAAAAGAATAAAAGGTATAAAAATCTATTCAATGGATGAACAACTTACGCTTAAGTGGATTTTGATGGTGATGTGATATAGCTGGAATTCGGATGGTTTACTATGGGCTATCATTTTCCCAGCCCACAGATAGATTAAATAAATAATATATCAAAATAAAGAGTAAAACCTGTCGTTCAAAAAGAGGTATTTGGACTGTTGCAACACATGCTTTTTTAATCTTATCTTATTGTTATAATTTAGATATTAATATCTTATATTTACAAATAGTTAATAAGCAGAAAAACTATTATTATTATTTTTTGAGATGAAAACTAATTCAGACTGCATGCGGACATTTGCTTAATTGTGTCTCTTGTCTTTAGTAAAAGATTAACGGCTAGGGTAGTTTAGGGCTGTTCAAAGCGTTGCTTCTCGACGCACGCTCAATACTCGTTTGGAATTTGCTCGAATACCGCTCGTTCGAACTTTTGCTCGGTTGTAATCGAGCCGATCGGCTTAGATCGGTTTGTAAACGAGCCAAGCATGAGCGAAGATCCGCTCGGCTTGGCTCAGTTCGGCTCAATTTGTTTTTTATTTTTTATATATATATAGTTTATACATAACACTTTTGTAGATTTGGCCTACTATATGTAACTATACAATTATATTTATACATATTAAATCAATCAACCTAAAAGAAAAAATAACACTAAGCACTAAAGCAAAATCTTAAGTCGCAATGAGAAAATTTTAACTCCGCTCTTACTGTTAGTCGATCATCTCCTCCTTTTAGTATCGTTCTCTGCAGTATGCTCACCCCCACATCATTCATGAAAATGTTATGAAATTTGGTTGCTCTTTAAATCATTAAAACTTAAAACCCAACTTTTTCACCGTCCCTCATTGCAATATAAAATGGATGACACACTAGATAGTTGAGTTGTACAAATTGTTCGCCGCTCGTTTGCGCTCGCTCGACGCTCAATCGAAAAATTAATGCTCGAAAATGCTCGTTCTATTTTTCCGCTCATTTGTAAACGAGCCGATCGGCTTGGTTCGGATCAGAAAGGAGCCAAACACGAGCAAAGGTTCGCTCAGTTCGTCTCGGCTCGTGAACAGCCCTAGGGTAGTTTAGGGTAGTTGAATTATACTATTTCTCACGGGTCACGAAAAATGTCAGCCAACAACATTCGTATGGTGAAGATGTGCCTAAACAGATAGTTGTTGAGAAAATCATTAGGAGTTTATCTCTGAAGTTTAACTATGTAATACATATAGAGGTGGTATTCGACTTATTGAAAATTAATCCTGTTAAGCTGATAAGACTACTTTAGTCTCAAGAAGAAAGAATCGACAATAGTGTTGGGTCTGATAAACCCATCAAGGCTGTTGAACGACAAGATGAACAAGTTTTGTTGGTGTTCCCTGATCAAAATAAAAAATAAAAAAAAAGGGCACCTAGAGGACGAGTTCGTGGGCGTACATAGTTTAGGGGAAGAGGGCCAGGTTTGAGAAGAGATGGTCTGGATCGAAATAAAGTGGCACGATACTATGTATGTAAAAAATTCGGCCACCTAAAAAAAAGATTTTTAACATAATTTGGTTAAAGCTTCTTTGATCATCTTTCTTAGTTTATAATTCTTTTGCCAACATTTTAAACGGCTAGTCGAAAATATCTTTTAACTTTTAGCTTTAGAAGATAACAAAACTAATTTAGCTTTTATATGTATTATGTATATTGGATTGGGTTAAGTATTAAACGGGCCTCCTCATATAAACTCAACTGGGCCCAACACATACTATGGTTATATAATTTTTACGGTTTGATTATTATATGTTAGCACATATATTTTTCTTCTTTTGTTATAACTTTAAGATGTATTGTTTAAAATAGTTTTTTTTTTTTATGTTTTGAATATGCCGTCATGAACTACTTATTTTTATCCACTTCTGTATTCCTTAAGCTGAGCCGGTCGACACATATTATGTTCTTTAAAACTTTTAAAGTAGTGTCTTCTTATTATCTTAACATACTGCTGTGACATGCCAATATTTATCTACTTTTGGTATAAATATTATTTAAATCAAGCTTGTTCCCGTTTTGATGTAAATTTTATTTAGAACCAAACCTGGTCAAATATGATATGTTTATACTTCTTCTTAAAGATACGCTTTCGTGTTTGTTTATGCTCACCCATTGTGCCTTCGTTTCCATTTAGAATTTATGACAAATCGGCCCGCTGCTCCCTGCAAAGTTGCAAGTATAACCCGTTAGTTCAATACCAAATAGGTTTTTTAAGCTTTTATTTGATGGTAATAAATATATTTAACTATGTAGCAACAAGAACAAAATGTGTAACTATGCACCAAAAACAACAAAATCTACTTTTTGCAATAATTATTATTTTCCTTGAATTATTTTGTTCATTTGATCATGTAGTGTAATCATGCAGATTCCTATATTGCATTCATTTAGTGTCTTTTTTTAAGCTTCTTTCATTATATGTCCACAATGTGTTTGTATAATGACTAAACCAATTATATGCTACAAGACCGCTCCAGCTTTTTATTATTATGTTACTGTAAATGGCAGAAATGCTTTTGCTGTTATGCACATTGGTGGAGTTTGAGGGAGCACAGGCTTATTGGAGAAGAGGCTTTGTTTGAGCTTTATACTCATCATGTAAACTATAGTGTATAATTTGCATTTTTGTTCATCATTTGGTGTCCTTTCTGCTTTTAGATAGTGAAATATTAACTTTAAGCATATGGGTTTTGATTCTTTTTTTTTTTTTTTTTTTTTTTTGTTCATATAGTTTTCAGAAGAGAATTATGTTGAATATGTCATTCAATCGTTTAATTAGTGTCAATACGAGTGAAGGAGCTAACATGATTCAAAAGGCTTTAACAAACGAACCAAGAAGAATGCATAGGAACATGAACTCCATTTCCATCACTGCAGTTTAAGAAGGCGGCAGCGCTCCTACTCCACCAACATTACGAGATCAAACCGCCGAAGACCCACCACTAGAATCGTCAATACTTGACAAAAGAAGAACCACACATATATTATATGTAACAAAGCACCACAGTGATACAAACAGCTGCAGTGTTGGTAAAGATATTTTCACAACAGATTATTGGCTCTCACAATAGATTATTGGCACCCGTTATCAGCATTCCAAGCTTTTGCTATGTTTTTAAGCAGCGGCGACACTAATGTTCGAAATAATCAAGTTTGTATTATCCTAAGTTTATTTGTATCCTAAGTATAATAAGTAGTTGGCTAAAGAAGGTAGTTATATGATAGTTGGCGTCAATTATGAACCGTTGCAATGATTCATATGCAATGAGCAACAAAGATCCATTGACCCGTGACCCGTTAACCAGTGACCCATGAACAAACCCAATTAACCAAACACAGTATTGCATGTACAAAGTTGCAAGATTTAAGAAGTGGTAATTTTTGTAGCACTTTCAAGAGTTAGTTATAAATTTAAGTGTATATAGTTTAAACCCATTGCTAACTAATTTGCATTTCACCGTCTATGTAACAGTAGATGTACAAAAAAAATCAGCTCAAGCCGATGAACCACGGTCTATGTAACGGCAACTGTAGCGCGTCGTTATGGATACGCTAGAAATACAGCTGAGAAAACCCATCATTTTTACAGATCCCCTTCATAATTCATTGCTTTGATAAAAAAACTCACCTCCAAATGAATCCAGTTTAGAAGTAAATACTCTAATCTGCAGCTCTCATTAAACAAGTCAACTTGACCTTTCTTTGACTTATGTTAAAAATACATCATTTTGTATGTTATTTTTTTCAATTAATTGAATATTTCATGCTGTGCACTCATTGTTTATACTTTAAAATTCAAAAAACGGTCAAAAGATATAATCAAATAAATAGGGTTTTGATTTTGGGTGTTGCCTATTTAGTTCCCATTACCTCTGACATTTCCTCTTTTAAGGTTCTAATTATACATGTCAATTCAAATGACATGGTATAATTTAAAGCACATAAATGTATTAGTACCGGTAAAAGTGTTCAAATTCTGATACCCGGAAATTTTATATAGTGAATTTCAATATCTGAGGTTCAATCCGAAATATTGGATAACCGATATCTGGAATTTCATATTCAGATTTGAATATCCAAATTCTAAAAAAATATGTACTATATAATAATATTCATAAAAATTTAATATACTTTATTATAAATTCTTTGGATATATGAACTTCTTAAGCAAATATCTGAAAAAATCCAAAATTTCTAATTAATATTTCTTGTTTAATACCTTTTAGAAAAATATTTATGACAATTCGGTTATCGATATCCGATAATTTTCAGAAAAATTTGGATATTCAAATTTTCGAAGAATTCAAGTTCGGAATTTTGGATAATTCGGTGTCGGTTTCGAATTCAGATATTTTTACACACTTAAAACTGGTGCAATTTATAAGTGAGAATGAATATAGAAGAAGCATAATATATGGTTCAATTGTGACATTTATCATCACGGAATTTTTATATTCATTATAACTTATTATTTGAACATACTTTTGGTTAGTCTTTTGAGTTAACTCTTGCAAAATGAAGAACTCAAAATTCTAATTCTAATTACAGAATATTCTTAAGTGAAAGATCTCTAATACACAACAAAGTTAAAATCTGGTAAAAAAATAATAAGAAAAGATTAGCTAGAGAAAAAAAAAACCTATTTTATCTGTGTTATTTTTACTTCCTTAAAAGTTGTAATATCTTGAAATTTAGAGGGAAAAAATGGATTTTTGTTTAAAATAGATTAAATATGTAAATAAGTTGAAATTATGAGGGTATGTAGGACAAAATACTCAAATCCTTCCTTCATTTACTTGCGCTCTAAAGTTTCATAATATATGGTTCAACCTTGACATTTATCATCATAGAATTTTTATATTTTGTATAGCATATTATTTGAACGTAAGCTTCGTCGGCCTTTTAAATTAACTCTTGTAAAGTGAAGAACTCAAAATTCTAATTACAAAAATATTCTTAAGTAAAAGGTCTCTAATAACATTAAAGTTAAAATATTAAAAAACAAACAATAAGAAAAGATTAAGCTAAAGAAAAAAAATATCTATTTTCTCTTTGTTGTTTTTACATCGTGCTTACTTACTTAAAAGTTATAATATTCGGAAATTAAAAGGAATAAAAATGAATATTTGTTTAATTATATACCTATACCTATATTAAAGAACAACTGAAATGAATAGTATTTCACAACCCTTCAAGCTCAAAGTATAAGAAGCATGTTCTCACTTGATGTGCCAGTTGTGACCCTCCTGCACGCGTTCTCTGTTCCCATTCTCTCCTACCATCGTCTGTGGCATTTGTTACGGCCGGGGTATTCGTCTTAGAGATGAAGATCCGAGAGGAAGGCTGTCAGCTTCTCCGGCAAGACTACGCGGCGGTAACGCCACCTTCTACTGAAGTCACCACTCAATCAGGTTGGATCTTACGTCTTGGAGTTGGAGATGAAGACGATTCATCTTGCATGTTCAAGAAATCGGCTACATCTGCACCGAACAAGGATTCCAACTATAGAAACAGGCAGCCAAGGTGAGGCAAGATAGGGAATTATCAGTGATCGTAGTTGCGATCTCAACAGTCGGACGATGTTTGTGAATTGTTGATTGATTTTGGTTTTGTAGAGACTTAGGGGGCGTTTGGTTGAAAGGAATGGAATGGAATCGAGAAACTAGTATAATTTTCCAGTAAAATTGTGTTTGAGTGAGCAATTAAAAATAAACCTAAGGGAATGTTTCACCTCAAATTCCTTTGGTTGTGGGATTTCAAAATCTTTCCACCTAGAGAGGGAATTTGAAATCCCACAACCAAAGGAATTTGAGGTGAAACATTCCCTTGGGTTTTACATTTTATTACCCACTTAAACATAATTTTGCTTGAAAATTATACTAGTTTCTCAATTCCATTCCTTCCAACCAAACGCCCTCTTAGGGTTCTTCTGTTTTCACTTTCGGTGTAACAGTTTTGTTGTCCGCTTTATGTTTGGTTGCTGTACATGATGGGTGAATTTCCGTTAGCCGGTGATTATTAACAGTAAGCTGTTTTAATTTGGTGATTCTCCAGATTTTTATTGGATTTTGTTCGGTCTTATATCTCGGTCATGTACCGGTTAGTTTTTGGTGTTTTGTGTCTTTGTTTTTACTTATTTATTCGTTTGTTTTGTGTTTGCAGGTGTTACATAGCAAATTTGAGCGATAGAAGTATGTGTTAGTTTAATTTATTGTTTTTTGATCTTATCATGCATTTTGAATTTATTTGATTTTATAAATAATAGTGTCTTCATAGGTGCTTGCCTATGATTAATATACGATGTTGTAGTTAGTTCTTGAATAGGGCATATAATTTGACCACAAAACTTGGATCTTCTTCAAGTAATAACAAGTTCAACTTCTTATATATACGATTTTTTATTGAGCACTTAGATTTAATAGTATGTATTTTGTCTAATGGTATGTGGTTGATAGCCTTAAAATTAGGTTTCATTCATATTTGCCTAACACTTTTATGTATAATGTCTTAAATAAAGTATTCTACTACGAAAGCCATTGGATTATATGTATGGAGATTGTATTTCATTCCTTCTTGATATGGTGCTTGCTTTTTTATGTTTAATGACCGCTGTTTTCTTTTATATATCCTTTGTATTAGGTGGTATTGATGTTACATTTGTATTCTTTTATTGATGGTCTTTCATGGTCATCTGGTAAAAAAATTGCTTGATTAGTTTTTAGATGTTGAATTGCATTCACAGTAAGCATTTTTTGCATCACAATCAGTTTAATGTTTGTTCTTTTCTCAAATCAGTTTTTTTAATTAATTAAAATCAGCAATATGTAATTACTCAAA
This sequence comes from Flaveria robusta, assembly GCA_025506415.1. Lineage (NCBI taxonomy): Eukaryota > Viridiplantae > Streptophyta > Magnoliopsida > Asterales > Asteraceae > Flaveria > Flaveria robusta. The sequence goes on from CM046474.1 coordinate 10,165,422, forward strand.
CCAGTTTGTATACATCTCAACCTACCTTTGAACGTGTTTGACTGGTTTAGCAGCTTTTTGTTATCTCATGCTTTTGAATTTTGAAATATATTTTTTAAATGGTAATACATTGATGGAACTAATTAATATCTTTGATTTCTTCATTTGATGCATTCATGGTGATTGAAACCTGAATCTATGAGATTTTGATGAAACTACTCGAAGTCTATGATTTCCTTATTTGATGCATCTGCGCAGATTGTTTCTTGAATCACTATACTTACACAATGATTGAACTCGAAACTAAACTTTTATTACATATACGTTTTTACAATTTTTTTTATTGTATATGGGTGTAGAAATGAAGTTGTGACTTATATTTTGGTATTATAATTTTGTTCTTTTTTTACTATGTATGTTGTTTGTTTTATTTTCCGTTTCTCAGAAGAGAAATAAAATCAAATAGTAAACATTCTCTTAAAGCAATTATCTTTATTGTTTGAATAAACCATTCTTTATGTCCTTACTGTTCATTAATGTCTCTAGTGAGACTGCATAGAATACATATTTTATTTTTGCTTCGTCATGTTTGAAAACTATATTCCTTAACTATCATGCTATTGTAATAGTGATAGACATAGTTGATCCTTAAAGCGTATCCATAAGTTGTGCAATTTGTTTCTTTCATCTCTATACTTAATAGCAGAAACTATTGGATCTGGTCTGTCTCATGTGCTTATTCAGTTATTTGATACAACATCCATAGGTATTCGGTTCAAAATGGATTGTCGCCAAAGTCCAAACTACATCTTTTGACAAGTGTTTACATAAGCAATTAAATTTTTGTATAACTTCATTATTTGTTTTGACTTAACTATCACATTCCATGAAATCTTTAGTGCAATTGCAAAATAGTTTTAAATGAAAGATTATTTCTAACTTCATCTAATTCTCTAGAAACAGGACCATCCGCAAAGACGACGAAACACTAGAATTGTATGTCAATGTATCATGGTACAAGATTACTTTTGGGCCAGGTTTGACATAAATCAACTGCTAAGTAGCTTTTGTTGTCGCTTTAGGGCCGGCCGTGATATAATATAAATGTTAGTTAGCTTTTGGGAACTAATGCCTACTAACTGTAGTGCAAAATTTTGATGTCAATTTAGAACCGGAATTAAAATAATACAACAGTTTATGGCTACTAATTGTTGTCCAACCAGCTATCTACGTACTCTTCACTTAGTTTTTCTAGAAACATGATCTTTAATTGGTGCGACGAAAATCCGCCGCAACGCGCGGCTGATAATCTACTAGTATAGATTTAATGTGTAAATGGGGTATGTGGGACGGAATCCTCAAACCCTTCCTGTAAACAAAAAGAGCCGTCTTCCCTCCACTTGCGCTCTAAGGTTTTATAATATATGATTTGACCGTGACATCTATCAACACATAATTTTTATATTCTTTATAGCACATTATCTGAACATACTTTTTGTCGGCCTTTTGAATTAACTCTTGCAAAATGAAGAACTCAAGACTCTAATTACAAAATTCTTCTTAAGTGAAAGGTTTCTAATACACATTCAAGTTAAAATCTAAATAAGAAATAAGAGAAGGTTAAGCTAGAGAGAAAATTAACTATGTTCTTCATGTTGTCTACACATCATGCTCACTTCCTTAAAAGTTGTAATATTCCGAATCTAAAAAAAATAAAAATTAATTACATTTAAATTAGATTAAATATATAAATGAGGTAAAGTTATGGGGACATGTGGGACAAAAACCCAAAATCCTTCCTCTAAAATGAAAGAGCCCCCTCCCCCTCCCCTTACCTGTGTTCTAAGGTTTCACAATATATTGTTTTACCGTAACATCTATCGTCATGGAAAATTTATATTCTCTATAGCATATCATTTGAACATACCTTTTGTCAGCCTTTTAAGTTAACACTTACAAAATGAAAAACTAAAAATTCTACTTACAAAAATATGCTTAAGCTAAAGGTCACTAATACACATTAAAGTTTGAATCTAAGAAAAAACAATAAAAGAAGATTAAGCAAGAGAAAAGAATAACTATTTTCTCCCTCTTGATGTATACTCTTGTGTATACATCGTGCTCACTACTTTAAAGGTTGTAATATCCTGAAATTTGAAGAAATAAAATCAGTAAGTTACTTACAAATTGTCACAAAATGTTAAACTTCTTTTAATATAAGTGATAACGAGTGTTTATCCCATATATCTACAAAAACCACAACCATACATGCATAACTGGATGGTAACATGATGAATCAAGAGTTTATCAAACAAAAACAGGTAAATATAGGTGCATAATCTGTTTTTGTGCCGACCGACTCAAGATGAAACCAATTTGGTTTCGTCAAACCTAATCAACATCGCAAATTTGGCTCAAACATATTCGGGTTGTGACCGGTTTTTGGGGAAAAAGTGATTGGTTATGTTGATGAAACCAAATTAGCTTGAAAAATATACAGGGTTTGGTTCGATCCAGTTCGGTTTTAAAAAGTATGACTCGGGTCCAAACTGGTTTCAACCAATTATCGGTTTCCAAAAGGTTTTGTTCTATAGGTTAAAAACCGGCCCGTTCTTCTTTTCAACCTCTTAGTAGCAACCAACCTTTATCACTTCATGGCGGCCTTTATCACTTCATGGCGGTCCCCATTAGTGTTGTCGGCTTGTTCTTTATTACTTAGAAGCACAAGATAAGATTCTCGAAGCTTAGGCATATCCCTAAGGCCTAGCTAGGTGTGTTAACCTGAGAAGTCTCACAACACTATACGAAAGTTTGTTTGCTTCATGGAAGAATCTCTTCTTTATAGTTGCAAGTAACATCTGCAGCCCATGTGTTGAAGGCAGTGGAAATATTGTTAATTAAAATTTTTTTTTTATTAACAAAACATACCCTGTAAAATCTACTATTCAAGTCCATCTATTACTCGTCTGTGAGATGCAAGTCGTATAAATTTGACGGGGATAAATACCATGTGTCATTATGTCAAAAGAATCTCTATTAGTTAAACATATATGTTATATGCTTAATGATTATACTAGTGGAAATGCTCGCGCGTTGCGGCGATACGGCTGTTGCGTGATTTTTGGGAATTCGATTTTAGTTAGTATTGACTCAGTGCGTTATGATGTAAATTAAAAAAATCAAAATATAATTATTGAAAAAATTGAATGAAGGAAAATAATTACGTATATGAAAAAAGTCATTAAGACAATTATATTATCCCAACAAGATTAGTGAAAGCATAGGTGGTATTTTTGGTCGAAAATCACTTATTACCTAGATTTTAGGGGGGTTTTTCTTATTAATGTAGGTTAGATTTTTATGATCATCGGAAGCAGCTTTCGGTGGTGATTTGCATAGACCGGAGAAAGTTAATGAATAAATTATCACAATAAAATTACCATCTTCATTGTTATTAAGCTTTTAATAACCGGCAAGGGAAAGGAGAATATGGATTAGTGCTCAATCACAATGAATGAACGGATTTGAAAGTAAATGACGGTTTTGTTTGGCCACGTGTATATGCTTTAGCATTTGTATTATAAGCATCATATATTATACTTTATTTTAAGAGTATAAATGAAATAAAATTATTAAATTTTTTAAATTTAAGAATGACTTTTCATATAAGTGTCTTAATCCATATGTAAAATTATTATTCAATCCTCCTTTCACTTTTATTATAAAAGATAAATAAATATTAAAATTATTAAAACTCAGAATATGCCTTTAAAAATATTAGTATTATAATTATTATAAACATAAAGATATATATATATATATAAGTTATATACTTAAATATTTAAATAAAAGAATACTTCATTTAAATAAAACTTTAGTTTTAAAAATATAATTAGTAATTATAAATTTAAATGTCAATTTATATTATTATAAATAAAATAAAACTTAATGAAGTGAATTAAATAATATCACATTATTAAATAATGTATTAATAATATGTATTAAATAATACAATAATTAGAAAAGGTTAATTAAATGAGGGCAAAAGTGAAATTATTGCATAACACACTTGTACTTTATGCTTAAAATATTGTATAGGTATCTTACACTTTAAATAAAATTACTATCTTATCCTTCTAATATATATTATATAGTAGTATAGATAACCTAAACACCAAAATCATATGATTGCTTATGAACTTTAACCGATGTTAAAAGCTTAAGCGAATTATTTAAACATGCTTTAGGACATTTATAAATTTACTTCTCTATTTAATCACCTCTAAAATATCAAAAAGTAATTATATAAAAGTTATTTATTAGATTATGTGTAGTGGTTCATTAGTTAAAATGCCAACTAGGCAAATATTAATTTTTAAAGCATCTTCTAAAATAAGTGTAGTGTTTTAAAGACCGTTTTAAGTAAATTTATCAAAAGTGAGAAAAAATAAATCCACTCACATCTTTTAACGTTCATTAAGGGTTTAATTAAATATAAGCTTGAAGCACCTTTTAAATTGGATGTAATGACTTTAAAACTTAATTTGTGTCTTTATATAAATGGGTAAATAAGAAGCCATTATCAAACACTTAAGGCGATGCGGATGCCATTTCCTTTGATAAAGGCTCCTTATTTGCTATTTTGTTCAAATAAATAAACAAGATATTTGCTATCTTAAAAATAAATATCCTAAGCAAATATTAACATTGCCTTTGATTAATACTAATAAAATGATTATCATGTTTACCTAGGATCCATTACAAGAATTTACATCTATGGCGACAATCCCTATGGCGAAGACACACCCTAGTCGCCATAGGTCTACGTAAGGCGACGACAAGTCGTCGCTATAGGGTAATCTTGAATTTTGACGATCCTAATCCTATGGCGACGACAAGTCGTCGCCTTAGGTAGACCTATAGCGACAAAATTCTGTCCTCGCCATAGAGTTCTCTTTGTCGTCACCATAGCCTCATTTAATTAATTTTTGATTTATTTAAATAAATGTAAAAAAATTAAAATTTGACTGACATAAAAATATATACTTATTTTATTTTTTAAAAATACAGGTAAAAATTGAAAATCAATATGCCCAAATGCAAATGGAGGTGGGCGAGTCGCCCGTAAATGAGATAGAATGTTTGGAGCTCGCCTTAGGACAAAGGCGTGGTCATACGAGAGGTGCTGGGTGAAAAGTAAAAAATTTCTCTCGTTATGAATCATCAAGCGGGTCGTCATCAAATCGGGATGAAGAAATGGAAGCTTTAAGGCAATAAATGCGTGAAATGCAATAAAGAATGGATGAATTTGAAAAAAGAAAATCAAATCCCGATAATGATGAAGATGACAATTAGATACTTAATTTGTTTGGTTTGTAAAAATTTAAAATATATTTACATTAATAGTTTTGTTTTTATGGTATGTAACTTGAATCATATTGATTTTCGTTTAGGTATCCGTAATATATAATAACATTCGTTTGACTGTACAAATCTGTATTAAAACCTATAATATTGGGAGAATAACTGGAAAATATAAAAATTAAAATTTAAAATTTAAACCATAGGGTTGACTTAATATTTTTTTAACATTCGTTTAGGTATCCGTAATATATAATAACATTCAGCTAGACTATGTCGTTGCCATAGGTCTTTTCAAAAAAAAAATTTATTTAAAAAATTAAATATTAAAATACATGACGACTACACTATGGCAACGACTTGGTGTCGGCATAGACCTCATTGTGCTAAGTCTGTGACGACGACAAGTGGTATCTATGATGACGACTGTCGTCGTCATATGGTCAATTTCTTGTAGTATCAAAGTTATCATCACGTCAAAACTTTTTCTTTTTAGTTTCTGAAATCGTTGAAAATATTTTCAAACTCATAAACAAATCAAACAGTTGTACAAAGTAGCTTCCTATCCCGAAGAAAGTCTCCTACCTGGTTATTACACGTAAAACTAGGTGTAGTATAATGATAATTTGATGGGTGATTATGTTAAATTGAAATAGTTAAAACGCTAAAAAAATTTGTTTTTCCTTTCCTTAATAAAAGGAATACTTGACTATTGAACCTTTTTATTTATACCGTCATAGATATCAAAACAATTTTAGACTACTTCGATATTAACATAGTCTTGTTATTCCAGCGAGTTCTACAAAATCAATACTTTACTTGATTATCCAAGAATGAAATGAAAGGATGAGATTTTTTAACAATTAGAACGAGTGCTACACCATGAATGATTATTTGATACTTTCTATACGACTTGTATAATACTATATCAGATCTTGTCACATCATTATAATTTCGTCTTTTTATGATTTTTACAAACCAAAAACTTTACAACTAGCATAGGTGCATACCGCATACAATTCGTATAGCCCTTTGTATAGAACCTGTATGGCTCGTATAGGTGTCGATGACGTCCAAAGAACCTTTGCCAGTGATCAAATAATTGAGGCCTTAGGAAAACTAAGTACCAAAACATCTCTAATAAATTCAAGTTCCTTAAATATATAGATCTGAACCGCGGACAAAAGATGTTACACGAGCTAGAGGATGTTTGTTAACGACATCATTTTTAGCTTTCGTTTATTGAACAAGGCGAAATACAATTATGGTTTTGTGTAACTCCTAACCACACATATAATAACTCTATTAATTTCATGATTATAAAGGTACATCATATCCCAAAAAATACTACTTTTATGATATTTCTTCTGTACACACCATTGTTTTTTAACTCTTTCTGCAAGGAATAAAATGGATCAGAACTCAACTCACTTTCTAAAACACCAAATGAACCACTAATCACCCTAATCATCCTTCGGTTAAAGAACTTATATTATAAACTAAAAAACATGATTACATTAATATAAAAAGTGGATCAAACTCACTAACCCTAGAAGAACAAGAGAGAGAAAACGATGGCTTGTAAACCTGGATCATGGGTTATTAGTGGTCAGATGCTGCATGCAGTACAGTAGTAACACACACACACAAACACACACATACATACACACGGTAACAGCACAGTAAGCAGAAGTAGATAGCAGGATTTAAATAATAAGCAAGTACCAATGCACAGACATGGAGGAAGGTGAAATTTTGCAGAGAGAGAGAGAGAGTGTGTGTGTTTATGGAGGTGTGATTAGTGTGTGAGAGAGAGAAAAAAAAAAGAAAAAAAAAAGCATCGATTACATCACACAAAAGAAAGAGAGAAAGAGAGAAAGAAAGAGGGTAAAAGACATGATAATAGGTTTGAGGGGAAACTGAAATGAAGCATGGGAAGGTGGCAGAAGAGCACACTAGACCACAGTTATTTGTGTGATTGAGAAAGAGAAAGTGAATAGTGAATAATAGTAAATAGTAGTAGTGGTCTCTTTCTTCTGCTTCTGCTGCTTCTGCTTCTGCTGCTTCTGCACAAGGCACAGGCCAGTGGACCAATCCTTCATTAACTTCTTTCAATTCTCAATCTCAATTATATATCATCTTTCTTGCTTTTACTCCCTTTCATTAAAATGTGGTGAATGATATGTGACTTACACATTTATAGTTTTGTAAATATAAATATTCATTTTTATAAGTTAATTATATGTCTAGGGAATGATCTTTTGGCCTAGTGGTTAAGGGGGAGGTGGGAAGCTTTGCCTCTCTTGGAGGTCCAAGGTTCAAACTTTGACATTGGCGAATATTACTAACTTAGTGATACTAACTACTAACCACTAACCAGCCGTTCAAAAAAAAATTATATGTCTAGGGTATGCATGTACATATCCTAATCATACCCTTTCTAGATTCGGTTTAAACATAATTAGAGAAGTCGTGTGATTAAAGATTATGTTGATGATATTAATGATGTTAAACATGTATCTTATAACGAGTTGTTATAAAACAAGTTGTGTAAGATAGTGTTTAGAATTGTTTTATTTGATTATTGATTTTGTTATCTTGAATAAAACAGATTGGAAGCATATTAAATTTGATTAACATGATTTCAAAACATACATTTTTAGACCGTTGTCATTTGAAGGTTTTATTTAGTTGATCGTTGAAAACTATGTATGGTCACATCTATAAACATTCTTTGATCAACAATCAGTCTATTGTTACATTATAAATATTATTATGGTCTTAAATCTCCTAATTCCAATAAGCTTGACACAAAAATTTATTTGTGGAGTGTGGTAGCAACATTTTAATATGTCATTGCATTAAGGAATTTTGATAACTTATTACATTGAGATGAAACAAAATTGTTTTTTTCTCTTTTTACATATTGAACATATTGTTATAGAAAACGTAAAATAAGAAAACTTGTTGCCTATAAATACTAACACAAGCAGAAAACTTTAATTAAACAATAAGAGCATGAAAAATGCGTAGGAGAAACCACGACTCTCAAACTTTTGTACCTAGAAAAGTTCCAAAATTGCTAGTTGTTTAAAAATGTTTCGAAAAGACGGACTTACATGATTTGGCCTAGTTGTCGGGCCCAAAATCTTCCGTATAGGCTATGAGTTTAAGGTTCAAGTAAAATCTTAAGACCTTTCATCATCAATACATTAAAGAACGTATTTATGCTATTTTATGATTTAGTCATATTTGCTTTTGTTAAAGCATTTGTAGCGAGGGTTCGTTAACCCTACCAACATCAATGTGGAAGGGTGGGAAAAGGAAAATTGTGGGTCTTGACCATGGACCATCCGTTGCACATATGGGTTGGATTTTTTAGAGGTGAAGAAGAAAGAAACATGTGCGATCCATGAGGTGAAACGTCATAAGCCCCTTGAGTTAGAGATGTGGTTATATACTTATATGATAAAAATAATATAAACAAATCAGTTTACTTGATACTTAGTAAATTAGATGAGATAAAAATATACATATAACAAGAATTAATGATGTACGAAAATAATAATTATGTATAAGAATCACCCATAATATAATGATTGTTTATGTGCCAATTTTGTAGGTTTAGATTTTATCTTCATTACAGAATATCATAAAAGTTATGTTGGGTCACCTCAAACTGTAAAAAAGAATCAAATTGAAGGGTAAAGTAAAAAAAGTATTTAAGAGTAAAAAATGAAAAATAGAAAAAGTAAGTTCGAAAAGTGAAAAAGAGGCAATAATGAAGTGAAAGAAGGGTTTTGTGAGTTGGGACCCAATTTTTGCAGGGCGTGGGTGTGGCTTTGTCGGGTTTTTTGTCCATTCTCATCCCACATTTTCATCCTTTTGCTTTGTATTTTTGAAATTAGTTATTACTTATTAGGGTTACAATTTATTTATTTCTAATGAAACTATGTAAGAAGAAAAAAACAAAGAATAGATGAATCAGTTTTAAATTTATTATTATTTGCTAATATTTCTGGCATATTATTGTAAAAATGCAATATAAAATACATTAAAATATTTTTTTAAGAAAAAGATTAAGAGGTTCTAAGAGGGTGAATATTTTAAAAAAAAATTGCAGCAATTTGATGTGTTTTTGTTTTTGTTTTTATACTTTTCTTAGTTGCACGTTTAAGTTAATTAGGTAAAGGAATTACATTTGAGAATAAGTAAGGGTGTTTAATTTAGTCGAGTATTTTTTTAATTAACTGAATTGAATCTTATCTAATCGCGCCGATGATTTTTTTGATAGCTTAGGTTCTTTTCAAACCTAAAAGTTTTTTATTTCTGAACTATGTTCTGATTCATGAATATTTTAGGGACATAATGTTAATTAAAAAAGAGAATTAGATATATTCTCTTATAAACTTATAAAATTACATAATTTCTCATAACATAAGTTTTGAATACAGAATGTATAATAATTTTAAACATGATTTTAAAGAAAAATATATGAAATTGTCCAGAATCAAAAGGTGTTGAGAACTTTTTTTTTTTTTTTGATGTATTTAGTTTTTTAGCAATGCATTTATAATAGGTAGCTATACGTAGTTTTCTTCTCTTAAGCCAAAGATGACAATAATTATCTAGGTTTAATCTATTTTAAATTCTATTATTTAACTAGAACTAAACACATATATGGTATACTTACCATCTTAAACTTAGAGTTTTAGTCAGAGATCGACTTACAAGTCACGTTTAAAACTTCAAACGGATGGTATTATGAAAGTAATTTAGCAGGCTAGTATAAATGAATTTTTATGTACAACTCATTAATTTTTATTATATTTTATTATGGGTGATTGATACAATGGCAATTCAAGTAAAATTTATAATCTAGTTGGAACTTTTTCTTGCTAAAATTCATATCTTTATGGTGACTAAAAAACAAAGAATAAGAAAACTTACCTTGGCCCCATCACCATTGAGGACCATGTCAATATAAAACGAGATAACCTCATTGTCTCCCTTGTGTGGGCATTTTTGGGAGTAAAACAAGCTCGATTTGAAATATTCATAAGGTCATGTTCTTGTTCAACATCAGTCCTGTTCTTTTACCTCCTAAATTTAAGATACAATAATACAACTGCGTATATTATATACTTTTGTGAATGAAGTTTGTGTAAAAACCAAAGGGTGAATAGGTTGTTGGAATAAAAAGATCCATATGTAACAAATGTAAAGAAAAGGTAACATAATCAAATTTTTTGAACTTATAAGAGATCTATGTTACTTACTTTTCAGATATGCTAACATATTGTTCAGCACATGTAAACCTATTGTTTGGTAGACGTTTTAGCATATCATTTTTATCAAACTTATTCATATTTTTGAAACTTAGATGTCCTAGTCACTTGTGCCATAGATGTTATTCATCCACACATACTTCTAAAATAAAGTAAGATACATTCCAATTCAAGATGTGTTCTTTACATTTAACATGTATATTTTCTTTCTTCTGTGTGCCCTTAGCAAAATATTATTAATTTGAATTATAAAAGACAAGACAACATTTTTATATTGTACGAAAAGTATATCATATTTTTATCATAAATTGTTAAATAGTTAGAAGATTGTAAATGAGCTCACCGATGTAGTTTACATCATCAGAGCTTACTATTTTATACTAACTAATCCTCTTTCAGTAATGTAACCTATTTTTTTACCACTTCTGCAAAAGATCCTTCATCGTATGATTCAATATTCTGCAACTAGGATTTGCCAGTTGTTATGTGTCGAGAACAACCTATGCTCATAATTCATAAGTTTCATTTGATCTGTGATTGTTCCTACACATGTTAGAAATAATTAATGATGAAGAGGGAACCAAGCTTGATTTGTTTTGGGTCTCTTGAATTTAGTGAAGTATCTAATATTTTGTAAGTCGAGGTAGGTTTAATGATTTAGAGTTAAACTTTTAACTCTCGAAACCTTAAGTTATAGTAGCTTTAACTCTTCATATCTACTTGAACTTAGGAGATGCAGGAGCTTTCACAACTACTGTAGTGGTTTGTTAGCTGTGTTATTGGCATCAATTTCCATCTAATAGGCATTAAGAATTCCATAGAGTTCTTCTAGTTGTGTGGTTCTCAAGTTTGTTGTTCTTCTTAATTATGAGTAATATATACATTGTACATGCCTTTAACAGTGACCTCATCAACTTCCACATAATATTATTATTCTCCACCTTTACTCCAGCCTCTTATGAGCATCTATTAACAAAACATATCTAAGATATGTTAGCTGTTATAAGTTCACCCTTAATGAAGTAGAATTTTTCAAACTTTTGCTTGAGGAAATATTTTTTGTGTTTTCTTTTATATCTTTAGTGTTTTTAAATCTAGCCTTTAATGCACCCCGTAGACTTTTTTCTAACTTGAATTTCTTAAAACCATGAATAATCATGTTTGAAACACACATTCTTAGTAACCAAAGAGCCTTTGAATCAACCTCTAACTTTATATTGTTTTTTTTAGAGTACTTAGTCGGATCTTTCGTAATCATACCACCACAACGACTAGTTTTTACCATTGGGGTATAAGGACTTTCTACTATAGATACCCATAACTTCTATCTAAATTTCACAATAAGTCTTTCATACGAGTCTTCCATGCATCATAATCCTCTTGCGTGAACATAGGAGGCTTGGTTTGACAACAAACCTTTTGATCATGCCACTACTAGAAAATAAGGCTAATGTAACTTTTTAGATGTAACCCTTTTCAATTGAGTTGCATTTGAGTCTAATGCAACTTTGTTTAACATAAAGGTTGCAATACAGGATATAAAAAAAGTTGCGAAATTTATTTAATATTGCAACCTTTTTATTTGAAAGCTGCAAAATTACTAAAACTTGCAACCTTTTTTCTGAAAAGTTACAAATTTTATTAAACATGTGCATATTTCAATAAGAATTTGTAACTTTTTTTATGAGAAAGGTTGCAATTTTTGATGAAACAAGAAACTTTTAAATAAAAAAAACTAGTTGGCAATTTAAATAAACTAGCGTTTTATCCATAGCGCGCGTTGCGCGTTGGAAAACCGCTTTATATTCGATACGGGTGAAACACCAAAAATGGAAGTCGAGCCAATGCAACGGATGCCATATATGTATATTAGAGGGCACAGGTTGGCTCAGAACCTATGGCAGGTTGCGGCTACAAACAAAAAATAGTTGCCACGCCAGGACAACCTACACCAGTCTCAGTGTATCATCATAGCCGCCATCATATCCACAAAGAAACCAAAACGAAGAGTCTCGGAGGAATACATGACCTCGTCATCAACACCGTGCCTTCTAGCAAACCCAAACCATTAGAATCAAACAACAATCATGTAAGCTTATGCTAAGCATAATAATTTTTTTATGGTTTTAAGCTTATATCTTGTTATTGTGTTTTTAGTGCAGTTCATTATGTATACTTGTTAGTTATTATGTTTTTTTACTACTATTGTGTTCTTCTAAAATGATAAATTAAAAAAAAAGGGATAATTGTGGAATAACATTGTTGTTTATCTCTAATTTGTATAACACAATAATATATTAAATTAAAAACTAAACAATCTAATACATTAAATCAATGAAAAAAAATAAAATAATGTCTCATTGTGTTTTTTATCGTTATTGTGCTATTTTGAAAACTATAAGTTTTAAAAAATAAATTGTTAAAATAATATCATTGTGTACTTCTAATTAAATGATAAATAATAATAAATTTATATAATCTATAAAAAAACAAAGACAAAAATAACGTATTGAGTTATCTTCAACACTATAAGTTTTGAAAAATAAATTGGTGAAAATATATTATTGTGTAATTTTAATTGTAAAACACAATGATAGATAACAAGTATATATAATCTATAAACAACAACAAAAATAATACAAATGATTTAAAACCTAAAACACAATGATAAATTTATATAACAAATGATGTAAAATATATGATATAATAAACTGATATTTGACACAATGAACGTATAATACACCATAAACTGACGTATTTGATACAACGACCGAAATGCCCTCAATTTAAAAATAAAAATAAATAGGACACATGTTAAACTTATAATCATTTTCAAAATTTTTAAATAAATTAATTTTTTTAGTACAAACCTACCCATATATATAATAATCTGGTTTGTTCGATTATACTTTAACTATTTCATTGGATATCCATAATTTTAGAAACTTAAAACTATAACTAAAAGATGCAAGTAAAGGACCCTACCCGACCCGTTGCTATGTGATGAGTTTAATTCACTATTTCTACCACCGTTTACGTAACATTTAGGTTTGTTTTTTCAAAGGCAGATCATTTGTTTGTAAGCTTCTCACATGGTGGACTAGAGTAACTTAACTTAGCTTATTATGTCATCTTTCCCTTGAGGTTGAGTTGTTTCCCACTCTCTCTCTCTCTCACACACACACACACACACTCTTTCTCTCTCTCTCATCTCTCTCTTAACTTCATCTTAGGCAACCATCCTGTCTCTTGTTGCCTTCATACTTGTCTGTTGGAACCTCTGCAACACCCTCACCCTCTCTCCTCCTCTCATACTCCATGAAACCATCACCATAACCTTTAATCCTCAGCTCCATCATCTTTCTTCTCTCCCTCAGGTAATTAAAGATTCTACCTTTTTAGGGTTTTTCAATCTTTATCACATGTTAGGGTTTCTGGGTCTTATTATTTAAGCTAGAACTGTAAAGGGCTTGTTTTAGTTTCAAATCTTGATGATAAAGATGAATGCTTTCAGGCTAATTCAAGATTTCATCAACAATATTCTTGATCAGTGGAAGTGACACAAGAAATGCAGACTTCATCTCCTTACAACAACAACAACAACAATCACTTGATTAGAGAGTCATCTTCTGAAACTGTGGATCACGGGTTGGATCCAGATCGGTTCGCCGGCGCCGGAGCTCCGGTGACGCCGATCTCCGTCGGATCTAAGCTCTTGAAGACGACGGTGCAGGCGCCAAGGTACAGAGAATGCCTCAAGAACCATGCTGCTAACATGGGTGGCAACATCACCGACGGTTGCGGTGAGTTTATGCCTTCGGGAGACGACGGAACCCTAGAAGCACTCAAATGCGCCGCCTGCAACTGCCACCGCAACTTCCACCGCATAGAATACCCCACCACCAGCCCCTCCGCCGGGCCTTTCCTGCAGCTCCCACCGCCGCTACCATCTCCATCCCCCTCTCCGTCGTTCCACCACCACCACCACCACCACCGCACCCCGCCGGCGATCTCCCACTCCCACCACCACCACCACCACCCCAACTGGGCGTCGTCCATCAACGCTCCGCCGGTGAAGATGGCGTTCGGTGGCAGCATTGGCGGTGGCGCCGCGACAGAGTCCTCCAGTGAGGAGCTGAACTTCACGACGGGGGCGGTGGCTCCGCCGTACGCGGTGGCGAAGAAGAGGTTCAGGACGAAGTTTACACAAGATCAGAAGGAGAAAATGCTTGAGTTTGCAGAGAAAGTGGGGTGGAGAATCCCTAGAGAAGATGATCCAGAAGTTCAAAGGTTTTGTGCAGAAGTTGGAGTCAAGAGAAAGGTCCTCAAGGTTTGGATGCATAATAATAAAGCTACTTCTGGGAAAAAAGCAAGTTCAAGACTCCAATGACAACATTAACTGATTGTACGGTACAACCCAATTATGCATTAATTTGGTTAGAATGTTGTAGTGATGGATGTATATGATGAAGTGCTAGAGATAGAGATGCATTCTATTGCATCTTCATGGTGTTCTATTTTCATATATTTTATTTTATTTTGGTTGAATTTAATTTCATCAATGTGCTTTTAGTTTAATGAAATATTATTTTATATATATATTTAATGATTTTACAAACCCTATAAGATGTTAGAAAAGACTTGTGGATTACATTGGGATTTTCCAAGAAATGTTTTATTTTTTATTTTTTATCTTTTAGGTTTTCAAGACCTACTAAACAAAAGTTGTTTAAAACATGGGATGAAGGAGTGGGCTAACATTTGCTTGCAAGTACAAGCCCTTTTCCCAATATGAAAAAGTCCATAAGCTAGTATTGAGTGGTTGTACATTGTACTTCTTTTGTTGTACATTGCTAGATGAATTGTTGAAACAAATGGTACCCCAAATGCTTGGTTCTAATAAACCTTTCTAAGAATAATCTTGATTTTTGGGTATAATAAGTAATTTGTAGGTATATATTTTTTCCTTTAGCATTGGAGATCTTGTAAGAAACTTTCTGTATTGTGGGTTTGGTATAACTTAAATGAAGCTCAATGATTTCGTAAAATGACACGTTTATAAAACAAGTCGAAATCGACAATTACATGTTTACAAATCAGATTAATGTGACATGTTTATAATTAAACAGATAGATGTTAAAATGATACAATCTATATATATTGTTGGAAGATAATCCTAATTAGTAAAAAATTGAGAAAGTTGAAGTGCTAAATTGAAAGAAAGTTGAAAGTTGAGTTTGGAGAAGTTTTACTTAGTATTTTAGTTTAAGTAAGAGTATTTTATTTATTATTTAATTAGTATGTTTATTTATTATTTAATTAGTATGTTTTGTAACACAAGTACCAAGATAGTGAATGTGATATAAGAATTAGTGGTACTTTTAGAACCAACCACTTGTTGAATTATAGGGTTGTTTGGTGTGAGTTAAATGGATTATATGATATATGGATCGGGTTATGTGAATTTTGACGTCTGAAAAATATAACCAATGACCGGATTTTGACATCTGAAAAATATAGCCAATGACCGAACCTATTAATAATTAAGATTTTATGTTATACGGAACAAGATATGTGTTTTTGACATAAAAAAAACATAACCAATGAGCCAATCCCAATTAACTTGTCAATAATTCATGCTATACATACCACTATATATATGAGGTTCTGTGATTATTGATTATGGGTAAAAAAGAAACCAATAATGAAACTTATCAGTATATTTTAGATATCAAAGGGTTTGTAGTTTAATTGTACCAAAGTATATATGACAGAACGTTGTTCATTTTAATTTTTAAGTTGAGAGTTATGATCCAATGGTGGAAGTTAAGGAGTTAAGGGCTCAAATTTTATGATGAACAAAAAAAAAGTTGTTATTTTAATAGTATAATAATCATTGTATGTCTGAGTTAGAAAGAAATAAAGAAAATCTGAATAACTTGATGGGCCAAAACTAAAGTGTTTGGGCCTTTTTAAGACTCTAAGAAGTTGAGATTGCATTGTCACGTCTATATCAAGCACGTTTAAACACTTTTAAGGTGTTGTTTTCCATGCAAGCTTGTCATAATCATGAGCTATTTAGAGCGAATAAGTCGTAACTATAAATGATGAAGCAATTATGTTGGGTTTTAAAGAATCTTTATATTATAATAAAAAAATAATTAATGAGGACATGTATCAGCATCACATTCATTTTTATCATAATTTTCCTGCTTCTCTTTCTTACTTAATAGTTACTATAATTACTAATAATATTATTTAATTTATTTATAGACTAAAAATATTTTTTAATAAATTAAGAAAGTAATATTTTAATCAATATTATTTATAAAGAAACAAATTTTATAAAATAATTTTTTTTTCAAAAACATCAAACTTTTTTAAAAATATAAAATATTTTAAAAATCAATATTTTAAAAAGTAAAATTTTTATAAATAAAAAAAATTATAAATAAATTTTATAAAACTTTTTGTTTTGAAACAAAATATTTAGTTTTTTTAAATAAAAAAAATTTAAAAACTTGATATCATTATTTTGTTACCTATAGTCCTCATACATAATTTCAACCGTATTTTATTTTAAAATATCGTTTTATAATTAACAAAATTTTATTTTATTAATATTTTATATATTCAACCCGTGTAATACACGGGTTATTAATTATGATACATATATAACTTAAGACTATGTTGTAAATATAAAAGTCACAGGGGGTTATAACTTACATAAGTTTAAAATTTCTACATTAAACGAGTTAAATAAAAAATATATTAAATAATTAATAATTAAAAATAAAATATTGTTTTAAAACCCTAATGTTTAAAATAATAATAATAATAATGAATTACATATTTAAAGTTGATGTTTGATATTTATTAAAATCTAATGAAGTTAAAAATAATATTTGTGAATTATTAAAAAAATAGAAAAACATAAAAGAAAGTGAACTTGAATAGTCTAGAGATCTCGCCGGTTAAATCAATCTAAATCTAAATTTAATAATATTATATTTAAATTAAAATCATGTAACTAATGGTGAAGTAAATGTGAGTCGACTAAAATACACTAATCGAACATGGGAATGATAGAAAAGCGGTAAACTAGGATCGCAGGTTGTGACAAGTGGTGAAAAAGTTAACTTATTTATCAAGTGTTTGCGTGTGGGTGGATTCTTGTACAAAGTTTATTAATCATGTTAAGCGGATAAAGCCAATAGAATGCAAGACGTAGATAGAGGGCAAGTATATGTATCCGCCGATAGTCATGTGCACATATTAAATAATTATACAAACAAAATCACATAACTTATACAAATAATTATGTAACTTATATAAATAATTAGGCAACATATGTTTTAATTATGCAAAAATATAAGCACCCATGTTATATGTACAATATACTATTGTTTTTATTTTGATAATCAAAAAAATTTCTTTATAAAAAATATAACAATACTACATTCAAATTAAAAAGAAGAAAATATTTGACGTTGAACAATCCCACTAATATGCTTATGTCGAATAGCCACATGTCCATGTAAGCTATAATGATAGCGGATTACATGCATAATAAGCAATTACCAAGATTTTTTGATCCACACGCCCATGTCGATAGGTCACACCTCGTGTGACCTAGGCATAAAAAATAATAAAACGTCTTTTGACATGTCAAACCCACACCAATCCACCATACTTGGTCCCCCTACTAACTCTTGATTCAAGGGATCAAAGTTTATCATTTTCGCCATCCTTTCTCTCTAACTTTATTCTCTCTCCAAGTCCCTTTTTTTCTAAAATCTATCGTCAGGAACTTAAAGACATCACTTGGATATATGCAGCTTTAAGAAGCGATTGAGGTGAAAGACATGTTTAGATTCATACATATTTTACACACTTTTTATCCTCATCTCGGGCATGTTTCTTGCTACAATTCACATGTTAAGGTTCTTAATTACTTAAATGAAGATTTTACAAGAAAATAGATGAATATTAGAGTTTGTGTGTATATTATTAGGAAAACACATATTTTAAAGAAATCTACCTTAGGCATGATAGTGCCAAAGGCCTAGTGCAACTAGGGCTATTCACGAGCCGAGCCGAACCGAGCGGACCTTTACTCGTGCTTGGCTCGTTTCTAAATCGAACTGAGCCGGTCGGCTCATTTATAACCAAGCGGAAAATCAAACGAGCCTTTTTGAGCGTAAAATTTTCGAGCGAGCATCGAGCGAGCGCAAACAAATGGCGAACAATTTGTATAACCCAACCATCTAGTGTCTCATCCTATTTATATTGCAATGAGAAATAGTAATAACATTGGATCATAAGTTTTAATAACTTAAAAAGTTGTCATATTTCATAACATAATATTACAATAAATATAATAAAATCATTTATTTTTTGTGTTGCACAATTGACCATCTAAACAATTAAAAAAGTAATAATAAAACACGACCCATGAGATTTAAATATTTGTTTTCTAGAAAAAAAGGCTTTTAATTGAGTAATTTGATTAATAAAATGGGACCAAAAAATTAAATTGGGTTTAAAATATAATTGGGTTAAGTTTTTTATTGTATTATAATTTATAACTATTTTTCTATAAAAATATACATATAATATAAAAAACAAATTTAAAAAATTTTGTGCCTTCTGAGCGAGTGGGCCCTGGACAGGTGTTCATATCGCCCCTCCTCAGGGCCGGCAGTGAGGCCTGGTCCTGTTAGGCCAAATCTCCACTAGAAATAGGCATTTAATGTTGCAGATAGTTTTTTGTGTACCAGGCACGAGTGCACGACTATGCTAGTCCCAAACATGACCGTGCTGTAGCAGCTTTATTCTTAGTTTATGTGTGGAAGCATGCAGGAACCTATTGGCACAAATCTTTGTTGCCGCGACTCGATTCAAAGCCATTTTCACCATTCCATCATTTTTGGAGGAAAGTAACTCCAAGGAAGCATATAGCATATCTAGCTTGGTTTTTGTTTAAATTTCTCTTGTTTTTATCATGTCTTTGCTAGATATTTTAGTTATTTTGTTATCTTATCTTGTAACGTGAGCTATACTCTTAATTATCACTTTAATGTATGATGAAGCTTATATCACTACTAGAAAAGTGCTTATTTTGCGACAACTATTTCCGACCAAAACACTTTTGTCGGAAACACCGACGAGTTTCCGACAACGTTACTACCGTAGGAAAACCCTAAAATCTTTGTCAAGTTAGCGACAACTTAGCAACCATTTTCCGACAAAATAACTTTACAGCAAACTTGTCAAAATCTTTTGTCCCTTTTACGACCGCATTACGTCTATAAGCATATAAAAATATAATACTTTACATCTTGTCGAAATTTGGTCGCAAATAATGGCATTAATAATATTATTTTATTGTGATCTTACTATTATTGTGTTAATAACAATACTATCCTATTCGTTTAAAAATATTTGTATATATATGATGTGCTTATGAATGTAAATAATAAAAATAAGTAATGGTATTAAATTGTCATAACATCGGTGATAATAATAAATAAATAAAACTAAGATAACATGTAATGTAAACTAAAATTAAAATTATATTTAATGAAAAATATATTTTTCATGTAATAAATATTTAATAACACATGAGGAAAAACATGAATTTTGGTTATCTAAAAATCTAATGTTTATGTTTGAAATTTTGCGACATGTTTGCGACCAAAATGATAATTTTGTCACTAAGTGGTCGGAATTTCCGACCATGTTCTGACAATATTTTTTATTTTTTAGTTTTCCTGATGTTGAAAAATTATTTTTCAAACTCTTTTTTTTTACAACCTAATAATAGAACAAATAAATTCATTACACTATCTTATACAAGTATAAATAAATACGGTGCATCCAAAAGTGCACACATTAATACTTAGACATGTGCAGAACTTGTTTTAAGTATTGGCTTTGGATTGTGTGGCTATGCGTACATATATGTATAAATTGTATAACTTAGTAAAATTAAAGTGTTTCTTGTATAATAAAGATGATAAAAACTTGGGGCCAAAAAAATTAATTTACGGTTTCGAAAGCTAAAAATTAAAACTTTTTGTCGGAAAATAGTCAGAAACTTCCGACAGTTTTGCGACCAAAAAGAGAATATTGTCCCTATTTTGTCGGATATCGCGACCATTTTCCGACAATATCTATTCTTTTTTAGTTTTTTGATATTATACAAATTTTATTATTTCACAAACTTTACAAGTATGTGTGAATAAGATATACAGAACGGTTTTTGAGTATTGACTTCTGATGGTGTACTCGTATAACTTAATGATATTAGTTATAATTATTTTTTATATTTTAATTTTTTTATTCATGACATTAAATACAATTAGTTATTATGTTAAGCATTATTAAGATTAATATTTGTAACTATATCTTGAATATTTGAGAATTCATTCATATTGCTATCGAACAATTGTAAGTATTAATAAAAATAATGTTCATCTAACTAAAATATAAATATTTAGTCCAAGGAATTTAATATGCATTACTTCTAGAAAGCTTCTTTTCCGACCAAAAAGTGACGTAAATTTTCCGACCTATAAGCGACCTAAGTGTTTTCCCCAAATTTTATGAAACCTTTTGTTTGTAACACCTCTATCCCTCCCATTTTTCCTTTTTTTTCTGAAGTTACGAGGGTTACGAGCAGGCCCAAGGTCTTGCTGCTCCTCCCTCTTTTCCACCGGAAATAACCGATTTCATCGCTGACGACGTCGAATCTCCGTTCTCCACCTTCAGATCCACCATTTCGTACTACTTTAGGCCCCAAAAATCAACGACGATGAACGTACAAGGCTGCTATAAGGTACCTGTGAGATCCAGTTAGATGTCGTAATATTTGGGCTACGGTTGCAATGCTGTGTCGATTTTGAACTTTTCTTAGTTTTTGAAGTGTTGTTGTGGGGTCAGATCTCAATTGATGCTTGCTTCAATTCTTTGTTCAATGTTTTATGTTTAATTTTTTATATTCACAATGCACAGGGATTAAAGAATCACAGGAAAAATAAGTAACAATTTTGCTCATCAAGACAAAGCTATCAAGTGTTCAAAACAAAACTATCAAGTTTTCAAGGTTAGGCTTTTCAACTTTTTTTAAAAAAAGCATGTAAGTACTGAATTTTCATTTGTGATTTAGTAATTTCATGATTTGTAGAATAGGCTATTTGATTGTGTCAATTAGGCTAAGGTGATTTGCTGGTTTGTAATTAGGCTATTTAGGCTATTTGATTGTGTGAGTTAGGCTTTTTGTTTGACTGGTTTATGTGTGTTTTGAATGATCATCTGGTCATTTCATATTAGAATTGTTATGTTACTTGTGTGAATTTTCATTGGATTGTTTTAAATGATAACGATCGTGTTGTAACAAATTGTAGGAGAGTTACTCTAAAAACATGATTCAAAAATACGGTTGTGACGAGACTCAGCATCCGTTGGGTGACATCGATGTGTGGCAAAGTAGTGCGGGGAGGGTCGAGAGCTCTATGGTATAGGATCTTCGGATCCTCATTTCGTCGTGACCGGGAATCGTTCGTCATCTTCCATGTCGGGACCATCACATGCTGAGTTTCAGCGTTCGCAACAGGAGGTATCATTAAATTTTTTTTATTATTTTTATAATTTGTCATCTTTTTACCATATATGTGTGGATCTTGCAAATCAATAGAAGTAATTATTTTTTTGTTGACTCGATTCTTTAACCTCACTCGTTTTGACCAGACTTATTTTGACCAGGTTCATATTTTGGCCCCATGTCCCAAAAACTTCTATATTTTTCCATTGACTATGCGTACGTGTATATATACAGTTCGAGCAACGTGTGAATGAACAGGTGGAACGACAAGTGAATGAGCAAGTGCAAAGACAAATTGCTGAAATGGAGCGACGTATGCAAGAAGAGTTGCAACGAAAAGTGGACATGTTATTGAGTAAACTTGGTAATAATCCCAGCAATCCTCCACCGTAGTTAGTCATATTTATCGTAATAGTTTTGGATTATGTACGTACATGGATTGTAGTCGGATTATGTAAGTACATGGATTGTATTTGGATTATGTAATGGTATTTGAATCTACATGCAATTAGGTATTTTGAAGATTTTTTCTGCTTTTTTTTTCACAGAAAAATCTACTTTTTTTATTGGATTAAAATAAGTCATTAAATCAAAATTTTGGTTGGAAATTTGTTACAAATTCTTGTCAGTATTTTGTCGGAAACATTAAAAGAAAAAATCAAAATTTTGGTCGAAAGTTTGTCGGAAACTTTTGTCAGTATTTTGTTGGAGACATACAAAATAAACAAAATTACGAGTCAATACCTCGTTAGACTTATGTCAGAATCTTGTCGGAAAAGGAACCCATAACTTGTCGCAAAGTGGACGAAAAATATAGTCGAAAACTTGTCGGAAATAGTTTCCAACAAGCTTTTTTCCGACCAAAATAAAATAGTCGGCATTTTGTCGGAAATAAGGATTTGCGACCAATTTTCGACAAATTTGCTTGTCGGAAAGCTCAGACTTTTCTAGTAGTGTTAGTTACTAGTCATTCCTTATATGGATTATGACATGATTACGTGATTGTTATAGTATTGATATGATTATCTCTCAATGAGTGTGTGTGTGTGTAAGGATCTTTAAATAAATATATATTCAAACTAGTAAATGTTTATGCATGTTTATATGTTTTAGGCATTTATTTATGAGAATCTTATCTCTATGCAATGATCATAGCGTCGAGCGAGAGGATGAAGTATTGAACATCTAGGATAGATATACATATATGCAATCTTTTTATATAAATTATTATGAACTATTGTAATTACTATGTCTCGATCTATTTTTAGTCATAATTTGTTTAGGAGTTGCTACCACAATACTACTTTGAATGAACATAGGTTGAAGGAATGCTGTTAATGTTTGCATTGATCAACCTGAGAGCCAGAGGTGTATTATATACTTGTATTTATCTTCACGAAATATATAAAGCGCTCATAATCAGCCTACCAATTAGCTGATAGATTAGTTTTTCCTTAGCGAGAGGTTTATATAATTATTTTTAATTAATCAGTCACATAATATTATCAATAAAACTTTATTAAATTGTCATAGGTGTCTATTCCAAAAGATCATATGACTTTGACCTCCCTAACGACAACATCTATCTATTATAATAAAAAAAGGTTTTAGATATACACTTGGCATAATTCTAATTTTTTCCGTCTATCTCTCTTATTAAATAATTACATTAATTACAAATGATATTATTTAATTCTTTTTAAAATATATATAGTTTTAATAAATTAAGAAAGAGGTTTTTTTTTAAACAAATGTAATTTCTAAAGAAAAAACTTTGTGAAGATAAGAAATTTTTCTAAAATATCAAACTTTTCTAAAAATATAAAATATTTTAAAATCAATGTTTTTAAATAATAAAATTTTATAAACCAAAATAATTAAAATTCAGAGTTATTACGAGTTATTTTTAGAAATGATACTTTTTTAAAATATTTTATTTTGAAACAAAATGTTTGAATTTTTTTTCAATACAAAAAAATTATTTTATTACTTATAAAATGATATTAATCGTATCATGCATCAAAATATCATTTTATAATTAATAAATTTTCGTTGCTAAATATTTAATATTTATTTATTTAACCGTGTAATACACGAGATACTAACCTAGTTGTATACTATGTGAAAATCAAAACATATTTTATGTACTGCCTCACACACACATTAATGAAGAACTCCGTTATAGATGTAATTGCAAGTAAGTATATATCGTTCCTAGATCATTGTGGTAAGTGTTTGATCATAAAAGATCCATACATGAGCTGATTTAATTAAGGGTTTTTGACCCACAAGGTATGTTTCTAGGTGATTTCTCTGGAGATTGGAGCTTGGAAATTGAAGACATGATTTGATCTTCATTCCAGATTAAGGAGAATTGCTGGCTCTGCCTCAACCTTTCTACTTATATTCTAAGGAACAGGTACCAAGAGAGCTCTAATAAAAGATTAAAGTCTATTTTTAAGTCTCAAACATACGATGATCATTTTAAATGGAAGATTTCAAATAATAAAGAGTTTTGGAATATGGGAAGTTGACACACAATGAATAATATACAGTTAGACATGTTACAGACAAGTTACAATTGTTTATAAATGGATTTTGAAAAGTATCATTTATATTGTAAGACAACTAATAAAACCAATTGCCAATAACTAGGCTAACATAGTCATGTTAACCTAACACACGTCCATGTCGGTTTGTAAATAATGAGCCATTGACAATCTCCTTGGACACAGAAGCATTGACAAGAAACATGGTTCATATGATTGTGTAGTGAACAACTTATGTGCCATCATTTGCACATGTTTCTAATGCACATAAAACCTCAGTTATGATAGTTTTAAGGAAAACTCATTTAAAATTATGCTTAACTAGTTTAAATGTAATTTACATATCTATGCATGCATTAGATGAGAAAGATTGAAAAACCAAGGAAAGATACATGAAGCACGACCATACGCATCTTAGGCTCATCTGTGCGTGACCAAGATACTTTAATAAATCACACATAATCACCGCACGAGCACCTCTCAGACAACATAGATCATGCACGACCATGTGATCTAGAGTTGACTTTTGAAATGTCGTGCAGACAACCTCTAAAGCCAAGCTGGTGTACAAATCCATAGTACGATGATAAGACAAAATGTACATGCAAATCAACATTTGTCAGGGTGTAGTGACTAGTGAGCCCATGTATCACCGGTGAACACACCAAGATACCATTCATATTCTAATTTGGTTTCTCGCAAGGTTTCATAGTGAATCTCTCAATAATTTTCATTTGAATAACAATTACTATATTTTTAAGATGGCTATGAAAATTTTAGACTATAAATCACACACTTTATCTTAGTGTAAACTACTTATTTAAAATACAGTTTTTATCATCCAAACAATTAATAACACTATATAAAACTTATGTTTAAGCAACATCTATAACAAACAAATTAATAAAAATTTGTTGTTATGTGCTAAAATATAAGCTTCACACGTCACATCAAGTGTTAAAGACAATGCAAAGTTACATAATTAAGTTGGATAACATTTGAAACTGAGATTCCACATGAATGCTCTCACACGTAATTCTTGCACCCAAGACTTCATAAATGATATTTCCTTAACTGGAGTAACGTTGTGAGAACATGACTCAAGGAATTATGCCAACAACATGATTGCGTGGGATTCTTGTTTTTCTTTTACTGCTATGTTACTAGATTTGATCATCCTCTTATTTCGGTTCCTTTTGTTAGCAAAAATGAATACTTGTGATATTATTATTATATAAATTCCCGTCAAGTAAAACTCCTTAGTTTGTGATTCATTTTCTTTTCGTTGAACGCAAAATTAATAGCGGTGGTTATAACAAAAATATCTACCAAAGACGTGGATTTAACTAAATTAATTAACTTGGGGCAGGGCCAGCTCAACCATTTTAGTGGCCTAAGGCGGGGTTAATTTGGAGGCTTTTTTCTTAAGTCTTTAATAAAAACCCTACTCCTTTACCCGGGATGGGACGGCAAAAATAAACTAAATAACTTATATTTGACGGAGTTAAAATTTTTTTTTAATCTATTTTTTATATATTTAAAAACATGCGAAACATTTATATAAATCTTATTTTTCTAGCTTTTTTGAACCTAACTCTTTAATCAAATCTTAATACTCAATATCATAAGATAAATCTTTTTCAATTGACAAAGCCTAGTCCGGCATAAAACAGAACAGTTAGCCAAAAACGTAATAGCTAACCCAAAACTGTAATTACCCTAGCCCAAACACTGAAAAAACTTGAGGTCCTCAACATGTGGAGGTCTTAGACCACCGACTGGTCCAATAACCTAATTGGGCCGGCCCTGCTTGGGTGTCTTTCCTTGTATTCAACGTTAGGATCTATTTTTACATGATCTATCTCTCTTTAAAAGAACAATATCTTTTAGTTATATTATACCAATAATCTTATCTCAAATGGTTAAGTTGAGATACCATAAAATCTCATAAAAATATGTGGAAATGTTGGGTTTAAGTTTCAAATGTAACAAAAAACAAAGGGTTTCAGGTGGGCCTGATGGTTTTATCACCTAATGTGAGTTTTTTTCCTGATGGTGGTATTTGAGCAATTGAGATGATGGGGTGGGCCATTAGCCTGTCAATGATCCAATTAGACGGTCAAAAAAAACCTCTTTATTGTATTCGGTAGAGTGCTTTAACTAATAAACGACTCAATCTCTCTCTTTCTCTCTCTCCCCTTAATCTGCCCAAGTGTTATGTAATAATAGACGAATGATTCTTAACCAAAAGATGCATGTACAACACATAACACATGATTATGAATCTAGTATTTGGTTTGTCAATTTTCCTTAAAAAATCACCATCACTTATGGTTTTTCTTCATTCGAGATTGTCAGTCACATGTAGAAACATCCATGATCATTCACACCCAAACGCAAATACCTTCGTCATCACACTATTAGTTTCCATCGTATTATAACAGGTTGCGCTAAACGTACCCCCCTTTTATTTTTATGTTTTTACTAAACGTAACACATTTCATCTTTTCAAATCACTCACACCACAAACGTCCGTATACATATGTTTTAAGCCGATTAAGTTGATATAACCATATTTGTATAGTTCAGACTTCAGAGAGAAACAATGAGTTTCAGGAATGAAAATGAAGATGGAAGAGATATCAGAAAACCTTTTCTTCATACTGGCAGTTGGTATCGAATGGGTTCGAGACAATCTAGTATTACCACCTCCTCCCAGATGATCAGAGACGGTTCGGTCTCTGTGCTTGCCAGTGTCCTCATCGTTTCCTTAGGCCTGGTTCAGTTCGGGTTCACTGTAAGCAATATAACCACAATGTCCCATGATAATATGAAACTGATAATGCAAACTTACAGCCAAGAATGATACTTGCAGGGTGGCTATTCTTCGCCTACCCAATCGAATATCAGTCGAGATCTTAAACTTAGTGTCTCTGAGGTTTGCTAAGTTACCCCTTTTCGTTTCTTTGAATTCGAGTTGCTTGTGGTGAATATGCAAGTGAACCAATCATGCAAACTATTGTGTTCAGTTCTCACTGTTTGGTTTGTTATCAAATGTGGGTGCTATGGTTGGCGCGATAGCCAGCGGTCAGATCGCGGAGCATATCGGCCGAAAAGGGGTATGCATCATTCACCTAATTTGGGATCTTAAAATTCTAAGTTTATATGGAGTTTGTTTGGATGTGTGACTAAAGTGATCGTACAGACTGTGGTGGAACCAGAGATTTTTACTATAGTAATCACCTGATTTTGTCAGAATGTATATTTTGACACAAACGAAATTGATATTTATTTAAAACAACCCATTTGACCCAAACCCACTTTGACCCGTTACACACTGAACTCGCTTTGACCCCGGTTACATGACCTGACCTGATCATTTTTCCAGGCTATATATATTATATATGTTCATGTTGGATTTAATTATTGCTTAGTTTAATTTACACAAATGACATTACTGATTCCATCTATTGTTACAGTCTTTGATGATCGCTGCCATCCCTAATATTATTGGTTGGCTTGCTATATCATTTGCCAAAGTTAGCTCCCAATACCTTGTTCTTTTAATAACCTGTTTCGTTTCATTTACTAAGAAAATACATTTATCAGATAATATCGGTTATGTTTTTCATAGGATTCGTCGTTTCTTTACATGGGAAGGTTACTGGAAGGATTTGGTGTTGGGATTATATGTTATACGGTATATCTTCTTATGACGTGCTTAATTCAAAACCAATTTTAAGTAGACAACTTCAAGAACCGTACGTACTTTTGACCGGATTTATAATAGAAGAGAGAAAGAGATTGGATTTACTGTTACAAAACCGCCTTATGTATCATAGTTAAATCAATAGATACAAGTGTTTATGCTGTTGTCTACTTAAAATTGGTTCTGTGTCAAACGCCCATCTAACTTCTTATTCTGATACAGATTTAAAAACCCATTTGGAAACAGAATTCTAGCAGAACTGTCTTTTGTTGTGAGTATTACAAATTGAAGGTTCCTGTCTATATAGCTGAGATAGCACCTCAAAACATGAGAGGGAGTTTAGGTTCTATTAACCAGGTAAATCTAGTTAGGAATATCACTTGGTAGTTTTAATATGTAGTCAATTTTAGTTTATAAAGTTTTTTGCTTTTTAATTCTTTTATATTCTTTTTTAATTGTAGTTATCAGTCACTATTGGGATTATGCTTGCATATTTGCTGGGACTTTTTGTTTATTGGAGAATACTAGCAATTTTGGGTAATCCTCAAAAACACTAAAAATTGATTATAAATGTGATCAAATATTTAAAATGAAAGAAAGATGATAATTTTAAATATGTTTTCATTTTTTTCAGTTTTATTTATTTATTATATATTTATTTATTTATTTTTATTTGTGTGTGTGAGTAGGAATGTTTCCATGTTTAATTCTGATGCGTGGGCTCTTTTTCATACCAGAATCACCTAGGTGGTTGGTAAGTTTACTAAAGTGTTTTATATTTTATGATTTTAATTGGATAAATGTGTTGCAGGCAAAAATGGGAATGACAGATGATTTTGAAGCTTATTTGCAAGTTCTTTGTGGTTTTGATACTAATATTACACAGGAAGCAAATGAAATTAAGGTGAACATTTTGAAGTTGCCATGAGATATTTATAAAAACTATGATTATTTATTGAACGCGATTGTTGATTTCGGGATAATTGATTTCTTTCTCTTATATCAGTGAAAATATCATTTTATTATATTATGACACATAGTAGAAGCACAAAAGAAGCAAGAAACAGTACACTCGTTGGGATGAAAATTGATATATGTATGAAGGAGAAAAACATTACTTCAGGTTGCATTCTATAGGCAAAATCTAAATTTAGCAGGTACTATCAAATATTAGGAAATCAAAACTGACATCCTAGAGTTAAAACTAAATGACTAAATGCGCGTACATACTAATGAAATCCATGACTACGTGTTTTTACAATCAAAACGGAATAGGTCAAATTCATGATATTCGGAAAAACCATCAACGCAAAAATCAAGGCTCCAGATGATGGAATTTTGGGCCTGTTATACTGTTTAAGTCCATGTTTTAAGTTGGGTCGTTTTCTAGCTCACCTGCTTTTATGTAATTACTTTCAAATACATGTCTCTCAGTTGATCAACTCCGTATCACCTTCACATATGTGTGTGTGGTCTGTGAGTGTGTGTGGTATGTGTGTGTGTCAATATAATTACACATATGTATATACATACACGTAGATATATATATTTTTAATTTATTATTTTATAACTTGAAACTTTTAGAGGTCTGTGGCATCATCAAGCAGAAGAGCTACAATTCGATTTTCAGATCTCAAACAAAGAAGATATTGGTTTCCTCTGATGGTATGTTGTCATGATGTTTCATTTTAACTCGCTATAACATGTGACCTTCATTTAAAAAGTTTAAAAGTCCTGCAGATAGGCATTGGCTTACTTGGGCTTCAACAGTCAACTGGAACCAATGGTGTTCTCTTTTATTCCAGTACCATTTTCCAATCTGCAGGTCTGTCTTAACCATATTATTAATATTATTGATTTATGTAATTTATTTACCTTTTTACTATTAAACAGGAATTTCTAACAGCGATGTTGCTACGTTTGGACTCGGTGCTATCCAAGTAAGCACCAACAACTACTCATATATGTTTTCTTTCACCAATTTCGTATTCTGCTATTAGAGGTGGCAGTTTTAACCCATTTGGTTAGGAATGGGTCAATTTGGGTTGGTGGGATCAAATAAAATAAAAGGTAGCTTAAAAATAAATGGGCTGAGGGTAATGCAAGATTATTGTTATAAAACTATAAAAATGTTTCATATGTCATAATTAAGGCATTCATGATTTATAAAGAGCATAAAAATGTGTTTGTGGGTCAACCCAACTCAATCCATTATGATATTTTTTTCCTTAAATGACCCGTTTTAACCCGTACCTGTTTTGATCCCACCTTCCCATCTTACCACCTCTCTCTGTTCATTGATTTTTTTCTTGATCAAATGATAACCAAGAATTTTGAATAAATCAGGTCATTACAACCGCAGTTTCAAGATGGTTGGTTGACAAAACTGGCCGAAGGGTTCTGCTTATTGTAAGGATATAAATTTTGAAGTCTATTGTTTATGTTTGACTTTTGTTTGATTTGAGCTGATAAATTGATAACATTATCTTTTCTAGGTCTCTTCTTCTGGAATGACTATTAGTATCGCACTCGTTGCATCATCCTTCTTTATTAAGGTAATCTAGTTAACACTCTTATTAAATTAGATAAACTTAAGAAAAATCTCTGAAAAAGGGTTCCCCAAGAAGCTGATTGTAGTCTGTAGACGTCCATTTAGACTCATTAACCTATAAACTAGCCAAATTTGGGCAGTGGTTTATCTCTAAAACGCACATGGGTTAAGTTAAAAGGATTTAACTAAGGTGAAATACGCCTAAATAAATTCAATGTATAACATCCTCCTCATACAATTTATTAAAGAGAGTCATATTTATTGTAAGAATGTAGTTTTTATAATCATATGTGCACACACACCAAACAAAACAAAACAAATAAACAAATAAACAAACAAACAACAAAAAACAAAAACTCGAACTTCAAGAAAAAAGTGTTTGTGGGTAAGTCCAACTGACTTAAGCTATTTGGCCCAAACTAATTTGTTAACCTTTTGACCAATTACACGACCTACCAATTTCAGCACCTATGTTATTTGTCAATATCATTGTATCTAATAATCAAAGCAACATCTCAGGACTTTGTGGAGGAAAGTTCCACAGTGTATACTGCAATGGGCATCTTATCAGTAATTGGAGTTGTGGTAGGTTTTTTTTCCTTTTTTCCTTTTGAAGCATCTCAACAGAAAGCTATTGAGTTGATTCGATCAACGTTTTGTTTAGTTTATGATCATTGGTTTTTCTCTTGGATTGGGGCCAATTCCATGGACTATTATGTCTGAGGTAATCACTCTTAAATATTTTTACGCAGTCGGTTAACTGTTTTCCATATATTTACTGTTTCTTGTTGATTATACAGATTCTTCCAGTCAATATAAAAGGACTTGCTGGTAGTATAGCCACATTAGCCAATTTGTTCATTTGTTGGGTTGTTACTTTAATGGCACCCTTTCTTTTATCATGGAGTAACGGAGGTTTGTTTGTTTCGCACTCTCTGTAAACATTGGTCAATTTGGTTAAACTTTGCCTCTAATTGGTCAAATGATAAGGAACTTAAAATTTGTCAAAGTCAGGTCAAACGGGTTGAAAGTTAATATTGTTAAGGATTCATGACTTCAAGCACACTAATCTTTTCATGATTGAATGAATGGTTCATGATTGTATGATACTAATATCGGCCATATTTGTTTCTAACAGGAACATTCACTCTGTACTGTGTTATAACCGTTGTTTTCACGGGCCTTTTGGTACCAGAGACCAAAGGAAAAACATTGGAGGAGATTCAGTTTTCATTCAGATGAATTGCTTCCATTTTAACTGATGAATAGCCAAATATATGATATAAAAAGGAGTAAAAATAACAGTTAATGAATAAAATATGTAAAATCAACTTACTTTCAGAGGACTGATTGGATTTGCATTTCTGAAAGTGTTCATCGAAGTCTGGCTGATAGGTTTTAAAGTTTATAGTATCTGGATAAACAATTCTAATTGGATATTCTAGGGTTTCAAGTGTTAAATAATAAGTTTTATGCAATAATCCCAAACAAACTTCTATAATATGGACGAAACTTTTAATGATACATGAGCATACTGTGCGTGCATACACATAATAATTTCACATATTTCATTGCTATACAAATGAAAACTTGTTTAACAGACTATGAGTACAAGAACTACTACTTTTGTGATTCCTTTTCTATAGTTGATAAAGGATGTAATAATTTCAACACAAAAATGAATCATAATAAACAAATTCTTTAACAATTATAATACTGATAATCATGTGTTTATACATTAATATTTGCGCATACGCTTTATTTGAAGATAAACATGAATATGAACATGTTGATATAGTACTTCTATATCATTATCCCAAAAAAGAGTACTAATCGTTCCGGAAACTAACAAGTTAAACCATCATATACACAAATTTCATAATGAAAACACATCAAACTCATGTGGCATGAAGTCCTCACTTGGCCTGTAGTATTTTGCAGGAGAATATAGGCCCAAATTACCAACTTGACTTGTGTACAGGCATGCAAATCGCTCCACCTACAACATCAAAGAAAATTAAGGCCCTCCACATAACCTTATGGTATGTCAGTTTGATCTGTTAAAAGTGGTTCGGTCAACCCAATCTTGACACATAAAATACCAATTTTGGCGTGTTACCCACGAGCATATATTATGCCAACTTACTATAAATGGCATTTCCTAGTTAAAGATGAAGATAGTAACCTGGTGAGCGAAACGTGAGTTCTGATACCCGGTTTTCATCAGTTGGCCCCACACCTTGTGGAACTGTCATTTAAAACAATGTCACTTTGGATAAGTTTATTAATAATTGAAAAAAAGGAAAAAGAATTTTACTGTAAATTTGTTTTCTAACGGCTCACCTTCTCGTGAAAAACTTTTTGAGCTTCTTGATGTGTTATCCTGACACGTTCACGTTGTACCTATACCCCATAAAGAAAATAACTTATGATATCATATATTTGGTTGTGTGTACTTCTGATAGATATAAAAGAAGCTAATATAATTACTAGACCAACCTCAAGTGAATCAAGCTTTGACATAGCCTTTTTGATTCAGGAGCATCCAAACAGTCATGCCTGCGCCAAATACAAGTTAAATCAAACCGACACATGAAGTTAGTGACAAACAAAATCAACTGCATTGATCCTTGCGATTTGAGTTAATTGGAAAACTCTAGCATAAATCATGTCAGAAAATTGTAGTTGCTTACTGTAGGGACCAATTCAAATGATGAATTTGATCTTCTATGTGTTCTCGCTCGCTCCGAAGCATAATAAGTTGCTGCAAAAATAAGGCACAAGTTCTTGATTTATAAGATACAGGAAAGTACTAGATGGCATAAAGAGTTGTAATATTTGCATAAAGTTCACATAAAGGCTTCCCCTTAGCTCATTTTTTTGGTTCTTGAGAATGGTCGCTACCTCTCCCAGGACCGGAAAATACAACCAAAACCTGATATTTACCTTTCGAGTGTCCCGTAAGTGCCAGAGAAGTTTAACTTCCTTCTCAAGTTCTGGAACAACAAGCATTGTCCTCCAACCTGTTAATGTAATTATATTATAACTTTACAAACCATAAGGAAATAATGACGCCTAAGGAGTTATACCAAGAACTTTTTTGCTGCGCAAAATATCTCCATATATGTGATCTCCAACATAAAGAACCTAACAACATTGAACACCATGTGTTAACTTTCTCCATAAGGATTCAAGATCACAAGATTCTGTTCCATGATTCGTTAGGCACAGGAATTTAAAAAAATAGAAATACATAAATAAGAAACCTGTGAACTTGATTCAACATTCAGTAGCTTATGCAGATGTCCAACATTGCCTCCCTGAAACACAAATCCAAGAAAAATCACTTTTAAAAAATATACCCTAGGGCCTAGGGTAGTAAACTGCATTATTATGCCATTCATATATGCAACAAGTAAAAATCTGAAACATTTCAACTGTTCCAATTTTTATTTAACTACTTTCTCCTTGTCATTATTTATAAAGTTGCTACCATTTACTTGGGCCCACAAACTTACCCACTTGTCATTTTTTGGGGCTGTTTGATTTCACTTACTCGGTCAGAAGGTGTTGACTGGGTAAGAGCTTGTTCCAAAACTGAACGGGTAAGTGAAAAAATATGCATGGGTCAGTGGTGTCGGACCGGGTCAGACGCGAAAGAGTGCAAATCAAACACACTGACCGGCCAAAATGTCTGACCGGGTCAGTGGGTCAGACATTTTGACGGGTTAGAAGCAAATCAAACAGCCCCTAAGGGGCTGTTGACACATAGCAAAACAATCGTTCTATGCGGTCGCAATCAATTGTTGCACTTTTCATTATAATGGATCCAATTTGTGTTTCATCCGGGAAAAGCCATCTTTTTCTCAACAATGCCTTTGTCATTTGATCCAATAGTGTTCCGTTAGATAGGAACAAATTTGATAAATACTGACAACTCTTGGATAGAGTATTAGAATGGAAAGATCCATTAGATAATGAGCGATTAGCACAACAAATAATGATTACCTGAAACACTTTGTAGGATTTATTTGGCATCTGACTGGGAAGTTCTAAGGAAGGCACCCCCACCTGATGATATTAACAATTTAGTTAACAATAATAACAAATGTAGCATTGAAGTAAAAAGACCATATTTTCCACACAACCTGAGCCATAGGACTACCATTATCAGTATTAATAAGCATTCCTGAATCAGTATCGACAGCAAAAAGATTTGTGCGGTTTTCATCATGAAAGAAATTTGGCTTTGCACTGCATTAATAAGTGTATGCTTCTTTGAGGTATGTCTCATTTAACATAAACAGTATCATTGGATATCAAATATCCCAAAATCATGCAATTAACTAAAACAAACTATGTTTTCATCATATTCCTTGTTAAGAGAATAAAAACAAATGAAAAGGGTGGAATAACTTTTTTTAAAAAAAACCTACCGTTTATAGTTTCACATTCACAAAAGCTACTATTATTTTGAACATGTAAAAAGACATGATAAATGAAAAGAGTATGACCTGCCAGATATGACAACATCAAAGTGTTCAAGCCAATCAAGACTCAGTGAGGATCTGCCATCAAGCTTTTGGGGCCCACATAGAAAATTCATAACAACATTTGTGTAATCCCAAAGACTGCATCAAAGAAAAAGTTAAATTACGGTAGCTCATGCGGTAGTTATATGATACACAAAAACCAAATTAAATCAAACAGAAACTGCGTGCGTGAAGCACCACCACTAAAGCAGTGATTTAGATACGTTTGACGTTTTAAGTAAAAGATAAACTAAACATAAGAAAGTCAATTCAACAGGAATGTCATGCAGCTCATCTCATACATACATACACACATATCAGACTGCCTATGAGTAAAGGCATACCTGTTTGTCACTAAGAATACAGCAAACCCAGAAGTTCTAAGCATCTGAAGCATTGGGACAATTGAATTGTCTTCATTGATGTACCTAATATTAAGAAGATTGACAAATAAAAGAAATTATAAAGGTAGAGGCTCAATACTTTATGTAAGCCCAGACTGAACTTTTCACACAAAAAAGCACAAGGAAATAAATTGTGTAGGCAAAAAGATCAAAACAATTAAGATAAGTTTTCATCAACTGACAATTTTATGGATATAAATAAAATATGGAGGACAATCTTATCACTTAAGTAAACATAATATCAAATTAGATTTTTCACCGAAACCATATAAATTCCGTTGAATTTAGAGTACCATTTGTAGGTCATTTGAATGCTTAGTTGAACAGTCTTTCTATATTGCATATTAGAAATAGCAACTTCTATCCATTTACTTATAAATGGGGTTGATTTGGATTGTGTGTTATCTCAAACAGGTCAAATAAAAAATAGCTTAAATCAGAATAGGTCAACTGGGTCGATCAGGTCAAATGGATGAAAGTCGCCCAACCCAAAACGATCAGCTTCATCCTATACTAAGAAACTTGTTGCAACCCTAAACAGTTCTGAACCATTAGACTGCCTACCCAACCTGCCCACCTGGACACCTTTATTCCAGACAAATTATGCATGCTAAATAGTCAAAACTACTTCCCTTGATCTTAGGAAACACCTATCAAGATTCAAGAGTTATAAGTCTCACATTTTTGGATCATTTGCAACCATTTGCTTCAAAGTTCCATCACGATGACACAGATCCACTGCAGCTCGTACATCTCTGTACATACGAAAGTAACTGCACAATCATAATTTCCACAATAAGATTTAAAACCAATATAAACATTTATGAAAGCACATTATGATTTGAAACGAATATTAATATTCATGGAAGCATATTTTCACTGTAAATGATTAAAACGATATAATATTGTAGACGTGATGGCTTTTTTAGGGGAAGCAGGACTTTTACAAAAAGACTAATTTAAAGCGGATATGAAAAAAGAGAATAATCTAACAATGTTAGGTTAGGTATTTAATAATGAGAATAACACTTTTGTATGCCCATGTATAAAAGAAACCATCTCAAGCATTGATTAGGTTGCCTTTTCAACATCAAGTATACCAACTTTCTGTCATAAGCTCAGCATAAATGTCATGTAAGCATATTCTATTAGACTTTTATTCTTGAGAGAAACTAAATATGCATATTTAATAATTTTCCAAGAGATAAATCTAACAAAATTGAACTTGCGCATAAGCAATGATAAGATGATCCTTACTCTTTTTCTTCTGAGATTTTTCAGGATTATTGTCCTTAAAGTCAACCAACTGAGCAAATAAGTATGCTTCAGCTAGTGAAAAAAGTGTATCAATGAGAGCATAATCAGGCTCATCAAATGCATCTCGGACTAGGGTATTTCCATATGTAGCCATTTTTTCATCCTTTGACATTAACCTAAATCCATGATAAGCCACTTTAACATATTTATGCCTGTCCATCTGCCAAAAAACAAAAGAAAAAAAATAATAAGATAAGATAAATGCGTTAAAGGAATCCTTGTAATTGAAATGGATAAGAAGTTTATTCCCTCCACTAATTCATATTATAAAAATTATGGGATTCATCTTTACTGAACACTTGTTATACGTTGGAGTTTCGATTCTCTTTAAAAGGAGTGAGAAAAATTAACTGAACATACAAAAATAGATAAATATATGCATATGATGTCCTAAAAAGTTATCTTTAATATATAAAAAACCATAAACCTTCAATATATTTCCCCGCTTTTTGTCAAGAACCAGTCCTCTGACCATGTAAGTCCAATCAAAAGACCAATCAAGTAACTGCATCAAATAAAAATAACAATAAAAGAGTATATGATATCATTAAATACGTGAACTGATCAAAAACTAGATTTCAGGGTTTGACCAATCACATTATTTATGTGTTCAAACAGATTTACAAAACATAATAAAAGAAACCACAAATCAATAAAACCCTAATTACTTTACAATCAAAATAGATACTCTGCTAGTTCTGCATCAATCATCTCATCAAAACAAACAGATAAAATAAATAAATAAGCAAAAAGAGAAAATTGCGGAATCCTTATGTACTTGGTTAAGGAATAACAATTAAAATAAGCAAACTTTGTTAACACTATCAAAAAGGATAAGTATTTTCAGATTCGGATATCAGTTACAATTATTGTATCAAGTTTAAATTTTGACACAATAAAATGCTATGCAACTTTGTCTTCTTTTTGTCTTCCTACTTTTCCAGAAACACTAGTAATCATCATTTTGCAATTGCATTAATATTCCACAACTAACCTAATACTTATTTGCTTTTAATACTTTTCACAACCATATTTTATGCAGATTTTGCGTGATTAAATAACAAACCTCATTAGGTATCCCAAGTTAACCACTAACTTTTTGACTGTGCCGTTATATGCAAGGGACTCAAAAGTTTCAGGCTTGTACTGTGCAAGTGTGTAATCCATATCAAAACCAACAGCAACTATATTTTTCATATTCACAGCCCTGTTACAGAAAATATGTTTGCCAATATCAATCTTTTGCCCCCCTTCAGGAGATGCCCATAGAGATGAAAACCACGTTTTTTCCACAGCCATTAGGTCCCTGTATCTTTGATGTAACTCTCACTTATGGCATCCATTTTATAGCTTGCTCCTGACTGAAATGGGCCTGTTTAAACAGATATAAATGAGTTATCAACAAGCCAAATCATTCTACCATGTCTAATATTAATATGTAAATATCACTAAAACAGTATACTCAGATTACAGTTTTGAACACAAATCTCAACATTCATAAGCAATCAACAAACTAAACTACCTCATAATACAAGCCACCAAAGTTTACACCAAACAAGCATGAAATCAAGAAGTTATAAAAACTGAAAGAGAAATGAGAGTATCCTATGTTCACCAAACCAGTTGGATGACACAACCTCAGCCACAAAACCAAGATGCAACTCCAGATATCACATTCTGTCTAAAATTCTAACTGATAATTATAGTTGACTTGACATATGAAAGATTATAACTAGAATCATAACAAAAACCCACCCTTAAAAATCACATAAAAGCCAAAAAAGATATAGAACAAAATCAAAGAAAGGAAAGCCAAAAATCCATCATTCCCTCAACTAATTGAAGACAAAAAACCTCAGGAAACATACTTCAATGACCAGTGAAAGAACACAAAGCAACTGTGTAAATGCTCAAAGCTGAAAGTGTAAACTCCCCAGATAAGCTCTGATAAACACCTAAAATCCCAACAACAACCTACTAATTATCAAGTAAAAACATTACAACCTCCAAACTCAATCTTAAGTCCTTATGGAACGACCCAAAAGCTACATATATCACAGTTGAAACTTAAGTCATTTAAATATGAAAAAAAACCAAAAACGTGTGTGTGTGAATCAGATCTTTAACAAGAGAAAATACAATAAACAAATAAATACATCCCAACAACTCAGTTCAGAATCATAAACAATGCCTAATAAGCAGTGGCAATTAGGTAGGTAGAAACAATCCAGCATTTAGAATATGTTTATAGCATAAGCACGATTGACAAATGCGTAAAAAACAAAGAAACACAAAACATGCATGAAACGTCATAAACAAAAACTAAACAGTAAAAAGAAAACCAAATAATAACATCTTCAAGTGGTGAATAAAAGTTTAGCAAACCTTGAGACCTTTGGTGGTGAAGAATCTTCTGGACGAAGAACAAACCCTAAATCGGGAACCAGAAGCAAATTGGGGAAAACGAGAAGGGGAAGAGTGTAGAAATGAGAAGCAAAAGGAACGGTTAATGTCATGGGAAAACGCATGTTAGTGGTGGCTTTTAGAGACATTTGGAAATGGATATCAATCAAAAATAATTAAATTAAATCAATGTGAAGGCGAATACGATACGGGAATCCGCAGCGTTTTTGAGTCGATTGTTGAGCTTCTTTTTGCCTGTGATGATGATAATGAAGATGTAGGAATCATTAAATTGCGCTTACGCAATCAAATTGGAGTCTAGTGATTAGTGATTTGATGGAGAATTGCAATTGGGTGGTTCGTTCGGGACGAAATTAAATTCTTATTGACAGATTCTTTGTCATGTCGTGTGGTGGTGGTTAAAGTGGTGGTGGTGACACTTGTACGGTTGTGATGGTGGTGGGGGTGGT
Organism: Flaveria robusta; assembly: GCA_025506415.1. Classification (NCBI taxonomy): domain Eukaryota; kingdom Viridiplantae; phylum Streptophyta; class Magnoliopsida; order Asterales; family Asteraceae; genus Flaveria; species Flaveria robusta. Next base: position 10,205,590 of record CM046474.1, read on the forward strand.
GGTGGTGGTGGGTGGTGGCGACGACGGAGGATGACGGTAGTGGAGCGACGGTGACCGGTTTTTTTATGTTTTTCCGGTTTGAACTGTGGTTGATGATCATGTGGAGGTGGTGTGAAGAGGGTAGAGTTGTATTTTTGATTTGGCCCCTGTAGTTTTTGTAGTGGTAGAATGTATTAATCCTAACTAATATATAACCGATATAATTTTAACTTTTGATTTTGTTAACTATAATAGTTTTAATTTAATTTTTGTTAACTTCATTAGTTTTTATGACGTGCCACGTCATGTTGCTTGTGACATGGCATTTGGCAGGCGTGTTATATAACTAACATAAAAATATAAGTATCAATCAATTTTGTGTTTCTTTGTCTTGAAGTTAATCAATGATAAAAGTATTATATTGAATAACTTAGAAAAAAAATCTATTGTAAAAAGAAGAGTAATATAATATATTTATATTTTTATTTTAGTTATATGTTATACGTCACTTCACGAGTCACGTCATGTGATACGACATAAAAAACTGGCAAGGTTAGCAAACAGTTAGACTAATACTGTTATTTATAACAAAATTAAAATTAAGATTAATACTAGTCAAATTATTAATTGAGATAGAGTTTGAATTATTAAAATTCAATTTTTCAACGGTAAAACATGCTTTTGAATATGGCTTAAATGCTTTAATATTTGACATATAACTTAACAGATTTTCTTCTACTCTTGCTTTATTATAATACTTATTAAATAAAGTTAATAATTAAATAAAGGGTCTTTGTGATAAGATTGTTTTCTAAGTTTAGTTTTTAAGTATCATTTATTACAAATTTATTCACTAACGGTGCTAAGTTATATCAAATTTTCCCAGGTTGGATGGACATTAATTATTCCATTATCTTTTTAAAAAAATACCATTATACCCTAACTTCATTTCATCTCCACCATCGTCTGCCATCACCACCTCCACCGCTGCTGCCACCACCTCCTCCACTGCCACCTGCCACCACCATCATCAACCACCTCCATGTAAGGCATATTTCCCAGGAGTCCTCACATTTGGTCATTCATAGCACAAATCATTTCATATAAACATTTCAGCGGAAAAAAAAAAACTTAAAATCCTTCATTTCATTCATAAACATCCTTGTTCCAAAATAAACATTCATTTTCTTGTCAAAACATTAACATCTTACTTCTCCAATTAAAACTTAAAAGTTAATATACATGGATGCCGTCTTTGAATTCCCAATAACTCCATCTCCCGTGCCAACTAATACGGACACAAAAGTCAACGTTGTTGAGTGAGTTCTAGTTTTATATTAATATTAGAAAATATACTTTCAACTTATTTTATTAAACACACATTCATCATTCATAATAGTCAAATTGACTTTCATAATGTCCTTTATCGTGTTCATTATCTTTCTTTATTTTGTTATCTTTTCTTTTCCTTAACCTGAGTTTGCACAAAGCAAGAACCCGGTCATTTTGTGACAACAAATGTCACACCTGCCAGCACCATTCCTCAGTTAGCTAATCCTTTAGCAGGCTCACACTACAAGGCACGTAGCCTACTCATGAATAAGGGTCCATTCTGTTTCTTGGACTCACGTAAGTGAAGTTCTTTGTGCTTTCAAGGCTTTTCATTCTCATTAGAGCCCATCCAGTAACATTCATTAGGCTTTATTGTCGCTCTTTTTATAGTTAATGTTCTACTTCGTCATAGGTGATACTTTATGGGGTATATTTCATACCATCATATAATATGGAGCATTAAATAACATTTTATATAATAAGTCATGTAAGAATTCATACAATAGAACCTTAACATTCAACTCTTAGTCAACATCTAGTTGAAATTCTTGATAAAATATTCTAAGTACTCTTTATACGGGCAACGCTAACCTAATGCGGGGTGTAGCAACAAGTGCGGATACCTCACTTGGCCTATGCGGCTGCATGCGGACAAATGCAAAAGAAGGGACCAATGCAGGTGAACAACTAATGCGGGTGAACACATTAACGCGGGTGAACATACTAATGCGGGTGAACATACTAATGCGGGTGATCATACTAATGCGGTTGGCCAACACTTAGGAAATGCGAAGCATAGTAGCAATGAAGATGACTTACTTCGTCAATACAGATGTGTGAACCCAATGCGAGGTAGTTTGCACTTGTGAATGCAACGGATGAATGCGGGTGAGTAAAACCTTCTGTCAAATTTTGTTCTTAGTGTTTCTATTCCATAATAGAGTTGTACATGGTTCTAATTCTTAGATCTAGACCTCATATAGCTAAGGCTCACCACTAGAACGCACCATGTACAAACATCATCATAGATCATATTAAAACAAGATATTTACATAAAATATCACCTTTTTTTAGGGAAAACATATATTTATCAAAGGTTTATCATATGAATATGCATAAGGGGTTCTAGAACTCATCTTTCAAAAGCCTTCGAGTATACCCTAGAACTAAGAGTAAAACTTGAGATATACACACATGCATACGTAAGGTTCAAGCTTTACACATAAAATCATCTTAGGAGCTTAGATCTATAAAAAAGTATGATAAAAATTTACCTTTGATGAATTCTTCAATTTTTTCTCTCTAATAGAGGCTTTTTTCTCTCTTTAACTCCTTTGGAAAGCTTTAAATGCAAGTAAGGGTGTTGGGGGCGGCTCCCGTTTCTTTTATACACACATAAAAGGGTTAGCCTTCATTTGTCCATCATTGGTCCCTCAACTACTACTACTATGGTGGCAACCTTTGTTTCTTTTTTTCTTTTCTTTTAAATTTTTAGGTGTTACTCTCCACCACCATTATCATTTGAGTTCCTTTTTGCATTGAAACCCTAAATCCTCATGCATTCAACATATAAAATCCAAAATCCCAATTCCCCCCCCCCCAATTCTACAAACTCCCGTCCACCACAACCTTCAACCACCACTATCTTGCCACTTTCATCTTTAGTAGCCAGGAACCTTAATCATCATAATCTCACCTAAAAACGCCATCACCATCTCGTCCCCTTCACATTCAGCATCCCGCTTCCATCTCCCGGATCTAAAACATAAATTTGTGATTTTCTTTGATCTAAAATATTGCGACCATCTCTCAGATTGCAATCAGTAGTCACATCTTATATTGCGTGGGTAGAAGGTGGTTGCTTAAATTGGGTATCTAGAATACCAAGTTCGATAAAAGGTGAGGACATTGATTGTTATCGGATCACTAGATGGATATTTCAGTACCCTTAGGTTGTGGTGTCTCTGGTGTCAACAGTTTGGGTGTGGAACAACGATGGCTGAGACTAGCAGTGGTGACCATGGTGCAGCAGACTAGCGGTGGTGATGGAGGTCTACGAAAGGGGCATGTAAGTGAGGGGGTGGCTATAAAAATATATATTATTTGGGTTATTGGATGTTAATAATCTCAACTTTTGTGTATTGGTCGGGATTAATCCAAACTCATAAAAATATTTACAAACACTCTCAATTTTGAGCTTATTTTCCTCCAACGATCACATAACGTACTAATTGAGAGTTAACACCTTTAGTTTTTTTTTAAACGTAGACAACTTATATGGCTAAAACGTTAAGTAGAAAGTTAAAATAAATCATCATGTCCGTCAATCTGAAACTTATTGCACCCTAAAACACATCAATCTAAACCTTCTGATCTGAACAACTTGACTTATTTGAGGCAGATTTCAGCTGACGATGGAGGCTAAACACCAAAAATAGACCTGATGGAAGCTAGGCGGTGGCAGAGTTGAAAAATGGCTCAAAGTTAGCTCCATTTCATAAAAAAAAAATACAGGGGGTTAACTTTACATTAGTAAGGGATCGTTGAAAAAATTAAGCTCAAAGTTAGAAGTGTCTGCTAATATTTTTTTAGTGATTAATCTCGACCAATAAGTAAAAGTTGAGATCATTAAAATCTAGTAGCCTTATTATTTTTAATATATTAACTTGCAGGGTTCAAAAAGGTTAATTGACTTAAACTCAATGATAAAAGTTAACTTCCATCCAACTTGAGAAAATTTTTGATATAACTTAGCATATTTTATGAGAAAATCTGTAATAAATGAAATCAGGGATTAAACTTGAAAAATAATTTTATATAATTAACTCTATTAAATAATAAACCAAAATTTATATGTCTTTATTTATTTGAGTTAAGTTGAAAATTTAACGTTTATAAATAGTATATGGGATTGGAATATTGGATCATTGGAACACGTAATGAAATTTAAGTGACTTTAAAAACATTAGAAACATTGACTTTAATATAGCATAGACTTTAATAAAACATTAACTTTGATTACTATTTTGTAAAGTTATATCTTTTATTCTATCATGTGTTTTAGTATAATTATTCGATATAATTTAGAAGTAGTACTTTTTATGTAACATTGTATTGTTAACATATATGTATGTCACAGTAACTTTGAAAATTATTAGTTTATTAATGATGGGAGATCTATGTTGCATCAACATTTCAAATATTTGCTGCAACAAACTAAATTTGAGTGTTTTGCATGTTCAGTTAGATATATTTTAAAATAACACCAAATATATATATATATATATATATATATATATATATATATATATTATATCGTTATAAGCATATATAGTTACAATCTTTATATTGTAATTAAATAGCTTATAGACACAACATGATTTTATAAATTTTGTAGTTAGTACTTAAGTAGCAACTCTTATTACATATTAGAATTATGACTTGACTATTTGTCCAAGAGAAAAATTTATATTGTGAGAGAAACAAAGTGTAAGAGGGTTTCTAGATGAAGTGGTTACAAAACTTATACACTTACATAATTTTTTTATATGTAATGGAACATTAATGTGTGCGTTAATATGACATGTAATGAGAAAGACTACCGGGAAGAAGTTTTAACAAGAAAAGCAACACCATTGCATTTGCCAAGAAAGTGAAAGCTCATAACTTAAATAATGTATACATTCATACATACACGTTTATGTATTCTCTATCTTGTTATACCCTTGCTTTAAAGAGGTCCTTTGTGGATAACCTAAATTTCATACGAAAAATACTTTTTAAATCATACTCTCCATCAACAAGCATGTGTTTTTAGGGTGGTGGGGCGGTGATACTAGGAAACTTCCCATGGGAACAACATCACAAGCTAGCCTCGTAGTGCCCCTCGGGTAGTAGAAGCCGATTCAAGTCAAGTGTGAACAAGCAATCACCTTATTTTGTACTATTTGCAAGCAGTAATATTACCAACTTTTAAAAGGGTTAATAGATTGAGTACTCCTAACTATTAGGAATTGGTCGCTGCCACCCCCAAGTATCATTTTGGCAAATATAACTCTCAAGTAAACTCTTTGGTGTCTGTATCACCCGCCGTTTGTCAGAACCCTAACGACGTTAACTTTCTGATGATGTGGCCTTAACACGTCAGCGGCCGCACAAGCGAGGCTTGTACACGTATGTGTGCCACATCATCAGAAAGTTAGCGTTGTTAGGGTTCTGACATACGGCAGGTGATACAGACACCGAAGTGTTTACTTGGGAGTTATATTCGCTAAAATGACATTTGGTGGTGGCAGTGGCCAATTCTCAATATTGAGAGTATTAAATCCATTAACCCTTTTTTAAATAAAAAAATTGATTATTTTTAAATTTATTATAAATATCAACCTAAAATTTTAATTTTCTTACACCAAAAAATCAGTTTTTTCCTACTCATAGATCCTTATACTTCTACATTGGAAATGGATCCTAGAAAAAAGTCTACTTCTACCTAAAAACCATCCGATGGGTGATGTAAGTTTAACTAGTGTAAACTTTTTACGTTTAAAATTTACATATACACAAAAATAACCATAATTTTTTATAGTGTAATAATATTATTCCAACTAAGAAAATTAATGATTTTGATTGATCTTGACGGGTGATGTAAGTGTAACTTACACTAGTGTAAACTTTTTTACGCTAATACACGTATACATAAAAGAGCATATTTCTGTATATGTGTAATGATGGTATTTTAACAAAATAATGACGCAAGTGATACGCAAGTTATCATATTTCTGTCTATGTGTAATTACTCAAAGTAAAAGTACTCACGTTATAAAAAATAATAAAAGTTATATCATAATTACGCAAGTTATGTTTACAATTACGTAGTAAATAACACGCAAGTGATACGCACACACATAGATGTTTTAAAAAAAAATATCATTTTATTAAATATAGCAATATATACTCATATTAAGGAGGATAAAATGCTTGATTTTATGGTGTATTTTTTTAAATAATATTGTATAAAAATAATATATGCATTTAAAAAAGCAAGGGGATTTTGAAAAGTCAACAATTGTAGGATATGTCCCCAATCTATCCCTCTAGTCACATTTCTTGCGTGATTATTCCATCTTAAATATGAATCCTTTATCTTTTAGATCAATAGTTGTTGTTACTTCGTACACTTCGCGAATTTATCAATTTGTCCCATAAACTTAGTCTATATATATATATATATATAATATATATAGGGAGGATCCAATGAAAATCTCGTAAACCTAATATTAGCCATTAATCAATTTGATCAATGGTCTTTAAATGAATAGGGTTATCTTTGTAAATTAGTGAAATCAAAATACGCTTTTTAACTTTTTGAATCATTTGATTTTAAATGTAGCTTCTGTATGTGGATTGTGTTACATGCCCGAGCATGGATAGTTAAAAGACTATGTCACCACTTTCTTTTTGGTCAATGGATAACCTAAAAAAA